>VZRQ01008644.1:727883-886561 GCA_013397975.1 Machaerirhynchus nigripectus | reverse complement strand
GGGGGTGGGGGGAGGGCGGTGGTGAGGAATACAAGCAACCCAACAACAAAAAGCAAGCAAGGAGCTCTGGTCTCATTCTGCTCTTCCTTCTTTCATCCTCCATGCACTGGCACTGCAAATTCCACTGTCTCCATGGTCAGGGAAGGCAGCTGACAGCAGTCCTGTCTAATGGGTCAGGAACGTGGCAGAGGTACCACAGCACAGAGGCACAAACACCAGCTCCCCAAACCAAACGAGAAAAGTGGCAACCATGACAGCTCCCCAAACCCTGGAGGCTTAGAGCTACAGCGGCTTTTCTAGAAAACTAACAACTCCTGCAGGTAGTGCTGTAGTGAAAATTCAAAAGATAAAGGAAGAAAACCTCAGAGGTATTTATATTCTTCATGTAAGATGTGTCAATTTTAATGGGCAGCAATTATTCAACAGCCAAATCAGTTAATATACTCATGGTGTCTAAGTCACAGTGAAACTCCTTGAGATGAAGGCATATGGGGATGCAAGTGTGGCTGAGGAGTTTAGCCTGAGGTCTTCTACCCACAGGAAAGAGACAGCTCAGGTACCTGCACAGTTGCTTTCCCCAAGGAGGGAGGGTGACTATTTAACTTTTTATAAAGCATATTTCTTTCTGTGCTGTCTTCTCAAAACACACATACACACTCTGCAGAAGAGAAGTCCCTTTTGCATCACGTTTGAGCCCACCATACTTTTTGACAGAGCTCTGAGGTGATAGTGAAGCTGAGTTATAGCTGGGGTGGGTGAAGCTACAGGCATTTGTTGCTTCAGCACTACACAAGGTGTTACTCTAATCACTGGTGGAGCCCACAGAGGCGTGAACAACAGCTCCCAACCTGGTGCAAAACGGCAGCCCCTTGATTCAGAGATTAAATTAGTGATTGGGTGCAGAGCAGAAGGGAAATGGGCTGCTGGGGGAGGGAGGACAGCATGCTGGTGGGAAAGGAGCCCCTGCTGTTCCTATCTGATCCTAGCACCTTGGCCTTGGCTCTGCAGCCCTGCCAGCCCTAGAAAGTTTCTCTTTATCCCCTCCAGGTTAGAAAAGGCTTTTAGTTGCATGTGGCACTGATTTTTCTAAAAATGTCTCAAGCAAAGGCAAAAACAAACAAACAAAACAATCCCTAAAAAAATGAAAACACAACAAACCAACCCAAAACACCACAACCCCAGACAAACTTCCAAGGTTTATAAGCAGTTCAAATCCTGGGTTATTCCTTCACTAATGGGGTTTGTCTGGTGTTACAGAGATCAGAGCCTGGCCACTGGTTACAGGGAACACAATGGAATTTGAAGCCTAATTAATAAAAGAAATCCCTCCACCTGTCTTTAACCAGCCCACATGTTTCCAATTGGGCTTACAACCACAAATGGATGAAATTGTGCTAAACAACTCTGAGCACATGACAGAAAAATAGCCTCCCAAGTTATGAGCCAAATCCAGATGCTCAAGGGACCACAAGAATCAAAACAAGACCATGTTCAGGGATGTGGATGAGGGGGAAAGGGAAGGGTAACTTTGCTGAGACAAAACCTTAATATTCAGCAGCCTGGTTAGCTGTAAATGGCAGTTGTTACCAG
The DNA here is from genome assembly GCA_013397975.1 of Machaerirhynchus nigripectus. Taxonomy (NCBI): domain Eukaryota; kingdom Metazoa; phylum Chordata; class Aves; order Passeriformes; family Dicruridae; genus Machaerirhynchus; species Machaerirhynchus nigripectus. The sequence continues at coordinate 884,971 of VZRQ01008644.1, read as the reverse complement.
GCTTGTGGTAAGATACTGGTGACTACCTCAGCGTGAAGGAGTCAGGGGAATGGGCTTCTCCACCACCCCTTATCTCTAACATCTGCAATTAGGACTCTCATACAACATATTATGTGAAACCTGTGCACTCCAAAGCAGCACAGCTGTCTCATCCCTGCACATAGCTAGGCATTTCAATGGAAAACATACAGGAAACATCCGGGAAGTAACAACAGAGCAAGACAGGAACATTTTGCTCCTCAAAAGAAAATAGCGTCTCTCACTCCAGAGAAAGATAAAAATCCACCAACCATCTGCTTTTATCCGAGGCTGTGGTATGCACAATAGCACTGTATATTGACTGCCCAAGCCCAGCCCTTTAGACAGCTTTGGTGACAGATTGTAACAGGCCTGCTGATACCTCCTGTGACCCTGAATCAAAGGGTTCACAGGCATCACTGCTGGGCTGGAGTTACTCCACTTCTGTAGTTGAAATGTAAATGTAAGTAGCTAATTACAACCTCTTTTCATCCTAAAACAAAACCTTTTATGCTTTCTCTGACAGTTACTAGCAAGCTGCTGCTGCTAATTATTTAGCAATGGTAGCACCCTCCAAAACTCATAAAAATGCAAGGAGAATTCAGATAAAATGTTGGGTCCCGTTGTGTAAAAAGTGCTATCCAGATGGATTATTTGCACCCAGCCCTTAGGTGCCCCCAGGGCCCTGCTGTCTCCTGGAGCCAACAGGAGAATCAGTGGTGCTCAAGAGAAATAGTGATGCCTAGTGACACTTCCCCAGCTCAGGGCACACAGACCAAATCAGGCTTGCTTTCAATGAAATGCCCTAGGTTGAGCCTTCTGGAGTTTTCTGAGAAGTCACTGATGAACTAGAAATTTACCAACTATATATACCAACAATAACTAGCCCTGGCTCTCTGCTTTCTACCAGTAACACAGATGACTGTCAGCCACAACCTCAGCCCCAGTGTTTAGGGACTCTCCAAATGCTAGAAGAGCCGCTTCCATTTCAGACAGGGCCAGTTCTGGAGCTCACTCCCAGCCTGCACAGACAAGGAAGATGGTGCTGCTGCACCGTGTGGGTGCAGAGGAGGCATTCAAAGCCCCTGTACTGGATGTGTTCAGTCCCAGAAGAGTCTGGGTAGCTTGCTATGAGAGAGAACCTTCTCTTCCCAACAGCACAGTCTGGGAGGTCAATGCCAGTCCTGAAGTTGCATATTAGAGAGGAGAAAAGTGCACTGTGGCACTGGCAACAGTCCTGGCCTAAACATTCCATGAGCAGTTGCATTATTACTGGAACTTTTCTAGCTCTAATGTCGATTAAAAAAATTAAAGTATGTTTTGCTAGCTTTAAGATTGCTGTAAGTCTACTGGATTTATACCTTATGATAGATATTTTCTATAAAAGCTACAGCCAAAAATCAACTTAAAAAGATGCAGCTTCTGATACCGAGTCACATGTCTCTGGAAAGATGGAATTAGATTGCTGTGGAGGTACCCACTCCACCCTGCCTCGAGCCCTGTGAATGCACGGGTCAGGAGGCAGCCAACCCACTGAACAAATACAGTCCAAAACTGAGTACAGGGGAGGTGAGGGATGGAGAGGGGTGGGTTATACCTGGCCAAGTCCTTGAAAGGAACACTAGCTACGTGATCTGCCAGGGGCAAGTTTGGGATGCAGCCAAGCTTCTCAATACCCTCAAGTGCGCTGTGCCATGGAATCCCACGCACGCTGCACTGGTAATCAAGTGTCATGGGCACTGCCAGCTGTTCAGGCTGTTCAGCTCCTGCCCTCACCTCAAGCTGGTGACAGGAATGCCAAGATTGCACTTACCAAGCCTACTTCTGAAAGGGATTATCAGCTCCAGCTTTCTACCCACAAAGACTCTGTGTGCCAGCAGGCCAGTCCAAGGAGAGAGGGGCTGCTGAGCCTCATTTCCTGCTGTAAAAGGGAAATGTGCTGCATAGTGTAAAGCAGGGATGTTAGTGATGCATCCTGAATCACTGCCTGGAGTGATGAATGCACTGCCTGGAGCTGGTCATTGTGCTGGTTATTAGTGCCTGCTTGAAAATCCAGACGGAGAGAGGAGTTGTCCCCTTCCAAAGAGTGAAAATGAACCACCAGATAGGAAAAACAGGACTGCTCTCCTGAAGTTTTCCTTGGAGAAGAAAGGTTTCTCCCTTGAAAACATCAGTAGCTGTTCTTAGAAGGATCAAAGCAAGTCATAAGGCTGTGTCTTCAAGCCTCGCCTTCCTCCTTGCTGCTGCTGACCATCATTCAGCCAAATCTACAGCCAATCATGCCTGTCCTGCCCATGGCAATGGCTGCATGTGACTCAGTCATAGATGCACATGGGAACACACCTCTCTGCTAGCAGAAAGAAGCTGGTTTGAAAAGAAAGTTTTCCTGAGAAGAAGGGAGTGATGAGAGATCTCTGAGAAGGCCAAGACAAAGTCTACGATGCAGCAAAATGGGTTTGGATGAAAGAGGACTTGGAATAATATACTTGAGAAAAGAGTAAGTGGTAAAAAGATAAAGGAAAGAACAGGCATAAAGAGAAGGACAGAACAAGTGGGGAGGGCAGAGAAAGGACATGAGAAATGGGGAAGGAGGAATTCAGTATGGGGAGATATAGTGGCATCAACCTGGGAGGCAAGGAGAGCTTGCAGAGATGTTGAGGCGCACACACAGACTACAGCAACCCTACTGGTAATATGACAACCACACCTTGATGTCCAAATACAGAAGCCTCTCCAAAACCACCCAAACACAGACACACACTCATGCCTGGGGCAAGATACTTTCCAGTGGAAATATACCTGTGGCTGAGTCACAAACAAAGGAGGATCCTTTGCTAGATTACTTTTATTATCCTAATTAATATCTGTTCTTAAGTGAGATGATGATTGTGAAATTTCTAGGGTCTCCTGGCCAAGCAGATAGCACCAAATCTGTAGGCACAGAATGGGCTTTTTCAGAATTTATCATTTGGTTTGCTTACCAGTTTCTCGACTGGAGTCCACTTAAAAACCTACCACCACACACAAAAAAACCCCAAACCAAAAAAACCCCAAGCAAACAAGACCCAAAAGAAACCCCAGTCAGCTGGTTTTGTTTATACAGTAACAGATTATCGGGATGATTCTCCTTTACATCAAGAAAAATGTGCATTTCAAACCTCCATGCTTTTAGCATTAATTGAAATCTATGCAGCCTGCAGTGTGCATGGGGGGAGATAATCAGCAAAATAGTTTATCAAGTCTGTTTCAAAAGTTGCAGAGATGGAAGCATTAGCCCAAAGTACTCAATCTAAACAGACCTGACTTTTGCTTCACATACAAATCATATTAAAGCACAAATTCACATCCGGCTAAAAGGAGAAACAAACAAAACCTGGAAATGGAGAAGGGGATGGCTTTGAAAAATCTTAGACTGGGATTTTCAAAGTTACAGTGTACCATGATTCAGATGAACCATCCCATTAATTTTAATAACTACCTAAATTCCCTAGCAAGCTGGGAATAACTTCAAAGTTAAATTCTTCTTATATTTGGATACTTCCTTTAGTTGACCTGGGTTTGTTCTTTCACAGTGAAAGGAGGGGTGAAAAGAGTGTTCTGTGCTTTCTGCTCAGACAGAGCTCTGCAGGCTTCGCTGCCTAAGCTTGCAGTGGCCGTCATCACTGCTGCCTTCTCTCCCACACCCTCATCCCAAGCCCCCTTGAATGCTATTTGTTTGCCTGGCTGCTGACAGAGATTGTACAGATCACTTGGGAGAGGACAATAAATCATAACTATATGACAAGCTGCTTCTGACAACAGGTCCCTCTTGTCCTGTTTCTGGAACTTTTTTGGACTTTGTTTTATGTGTTTTTGTGGTCTGAAGTATTCAATAAATCTCTTTGAACCTTTCAGAGCCTCCCTTTGTATCTCACTTACACAGTTCTGCAATTACCTATTGGACTGGGAAGGTCTAGAGCTGACAACCCACTTTTAGCCTGGCTACAGTTACTGTATCATCTCACTAGCCAGCTCCTCATTAATTTTCCATATTAAATTTTTATGAACAAAAAAAATATTTGAGCAGCTATAGAAAATGCATAAAGAGCAGACACATAAAACCTTGAGCTCAACACCTTTCCATCTGCAAAAACATCCTTATAATTCCCATTATTTTTAAAAAGTTCTTTCTCAAAGAAATATAAACAAATAAAACATGAGAGTTCTTTGAGGGAACCTTGCAGAAGTCAGGGACTGAGGCTTTCAGCATTTTCACTGTAATTCAGTTTTATTCTGCCCCAATTTTCTTCTCCCTGACATAGAAATAATAGCAGGGCACATTTCCCTTGGTAAAAATCATCTTTTTGACAGTTTTGTCTTTCCATGAAGGACAAAAAAAAAAAAAAAATACTCTGTCTGAAAAGTGAAAGTGTGAGGTTGCAAACTGAAGGGGTGGTTGCTTTAAGCAGTTCTCTAGGTAAAATTAGAAATGAAGAAAATACTGTCAGCAGATGGTGAGCAATTGTGTTGTGCATCACTTGTCTTTCTTGGGGTTTATTCCTCAACCTGTTATCTCCCTGTTCATTGCAATTATTATTATTAAATTTTAATCTATTTCAATAATTAAACTGCTCTTATCTCAACCCACAGGTTTCCTTTTTCTCTGATTCTTCTCCCTATCCCATTGGGGTTGGAGGGGAGAGTCAGAGAGCAGCTCTGTGCTGTTTAGTTGCCAGCTGGGGTTAAACCACAATGCTATCCTAAAAACAAAATTGAAAGCTACCCTCAGTTCCACCTAAGGAACAGTTGAAAAATATTGTTATCAATACTTACATATACATTTCAGAACCATGACTGTAAGTTAATTGCATTATAATATTTACTCTTTAACAATCTTTGAAATAGATGAAACACATGGTTTACATATGATTCACATCCTTGAAAGACATATGTAATGTCAGTCATTTGAAAAAGTCTTATCTGATTCCATAACATTGAGCAGTACATTAGTAACATATGTTCTATAATTTTTTCTTCTGTATTAATCACATAAGAAAACACATGAACATAGTCTTCAGAAAGGGAGTAAAATCTCATGAGCTTAAAAATCCAAGGTAACCATAAAGCAGTGATTCTGAAGAGTGAAAAAGGACTTCTAGGTCTAAAGAAACAAAACTGACAAGTTGTAAAGTGCTTTCAGTTGAAAATGAGAAAAACCTTGGAACCTACAAGCATTTTCTTTCTGAATAAATACAGTTAGACTCCAATTCACAGTGGCTTCTGTCTTTCCTTATAAAGGGTTTGATTTTTCAGTAACTCTAAAATAAAATAATATCCCAATTTAAATATTTAAAGCTCCATGAAAATCATACTGCCCATTTCAGGTAAGATTAATGCACACCAGGACTTCCCTAGAACTTAGCTGTTTTTCCAGCCAGATACTTTATAAAATACTGCTCAGGCTGTGCAGACATCTAATATATTGGCAGGACAAACACTTGCATGGAAGAGCAGTAACTCCTACAGGGCTACCCTTACAGCTAGAAGCCCTCCACAGGTGTGTGTATCAACTCAGTAGCAACTCCACTGCACATACCTGGAACTCTTGAGCTAAAGAGAAGAGCTTAAATCCCTGAATTCTGTTTTAATCAATAAACACTATATCTGTGTTCATAGTTCTGTGATGCTCTTCAAAAAATCACGTGTGAAACAAACACTAACACCCCCTCTCCCCCCCAAAAAAAAACAACCCACAGTTCTATGGCCCAGCAAGCTCTTAGATGCAGTATTTTCTAAAATAATGCTTTCTTTCTCCCCATGCAATAAATAATTCAAAGTTGTCGTCCCTGCATCTAAAGCCTGCTTATCTCAGAAGTTTTAAGTACATCAAAAATCACTATGCAAATTGAAATAAAGAAGTTGCCTCTTTAGCTGAGGGTTGTGAAGTTACAGATAAAATGGCACTGGCTTCCATGGCTTGACTTTTCTGAGGCTTGCTACATTATAAGAGCATCGCATTTAGTCCAGGAGTGGCACTGGAGAAGCCCGAGTTCTCTGAGAAGTAAACTTCCACAGAGTTGTTTGTCAGCTGGGTTGAACTCACGGTTAATTATCACTTGGGCAGATGCCATCCACATTTTGGGCATTAAAACTGCTCAAGTAACAACACTTGCTTTGGGCAGAGGGCCCTGAAGGGTGAGAGGGACACCACCAGGTTGAAAGGAAACACCTTTAGAATCTTCGCCGAAAGCTTGCTATGCAGCTCCCAAAATGTGGGGATCTGCACTCTGCACTGGCACGCTTCTGGAGAGACCCATCTCCCCTGCTGAAAGGATATTCTTCCTTAGAGCAGTGCTGAGCCTCAGCCCTGCCTGTGAGTGCTCCAGTGCCTGGTGGGATAGGGAGGTTTAGGCACTGCTCTGCTGAAGCAATCCCTCCTCACACCGTGTATTCTAGATGTTACACTGAAACAAAACAGCTGTGAACGCTCCCTATCCACAGGACAGTGGTGTGAAGTCTTTGCTGCTAATTACTGTGTCTTAACTGGAACCATGTTGGCTGAAAACCCCCTGAAGTTGAGAGCCAGGAAGCCACAGCTTTCTTTGCCATAGGAGTCACCTAGAGGAAGACACGTGCCCAAACAGAACGGTTCATACACTCTCCAGGGGTGGCCTGGAGCTGTATCACCTGAACAAAAGGGAAGCATGGCTGGCGTAAGCCTTTGTGACCATAAGCACCTCCTATGGTTTTAAAAGCTCTGCCTTCTAAAAGATAGGCCTACAGGTGCTCAAATCTTAGCCAGGGTGTGCTGCAAGTCCACAGTGGGCATGGTGAGGGCAGTAACAGGATCACTCCTTAGGCTCACAGTTCCCCCCAGTCTGGCTGGAAAAAAGGAACAGCAGGTCTTTCCATGGCCATCATCCTAAGTACTGACAGCAGCTGCAGTCAAGCAAGGGTCATTTGTCCCAGTGTCTGATTCCCAGCACCAGCCTCTCCCTGCTATCCCAGCTCTAGCCTAGTCCTAGCTCTTTGTTCTGTACAATATCCACAGCTGTAAATAGGGAAATTCAGGCCTTACATTTCTCAGGCTCCAGGACCCACCAGCCCAGGGACCCAGGGATACTTCAGCATTTAATGAGCTGCCTTCTCTTTTGACAGACATGTCTCCAGACACGACAGTTTTGACTAGAGCACAGATACTCCACATATGTTTTTGATCAGCATCCACCCCATCCCAATATATTCCCTGCATGCTTTATGCCGTGTTACACAGGGTCAGCTTCTAGATCTACGTGTAACATGACAGATTGTCAGTGACAGGGCACAAAGCCCCAGGCCAGCGCAGAAAGGGAGGCCCATGCTGCTCAGATCGGGTGTCCATGGACAGCTGCTCACTTGTCACCTAGGTGACATGTGAATAATATGTCAGGTTCCTGCCTGTTGCAGAGTTTTGACTTGACTTTGATAAATTGTTCTTTCTTTACTAGCCAGGATGGCCACAAGGCATTTCCAAGTGATGTGTCCATGTCACCGTTGCCCTGATGCTCAAAACCAGCTGGGTACATGGAGAAGCAGGTGAGACCTGAAGGTGTTCTGGGATGTGGCAGCCACTAACAAACAAATTTGCTCGTACCTACAAGCCACAATGACTGAGCTGCTAAGGGTCATGCCAGTGCTGATGGTTATGATGAGAGGCTGTGGGCTTTCTTCTTTCCTGCAGATACACACAGGTCAAGGCTCAAACACTCTGTGGGAAAAGGAAGTGGCCACAGAGTTCTCATCCTGCAGATAAGGCTGGGATCCCTCTCCCACTGGAACCATGGGCAGCTCAGTGTCAGCCTCTGGAGATGCTGGGGTGCAACCTTTTCTGCCACACACTGAGTACCCTCCTGTCTGCCCTGGCAGCAGTGTCTGAGTTTGCTTTCCCTTCCAGGTCTGTCAAGAGAGGCTGAACCACAAACAAGCTTCAAACTTTACCTAAGCTTTCTTGGGCTGAGTTCATCTTCAGGAAGGGGCATTGTGGAAGTGCTCCCTAACTGCAGACACATTCACATTAGCCATGAGTGATCCAGGACAGACTTGGTACCACCTTAAGCTGCACCAGCTGTATTTGCCTAAGGAAACGGTGTATTACATGACCTCTGACATACATGTGCTTGCCTTCTCAATTTCTATCCCACAGAAGGGAAAGCTGAGGCACCAAATAATTCTGGGACTTCTTGTGGGTCCTCCAGAGAGCAGAGAAATGTATCTGCCTTTACAGACTCCCACCCTGTACACTGCCAGTGCTACCTCCACCAACTGCACACACCAAAGCCAGAAACCACAGGTGACCTGTAGAATGGAAGTGCTAAAAATGAACTCATTCCAGTGCAGGAAGGGGACAAGGCCAGTGTGTAGAATGAGTTGAAGAGAGTTATTGGAGGGAGGAATAACACAAGGGACTGAAGCAGGTGATCTATCCCCAACTGGGCCACTCTTCAACAAGTAGTATCTCTGCAGTGGGGGAGATTTTCCCTTTCTTTTCAGTGCTGTGGTGCTCAGCTGCCCCTGCATTTTGCAAGTGCACTCAGCTGAGACTCATCCCAGAGCCCTGCATTCAGAGCAGATAAAAGCTCCTGCCTCCCCCTGTGCCTGTGTGTCACAACAGTGTCAGCCCATGCCACTGATCAGAAGTGAACTGCAGCAGGGCTGTTGCACAGCCCCCAGCACGGCTCTGGCCTGCCAGCCACTGAATGAGGTACTTCTACAGGAAAGCAAAGATTCAAGGCAGGCTTTATAGCTTAGCATTTGCAATATTTTGCCTGAAAAATAGGGTTCTTGAAAGAGTGCATTTGACTTGCTCAAAACAATTTCTTCAACCGTCTCCAGGCTGAAAGGCACAAGCAAGACCAGAATCATAATTTGGCCTGTAGCCTTTCCCCCAGGACTAGCTGGGCTGCCTACTGTACATCTGTACCACAGACTGTAACATAGAGGCATTTGGATCTCCTGAAACCCACCACCTGGGAGCTGTTGAAATCATCCCGTTTCCTTCCATTTACTACTTGCCTTTTTAATTTTTTTTAAGACCTCAGTCATCTAGTCATATTAGGTGGTTCAGAATTTCTTAGCAGTGAAAAAAAAGCTGCTAAAAACCTAAAATGCTCTTGGCCGTGTCCTGTCAGACTAAATCCAAACCTCATCAGTTTTCAACAAGTCTCTGTGAACACATTCAATTGATATGAAATCAAACAGACAAGGACATTTTGCTGGAGCCAGTCGGTTTTGCTGAGGGTGAATCATGCCCAGCTCTAACCCACAGCCATGCTCTGCAGCCAGCACAGCTATTTCAGTCACACAGCCAAATGCCTGCTCTCCCGTTAGGCTGTTTGGTGTTGGTCTTTGATAAAATCCTGGTTGCACATCAGCTTCCTCCAGGAAAGAAAAGGCCATGTGCTGAATTGTAAACTGTCTGAGGGCAACTTTAATATGGGACTTGCACATTTTGAGGGAGGTTTTGCCTTTGTTTTTAAAGAAAAAGGGGACTAGTCTGGTAAACTGGGAAAGAGTATTTTTAAGTTATTAAATGATTAGAAGAGAAGCTAGGCTTCTTCTAGCATATAACGTGCCTCTCTGAAACATGCAGCATGTTATACATCACCTTACCCACCTGGAATCTACCTGAAAATAGCTGCTATCTTTTGCATCAAATGAGGAGCAGACTCACTTTGCTGAGGGTAGGTACGAAGACTACACGCAGACACACAGGTAAGAGGAGAGGGACTGCACGTGTATTACACAGAGAACAGAGAAGAGGGGAGCCACACTGGACAGGGCATGGTGCTGGGGGTCAGGGTGGGAGAAACACTGACAGCACAGATGGGTTTGGGACCTGGCTGGTACATCATAAAGGATAATGTGCTTGTAAACAGAGCCTCCAAACCATTACCTGCCCTGCTGTGCATGCTCTGCAAGCAGCTCCTTCCTACCTGGCTCCATCCCCCAAACACACAGACCCAGCAGACCATTTGGATCAGAGCAAACCCAAAACATGGCAAAGCAAGGGACCCAGCCTGTCAGCAGGGGCTCACCAGCCCCTCACCACTTAAGAACACCAGGACCCTGCCTCCTGCCATCCCCATACAGCTCACAGAAACAGCCACTGCACAAACCCAAGCCCTCTGCAGAAGCACGTACCTTGCCAGGAAGCCCTCACAAGAACCCAGGTTGAGCAGAGGGGGCAGGTCCCAGCAGGAAGGGTTACCCCATCCAAGGCCCTCCAGATGGAGAAGAGCAGACTAGAAGGGCACGTGGATGTGCTTGGGGCTGTAGGTCTGGGACAACCCCTCCCCACGGAGCCCTCTGTGCTGAGGGCAGGGGAAGGGCCCCTTTTCACCATGTGTGTGGGCTGAGCAGGGCATGGAGACCCCCCAGCCACCACCTGCCTGCAGACACACAGCCTGCACAGCTAGTTCTGTGCTGAAGGGCAATTAAATTCCTCATTAGCTGTAATTAGCAGGCATCTGACACCCCTCAACAGAAGCACAGCAGCAGAGGGGCCTCTCTCTGGCAGGAGAGGGCCAGTGGGAAGTCAGTTTTTGTGGGCTGTTTTATGAGCTCCGGTATGTCTGAGCTCCATTCGACTGAGCTGCAGCCTCACTACGGGCAGCACCCATGAGCAGGAGCCTGATCCTCATCTCACCACTCAGCTGGGAACTCCTGCTGTTTTGGCAGGGTGTGGATCAGACCTTCCCTGAAAAGGCTGGGAATAGCAGCCAGGCAGAGCCTTAAGCTGTAGCCACCAGCATGAGCTGCTCTGGGGGCCAGGGACTGTGCGCTGCTGACTGAACTGAGAGCAGCTCCCATTAATTGTCCCACCCCTTCTGCTTGGGACCTCTGTCCTCTAAAACATACAAACCAAGGTCTCCAGAACTCTCCTTCACTGGGTGAGATCTCTTGCCAACCATCCCATCCAAACAAATCTTCCAAGCAGTAGGAACTTCACCTCACATTCTCAAGGTGGATAAAAGGTTACCCGGGGCAGGGAGACCTGCCGACACCCTTCTAGTCAGACATGTTATCCATTGCACTACTGGTCCTCAGCAGCTCAAGTGCGTCGGACAATATAATTTTTCCAACTTCACTGTCAGATGGAAAGGGGTTCCTAAGTGGGCTACTGACCATTTGGTACAACTTACTTGCTTCAGCGTTTGTGGGTGTCAAACTTCTGTCTCTACAAGGCTAATAATGTGTGTGGTCCAAAGGATCTTGATTATTTTCAAGACAAAATTATCCTGGGGATGAGGGAAACCAAGAGGCAGGGGAAAATCAGAAGAGAGGAAAAACTTGCAAGTACACACTCTTGTTCACTTGCTTCACTTTGAACTGGTTTTATGTGGGGCTTTGCTAACTGGGTGCAAGGCTATGGACTGATGGTCTTCAATTCCCACACAGTGTTGGGCTGTTTCTCCCCATGATCTCTATGCTCTCACCAGGCTGGTGCTGCTACCTGAGCGAGTGCACTGCAACATGAGCAGGAGAAGATGGCAGGGCAGAATGTCACTGGGTGGCTGTGCCAGAGCTGCTTGGACAATTTTTCTTTGAACAGTCAGTAAGAAAAACGTTCACTCTGCTTTTTGCAGTGGAAAGGTTTTGGATTCTCTTAAAAGCCTTTCCCAATCAGCCGCCAACCTGTTTATTGTATGTGCACATCCTTTGATTAGTTCTTAAGCACCTGGCCTTGGCTTTGCAGCACATGAGCTTCCTACTAACCTTAATGCACTTATCTTCACAGATAAATGTGAGGGAAGGGAAGAGCTACAAACTCCCTCGGATAGAGCAGATCTTTTGATGCATGTCTCTTAAATCCTAGGCCAGCCATTAAATCCCTCCAATGTTTAGCGGTCTCCAACTGGTTCTTTAGGTCATTCATTATTTATAGTATGTGTCTGGCTGTGTGGTATTTCATTGCCGCTGAAGGAGGATGGCAAACACAGAGTCAGGAGTCTGTGTCCTCCCTAGCTTCAGAGACACTGCAGGACTTCTGGCTCCTTGGAGCTAATCCCATGCTCTTTTAACTAATTTGTAAACCTCTTCCTTATAGGAGGGGAAAGGATCCATCAATGCAATGTGCAGGTCCCATACTGTCAGTTTGTCATACTGAGCCTGCAAGCTGAATGTAGAGAAAAGCTCGTAGAAAGCAATGTACTATAAAAAATGCCATTATTTCTAGTTCACGTATTGTCTCCAGCAGTGGTTCTTGCTGCAACTTCACAAAAGTAAAAAGCCCTTCACAACTGGGCTTCTTCTAACTTGTTCCCAGAGAAGCACCTACCACCAAGGCTCCACTATCTATCTTAATGTGATAAGTAGCCTGAGCTCTCCAATTCCTGTAGTGCAAAGCAATCAAAATCTCGCAGATATTTTTTGGACTGTGTATCTTTCAACTGCAACCTCTCTAATTTTTCAGTTTCTTTAACTATAAGCCCCATTTTAAAATGTCCACAGCAAAGGCTTGGAAGGGGAGGCAATATCTTTTATTAGACTAAATGACATGGCTGGAGAAACTAGACAAGCCTTCAGTTAGTGAAGAGTAATAAAATATACTGCTTTTCTCCAGCATCCCCGCCTTGCTTGTAGCCTTAAACCACCTCATCTTCAGCAATTCCAGTGCCACAAAGAAAGCATAGAAATCTTAGAAAGGCTGAACATCTAATCTGTACTGCCACAAAACAGCCCTATTATGAGGACTGCACTGCCTGGGCTGGTTTGTTGTTCTAGGATAGCTCTCCAGCACTAGGCAGCTCCTATTTCTTAAACACAAATCACCACTAAAACCATTTGTTTGAGTTCAAAACCAACAATGGTGTACTCAAATCGCAATAAATTAGTTATGTAGGGTAACGCAGAAAAACACCAAAAACTACATCAAGTCAAGGGGAATACAGTAAATATTTTGATAAGCTGTTGTCAGAGCACAATGCAGCTATTTTTAAGCTACAGCTTTAATCTTTGTCTGGCTGCAGATATTGGGTGAGCTCCCTTTGCATCTTCTTGATCTGTCTTCTCCTCAGGCTTCGAAAGATAGATCTAGGGTAAAACATTCTCCCACCTTCAGGCAAGTTTTGAGGTACAGCTGCCCAGGATGTACCTGAGCTGAGACCCTGCAGCTCTCTTTCCCAGCAGCTAGCGCAGCACCTGGGGAACAACCTAATGCCAGAATATCACATGTACAGAGAAAAAACATTTCAGGAAAGCATCACTCCTAAAGAGAATGAGGCAGACTGTAAATCTATCCAGCTCAGCCTCCCCTACAGCTGGGAAGGTCTCTCACTTCAGATTCCCTCCATCTGTCTTTTCAGCATCGATCTGTCACCACAGAAAGCTGCTGACAGACGGCCCCGATTCACACAACCATGCAGGAAATCCCGATAACCAATTACCACTGTGCAGGAATTCATCTCACAGACAGGCATCGCTGCCCACCAGTGTCTGCAGCTTCTTACACCAAGTACCAGCATCATTGTGGCAGCACTTTTTAAATTTAGTTTTAAACAAAATTTCAAAAATCAGCAGCATCACAAGGCACACTCTGCCTTGTTCAATAATGCTAGAGGCAGCTGCTTATGCCAGAGGGCTGGGAATGGTTTGTTCTTTTTTCTCAGAAAAAACACAGACTTCAGAGAGGGTCATAAAGTTTCGATCAAGAGTAGACCTGCCCTGTGTCCTTCTTGCCCAATATTTTGTTCCCGAGAGCAGTGTGGGCCTGGTGAAGTGGCTGTGAGATGATGCCTCAGTAGATCACACTCAGTAATTAAGATTTCTCTACCTGCTCCCGTACCCATCCCAGCAGACTTGCATGAATACAGCCCTGCCCACTGCAGCTACCCTGATAGCAGTGCAAGGGAACACATCCTGCCCTGTGTGCTCCTGCACAGCAAGGGAAATACGCTGTACCAATTCAATAGACATCACATACTTGACATTAAAGCTGAGCTGATGTAACTACTTTAACACAAAATTACATCTTTACAAAATTATACTGACCAAACTTCTATGAGGAGACCTGGACGTGGAGAATAGCTTGATGAAAAACAGTGTCTAAAAGTACAATGACTAAAAAAATTATATTCTGGATCAATTATTTACACGCTACCCCAAACCTTGTATCTTCAGACCTGTTAAGGAAAGAATATTTATTTTACAGTTAAAGAAAGATACCAGGAGATACAATAAGATATTTCAGACATTAAATGAAAGCATTCCTGAATGCTGAAAAGCATTGTGTACAGAAAGGGCACAGAGAAGGAGCCTTTGAGAATCCTGAATAAGAAAATAAATCTCTCTTTATTTGCTTTGGAGAGTCTTTTTTTTTTGATGTCAGCCCAACTTTTCTTTGAAACCTTACCATCAAGTTGCATACTGCAAAAAGGAAACAGAGATGTTTATTTATCAGCAGAGAATCACAAGCCACTCTCTGCCCAGGATGGTCTCTGTCCTTTTTACAACTGCTGAGATGGCAAATACATCTCCTAACCCTGGACAATGGTATTGCCCAGGATAAGAAGCGCCAGCAGCAGTTTGCAAACCCCATCTGTATCTGGGACACCCAGAGGGATGTGTGAAAAGCTTCACAGCAAAGGGTGAAATGGCTTGAAATTGCGTATGTCATATTCTATTTATGAATATAGAAATATAATTTTTATTCCTGTTCCCTCAGCCAGGATGTCAGGTAAAATCACCGTATTTCCTGAATAAGTGAGTGGAAAAAGGACCGTTTGGAATGAAAAACTAGTTTGTAGTGCAAAGGTAAAAAGATAAGGTTTTCTCATGTATACTTTCAGTGCAAAAGCAGCCTTCCTTTAAATTCCTTGGTAATTTCATAACATAAGAGGCACCTAACAAAAAAGCACTGAAAAACATTGTAAACTTCTTGATTATCAGCTGTTACAAGCTCAGTATTTTCTCAGCCCCTGGTCGGAGCCCTTACCACCCTCATCATACATGAACCATGCAGAGAAATGAACACTCTCCTCTGTGGGCTCTTCTCGGGGGTCTGAAGCCGTGAGTGGAGAGGCAGTGGGTGGGTGTTTCATGCTGCCAACACCTGGTGGTGGGACAGGGGCTGGGATCTCACACAGGCTGCTCTCAGACAGCAAACAATCTCCAGCATGAGCTGGATTTGGGCTGGTTCCTAAAAAGAAAAAATTTGAGCTGCTTGGTTACTGTGTTTGGATTTTCTACAAATGTGTCTTCGCAGGCACTGGATATGTTTCGACATGCACTCGTTGACTGGAATGCCTGAATGTATAATTTTCCTTCTACCCTGAAAATGTAATTTCCTATTGTCACCAGTGCCAGCAATTCTTGCTAATGCTTTCAAGAGAGCCTTGGCCTTCTTGTACATCTCTATGTTTTTTACAATCTCTCCCAGTTAATGGCTCTCTGTAGTAGATGGGGAAACTCAACCAGGTGGTAGATTGAGGCCACTGAGAGTTGCCCAGCACTCAGGAAGCTCTGGGCACTGTTGCTGGAGTTACACATGGGGCAGTGCAGTGAGGGGGCTGGAGAAGCAAAGGACCCAGCCACAGCCTGGGATACAAGCACATAACTGCACCCTAGGGCCTGAGGCTGCAGCCCATTGCACCTTTTGTACACCATGGCAGAGAAAATCCCCTCACTTCAGCAGGTGCCTTCAGACAGATCTTCCATGCTGAAGCAGTGCTTTCTCTGACAGGAATGTCCTGATGCATTTTCCCCACCATCACAAACCTTGATGCCTTCAGTCAGCTCCTTGTTTTCAGAGATTTGTTTCAGGAAACCAAGATGCCCAGCTTAAAATCTCAAACTGTTTTGTGCAGGTGATCTCTAAAATGAAAACTAAATATATCTCCCCTAGAATGAACTATTAATACTGATATTGATCCAGGCTCTGAGCAAATAATTGAATGTATTTCCACTATTTGGATGGCTAAATATTTCCAATAAAGAGCATTATGAACAATACATAATATATTTGCTTTGGAGGAAGGCTTAAGGATTTAAAGCTCATGTTAGAAACATTAGCTGCTGTCACTAATGTGACTTGCTGACTTGAGTGTTTATTTTTTCTTATTTTTCCCCCATTCCCTCCAATTTTTCAATTAAAACTTAATCGCCTGCCCACTCACTTGCTGCAGAAGTGATGGGGAGATTATAAGCTGTCATAAAAACCTTCTTTGGTCTCACATTTCTCTCTGGCAACACAGAGAAAAGGTCAGTTCTAGTGCTAGCTTACCTGCTAAGCCACACGTGTGGCTTAAGCCCTTGCTTTAGGAATGTTCATTGGGTGTTGGGTGGTGTGTTCATGTCCCATCTTGCTTCAACTTTGCCTGAGTGTCTTTTAGTGGGCTGCTTTGCTATCTCATCAGCAGAAATCAAGAGCCAGCTCCTGGGTGACATACTCCTTGTACATTCATCTGAATTGGGTATGTTAATCTGATTTTATGTCTTATTTCCATATGCTGAATTGAGCTGGGGTTGTCTCTGCATATGTGAAATGAACAAAGAAGAGCAGACCTGTGTCCCAGCTGGGCAGCTGTCCAGTGGAGAGAAATTTCTGCAAAGATCATTACCTTGAAAAGCAGGCTGAGTAGGGACAGCACAACACTTCACCTGCTAGAAGACCACAAGAGCCTTGTGCTATTGCATTCATTTCCTTAAATAAGCCTGTAGCTCCAAAATGATCAAGGACTAGTTTAAGCTTGTAACCAGAGCAGTGGCTGGAGGGAAGCTGTAAAGGCAGTTTGTGTACATGTACAATGATAGCAGCAAGAGAAGAGATTAGATAAACAGAAGGTCATTTACAGCATCATGTGCCTCACAAGCCTCTCCTGGCAGGAGATGTATTGCATCCACTCCAAAACAATTAGCCAACCTGACAAGCAGGGAGTATTCACTGGGGGTAGGAAGCAAGGGTGATTTGCACTGAGACCCCTAGGCTATCAGAAGAGCAGAGGCCAGGGTTTTTCTGGACACTTTTATGGCCAGCTGTTTATTTTTAAGATTAATTTATTGTTCTCAGTGGGTGTAGTGCTGTGGCATGCTAAAAGAGATGTTGTGAGTGTCATCCTTACAGGAAGAACCAGGGAGAAAATTTTGGCCTCCCTGGTTTACCAAGTGGGATAGAGGTCAGCAGCTTGGATAGACCTTGTGCAGACAGAGCAACAGGAGACAATACAGTGATCCTCTCACAGACACAATGGGGCATGAGCTGCCATTCCCAAGTAGGCATTCACATCTCCTGCCTCCAAAAGGGAGCATAAAACCTCCTGGAACATTTTCACTTCATGGTGTTGTAAATGAAGAGACTCATACACCCACGAGGGATTTTTTCTCCCAAGATGCTGAACATTGGAGCTGCCTCAAGGCTTTCCAGTAATATAGAGAAAATTCCTTCATTCCTCTTTCATCTTTAATTTTGGGGGTGGCAGATTTTACAGATGCAGCAGAGTCAATCCTAAGACAACTGTAAGGAACTGTCAGAGCCCCAGGAAATGGCTTAGAGTAGCTCTTTCCTCCTTAAGCTCTCACCTACTTTGTACAATCCCAGATGCAGCCCTACTGAACTCTTGCCATTCTCACTGGAACTGCCAAGTTCCTGGGAAAACCGCACACCACAACCACCTAACCAAACTATAGCACAATGGACCAGGGTGAGGGACAGGGCTTGGGGAATGTGCAGTGCCCTGGAGAAGATCACAGACCTGTTGGAAGAGCCGTGGAGCCCTGGTGCCCACTCACTGCCCAGGCATGGTCCTTCCCACGGTCCTGGTGAGCTGCTGGCTGTGCTGGAGGAGGGGGTAAGCCAGCATTTACCTGACCTACAGATTCATGAATACAGCTGCTCTGTATCTTTGTGAAAAATACTCTTTGTCATCCCTTTTAGCAGACTGTTTTCATCTGGATCCTTTTGGCATTTCCAGGGATTACCCAGATAGCCAGATGAAAAATGTTTGCAACCACTTTCCATATTTGATTGGTTTTCCTCATTTGAGCCTGCTCTCCTGGAGCCCATGGCATTGTGCCTATTTCTGATTGGAAGGCTGAAGGGTTTTTAAAAGGAGGGAAGTAAACTGCAGATAATAGTAATAAAACCTTTCTGCCAGGTGGTGTTAGCAGCAGGAACAGGCAGAATGACAGTGTCTAGAGTTTCCATTTAATATAACTAAAATAAATGGTTCTAGCCTCCACCTAATACCTTGCCCTCTAGAGTTTTAGGAATGCAGACTGTAAATCCCTGATCACCTTAATTCCTGTTATTTTCTGAGCCCAAAGTTTATGTTATTCATCAACTGACTGAACTAAAATCCTTGTGAGAACTCCAGGCTTCTTGATAAAATCCCCCTAGACCTCACCTGTCAAAGAGTCCAGGGAATTTTTAAAGCCTGGTGGTATCCAGCAGCAATAGTGCAGTGTTTGAGGCCCTGCTGCCACGGAGGATGGCATGAACAGATATCCATCCCTGAGAAGGCATCACCAGAAAAAGGAGTTCTATTTGAGAACCAGAAAGTCTCATTGTGGTTTGGGAAAGGATTTTCCTTCACTGTCTTCATTCCAGAGCTACACGCAATCTTTTAGATAGACTGGATCCATGCCACTGCGTGCCTTGAAGACTGAGTCTGAAGCTTGTACTTGATTCCCATGAGGAAAGTTACCCAAATATGGCCTGTGTCTGGTGCGCAGCAGTCTTGTATTTCTTTATTCTAAGTGGCTCCTATCCTGAACAAAAATGGAAAGGTAGCCCTGTGTTAGATGTTATAGGAAAAATTATAAACTTTTGCTGCTTCCCTAATCTCCCGCCAGGCAATATTTTTCAAGAGTTAATGAACTAAAGACAGGAAATCCATTAATGGGTAAAAAACCTTATATGCAGTCCAGCATATAAGGACTTATATGCAGTCCAGCATATGGACAGCTTTTTCTTTTTTCCATGGACCAAATTCACACTCAGCATTTTTGATACAGAAGAAATATTGTTCATGACACTTCAATAGCAGATTTTGCAAGAAAACTGTCAGGAGTTATTGGGCCTTCCACCTACCTACTGTGAGTTGGGTAGATCAAATCTGCTTCCAAAAGCAATAAGAACCTTAACTGATCCCAAAGCTTAAAGATGCTTTCTCAGGCTAAGCAACTGGTTTCTTTTTAATGCAAGACAATCCAGAAGATCCTGCTCTACTGTATCAGCAGAGGAGGCAAAGCAGATGTTGCCTCTTGCTAGATCAGCTTGTCACTGTCTCCTCTAATGCCCTAACTAGGGCTGACCTGGTTTTCACATGCTGGGCTGTCTCCATGGGGAGATCCAAAAACTACTAAAGGTCCCCGTGTCCTGTGCCCATGAGGAGCATAACCATATTTGAGACACCCATTTGAAATAATTCATCTCCTTTGAGCACCCACACAAGTGCTCCTTGGTGTGGGGATCCTGTGGTTTGAATGGACACCTGCTTGAGCTCACTGATGCCTCACTGGTAACTCAGATTCAGCTGTGACATTGATTTGCCAATCATACTCTCCTAATGCTGTTATCGAGTAGTCTCAGAGCTGTGTTTGCTGAATTTTATGTGTTTATTCCATGTATTAAAATCCACTGAAAACTCTCCTAAAAAGATCTTTGCTGCTTTTTGCATTTACAACAGGACTGGTAAGTCAGAGAGCAAAGATATTCAACAAGGTGTTTAAAGGCACTTTTAAGGCTCAGTTTCTGGACAAACGCCTCTGTCCCTCATTTGTTTCCCATTACGGATGACAGCAGACACAGGACGTGACAGGGTGGATGTGCTTCTCTACCCTGGGCTGCAGAGGAAGAACCCTGCAAGATTTGGTAGCCACTGATGTTTCTGGGGCTGGAGGCTTCATGCCAAAGCATACTGCACTGCTGGCTAGACAGAACCAGGCATAAGGCAATGCAAGGATGTACAGAGCCATGGCTTTATTTGCGAGGCTACAGGTGAACAACACCCACAGGGTGAAAGAAAATTTTAAAAGACACACACTTTGTTGCCTCAAGAAGAGTTCTACAAAGACTTTTAAGCATCTAAGTCCTATTTTCCATAGATGATCCAGATCTTAAAAATAATATGATCTTGGGAGAAACAAAAGACATCCACTTACAGATTTGCAAATGTTTGGGTCAGGAGTTGAGGCCACTGCAAAAATACCTTCTGCCTGGGAGAGAAAAGGAAAACCCAGGGACCCCACTGATTTTGGTATAGAGTCTGGATAGTCCATATTTCTTTGGAGGCTCATCCAGCCTTTTCATTTATACAGCCACACTTTACCACACATGTCCAAAGTACCTTCCTGGTAAACTCTTCTTCCTGGCCTCTCAAGTGCAGGATCTCACCTTGCTTGGATGTCTCTGAGTGATGCTCACAGGAAAACAACCGCTGAAATGCCAAACAGATGTGAAAATGCATCTCAAGAGAAACGTATGGGTGTTGTCTGTCTGTCATCACCCCTTTCACCATTTTGCCTCCTCTCCCTTCATTTGGTGCCCACCTCTGCCAAGCCGCAGACAGGGGATCCACATGAAATGTGAGACACAGCCCTGTTTAACCTGACCTCGGTTTCTTCAGTGTGAGCTCTCCACTGGTCTTTACCTGGCTGTGTGAAATTCAGTTTCACTTCACTGAACACCTACTTAAGGGGGAAGAGCTGTGCTTGGGTATTTTGGGCAGGTTCCTATGGAAGAGCTGGTCTACCTTAACAAAGATCATAAAGATAGGAAATCTCAGGAGTAATTTGTACTTACATTGGAAAAGCACCACCATCACCACCCCCTACCTGTGTAGCCAGTCTAAGAGGTTGTTACATTTATTCTCAATTTGCCCCATTGTTTAAAGTTCAATTACTTTTTCCCAACCTGTTCTTAAAAAGGCTGAAAAAGGTTGCACACTTTTAAGTAAGCAGGTTTGGCTTTTTTATTTTTTTTCTTCCAAAACAGATATTTTTCCTCTGAGATTTTTTTATTACAAGAACAGGCTTTTCTGGCAAAATAAACACAGGCCTATTATAGTAATTAACAGAACTTTGTTTGATGGAAATATAAATGCACCTAAAAACTAATAAGCTGAATATGACCAGTTTCTAGCTAAAAAAAAAAAAAAGCAATCACATTCTCTCCCCAAAAGTGCAAGAAATTTGCAGCAGATCCCTAAGGACTTCGTAAAAATACACAGATATAGTCCCAATTTCTCAGTGGAAGTTTAAAATAAGATCACTCTGAAACCAACATCAACCAACATCTTTAGCTTCTTTTGAGAAATTATTTTTTTTCCTCTCTCTTTCAACTTTTTTTCCTACATGGTAAATTCCATTTTCTATAGGTAATTGAATAACTAAATTAACCAAAAACTCTGCTGCAATCTTCTTAAATTATAGCTTTTTCCTGCAAATGCTTTGAAAGTCTCTGATTTCCAGTGCTTTCAAAACAAAGACCAATTCTCTCCATCCTGTTCTTCTATGCCACATGGGACAGAAAGCACATTCTTGTTGCCCATATTGAGAAAAGAGAGGGCATGATTTGCTTCTTGCCTGTATCTGAATAACTCTGCTGTCTGCAGTAGAATCACTCCTCAATTTTTGCCACCATAAAAACTTAAACCCTTCGGTGTCATTTGCTCTTCTGCAGAAGTCCATAGAGTTACCTTGGGCATTTGAAAAATTCTGGCACCCCCTTCCCAAAGAACCTCCTGTTAACAAACTGTGCCCTCCCCACCCAATGATCTTAAAGGTATTTTCCATCCTCAATGATTCTATGAAAACACAATTACAAGGCAGGGAAAAGGATTGTCGATAAAAATAAACAAAGCAAATCATTACTTACTAAGAATGGAGTGAGTGTGATCTTAGTGTAGTGGAATTTGTGAGAGAAGCTTTAGTTTAGGGAACAATATGTGACCTTTCTCTTTTTCAAGAGAAAGAGGCTCTTGGCATTCTTCAGCCTGAAGAATTCTTAATTTGCTCGAAACCTGAGCCATGTTGATATGGATCTTTTAATTACTGTCCTCTATTGACCTGGACAAAGCATTGTGAGAAGACTTCAAATCCATCATTCCACTACTTTGACTGAGTGCTCACCTGTCAAAGGTTTGGTTTTGGTTGCTTTATTTGTTTGAAAAACTTGCAAGCAAGCAGAAAGAGAGAATATTTTCTACCATCAGCAAGCTCTTTCAAGCATCCATTGCAAGATGGGAGAAAACATTTTTTCTACTCACTGATCCGAAAACTCCAAATTAAATTCCCAGAGACAATAATAATGAAAACCAGAACAAAACAAATTAAAACAAATAAATAAACAACAACAACAGAACAACCAACAAACCAAAACCATGACCTGGTTGATTGCATTGGAATGAATTTGACCAACAGATGGCAGCTATGAAAAGTAGGATGGGTCACATTCCCAGTCATGTAAACAAAATGAAAGCACTATAACCCATCTGCCATGTAAAAATGGTATTAGTCCTGCTCTTGAGATAAGTCATATAAAAGAAACATTCTCAAATCCATTGATTTTGGCCTATTTGCAGCAGAAAACACTGTGCAGGGATATTCATATGCTTCACTGTTCTCTGGTTAGTCTGTGACTTTGCAGCTTTCAGAGCACACAGGTTTTATTTCCCCTGTAGAAAATGTTTCTACTCTCAGGGGGTCAGGATGAAAATGGAGGAGAAACTATAAATGCAGGAATGTGCAGGGACTGTTCTGCCAGACGACATGTAGGGGGCTGGAAAGATCCCAGAAATAATAAAAACACCAACATGCAAATATCAAAGCCTCGGGAGGAGAAAAAAAAGCTTACCAGGCTGGTGTGTTAGGGGCCAGTTCTCAGCCTGGGGACAGCCCAAAAAGCATCCCCGTCCTGTGATGCAGTGTAGGCACCTGGCCACCAAGTGTACATTTGGACACAAGGCACTTAAACCTCTCCTCTGAAGATTCCTAAGCAAATCCAACAAACACCTCCTAACATCAGGGCAGAGTCAGACATGGCCAGACATTGGAGTGGCAAATGCATTCAGCAGAGATGAAAGTTTCCCTTCTGGTGAAAGTCTCCATTCAGGTGAAAATTTTTAATTGAAAAAATATAAATCTGTACAAGGGTTTTTTTACTACTTGAATGACTTCCAGCTAAAGTAATGCTTTTTAGTTCAAAAGAGTTCCAGTTTTGGACTGAGAATATTTTTCTTTGTTGTTGGTGATATTTCTGGGCATTAGTTGGTGCAAGAAGAAAAGGCAGGCAAGGAATCTGGTACTTCCTAATCTTTGTAATTTTCACATGGACACTCCTGGTCTCCTGCCTTCCAAAGGAGTGCTTCAGCCAGGGAAGACATGAGGAGCAAAAAAGAGAAAGAATTTGTGCAGCAGGAGAAGTTCCTCTCTGATCTGTCAGGTAATCCCAGGCAAGGCTCAAATGTGATGCAAAAACAAAGAAAAAAGCTGCTGCTGGTGGCCTCTTCTGTGCTTTTCAGAAAAGCTCAAAAACAGTCATCAGAAAACACAGGGATTGCTTATTTAATCTGGTTTTAAAAATGAAGCAAGCATTTTAACGGCACAAAAGGTAAGAAAAACAAAGGAGGTTAAAGGAGTCCGTTGATCTGGAAAGCTCAGGGTCTGGAGTCACAGCCTGAAGGTGCTCTTAGGGTGCACATCTTTCTTTGAACTCATTATTTCAACATCAGGTGCTGATCAGACCAAAGTGATGAATAAAGGCATCTGAAAGCAAGTGTGGTATAACACTGCAGTAGCCGTGGCTAGAAGGTACACAGGTGAATTAGAGAACAGGACAGACAGTCAGCCCTTACCTGCTGCTCATCATTTCATGCAAATGTTGAACTGTCCGGTTCCTTTGAGACTGGCCCCTCCCCACAGAGTTAGAAAAAATAAGCAGATTTTGTGGGGTAATTGGCTTGCCAGTTTGGAATATTTGAAGATCCCAATAGAAACCCACCTACATTTGTAGGCTCTTCAACATCTTGGGAAATCTGATCCAGTTCGCTAAGGCTTACGAGTGATCCAGAGCCAGGGAATGCAATTAAGCAAATAAGTCAAAAGCATTAATATCAGAACCAGTGTTTCTTGACTTACACAGTTCCTGGGGCAGCAGACTGAAGGCAGAGTGGGGCCAGCCCATGGGCACCCATGAATTACACACACCAGAGGCTGCATGTCTGAGCCTGGCAATGGATCCCTGGGAGGAGCTGAGAGGGGCTGGGGTGTGGAAGGGACATTAACTACCAGTGGTAGGGAGCAGTGCACATTCACTGCCCACTGGGAGAGGGGAACCACAGCATTTCCAGTTTGTGATTCGCAGATGCTCAGCAGTATTCTGACCACTGGCCCCGAGCCAGCTCCAGCAAGGTGGTAAAAAATTTTCTTCACTTCATGCATAGGGACAGGGTGCTGGAATTTGTGGGGACAGCATGAGCGTTCACACATAACCCCAGCTTCAGACAGAGCTTGTAGACACCTACTCAATATAAGTGATGACTGTGAAGGACCATCCCAGAAGCAGTCTGTGTTTTCCTGTGACTATTTTTGCCCATCTGTAAACCAGCTACAGCATTCACACCATGAGGTGCTTAGAGGGGAAGCACAGACATTTTTAGAGGCTGCATTTAAAACAGCTAATGATAATGAGCTAAGCCAGGAACCCAGTGGGGTTGGATTGTGTTGCCATACAGGCTGTTTCTACTGGAACTGAAACAGAAGCTGTAAATGTCAGGAATTTGTCTGCCAAATGAAGCATTATCTGTCAGCAAAGCCTGCCAGTGTGATGGTTTGATTGGGAGAGGTAGTTAAGTGAGAGATTGCTCACTGAATCAAAATTATTTGTCACGGATTATGTGTATGTCCTCAGTCAGCCAAGGGATAAACAATCAGCTTTGAAAGAGATGCACAATTTGTAGGAACATAACAAGAACACCATGGCTACACTGCTGACTGCTCAGCATGCTCTGCAAAGGGATTGCCAGCGCCTGGCAAGTGCAGCACGTGTTGTGCCCCCACAGCTCTCACCTCGTTCGCAGCTCAGTTTGCACACTGTCACCTCTCCAGGCCTTGAGGCAGCTGGAACAGGGACTGCTGAGTACATGGATTTTGCAACTCATTTGAGATTGCTCTGAAAAGCCAGTTTCTGGTGGGCAAAGGTCCTTTTTTCTTCCTTGCTTTTCTTTATTTTCTCTCCAGAACAGCTTCAATCAGTGATCCCGACTTTAATGAAGTTCCTTCAGCAGTCAAGCTGTTGCCCAGTAAAAGAGGAACCCAGCTAGGCATGCATTCCTGGATGTCTACCTCCCAAGCTGCTTCAGTGCCACTGATGAGAGTGAAACCTTACATTTAAACTCAGACCTGCTATCAGTGCATCTCTGAGCTTCGTTTCCTTTTCCCTTGTCTTTCTCCCACCCTCACTCTCACTCATACTTACTGCAGACTTGACCTGCAGGTAAGAAGGAGCCGTGTTTCCCTACCCCATTGCCTTACAGCAACATGGCAGGTCCTGGCACAAATTCCAGTACAGGAATCCGTCCATAAAATCCACCAGCCCTCTCAACCCCATCCACTGTTGGAGCAGCAGGCAGTCAGGGTAGATCAGTATGTCTCAGCTCTTCCTTTAGGTTGAAACACCCAGGTCCCAAGTATTCAGCAGCCCTGCCCAGCTGCTAGCCAGCCTCTGGTCTTTCACATGCACGAACACCTTCTTTTCCCATAAACTGCAAGAGGCAACTCCATAAATCTGCCAGACTTTTCCAGATGCAAGAGACATTCCCTGTTACGGAGTACACCGTTCTCTCTGTCCACAGGATCCATAGGTTTTTAAATTCAGAAGGAAGCATTAGTCAAGTAAACTGGTGTTTGGCATCACACCGGCTGGAGAACATCATCCCCCGTGGTGTGGTGAGCCCATCCTTCTGCTGAGGAAAGACATATTTTAGAGAGACACCTGGTCTTGATTTAAAACTACTTGTGATAGAGAACCCAGTACAGCCTCTAGTAAATTATTTCAGTAGTTAATTCTCTTCACTGTAAAAAAATCTTCACCTTATTTCCGTGCTGAATTGTCTGGCTTCCAGTTCTCTGGTTCTGCTTGGACCACACCTCCAAGAGAAGTGTTCTAGCATGCAGCTCTCTCCCTTGGCAACTCGTGTAACGCTGGAACTGGTCACCTTTAAAGCTTTGCTTGAACTACATCTGCAAATTCTTTTTGTAAACGGCTTAATCCCCACACAGCCAAACATGCTGAGCCAACCAGGGAAAAAAGGCAGATGCCCAAAGACCATTCCCACCCAGTTTCTGACAGTAGCCATCCACAGGTGTTCAAATACAAATATAAAATTAAAGGGGGGCAGAATGGCCCTTTACATGACACATCCCTGCAGCTTCAGTCCTCGGGGCTTTACAGGTACCAAAGTGAAGGTTGTAGTGAAATTTATCAGCTGAGGCATAAGGTCATCCAGTTTCTGTTCCCATGGTTTCCAGACTGCTTGGGCATGGGCAGATTGAACTCCCTTCTATTTGCATATCACTTCACAGGCATATCCTTAGATAAACAAAACAGAGGAATCCTCAGGGCAGGTTTTCCAGGTACCAGCTCACCCACTTTTGTTACCTCATCATAAAACTTGATCGAAGATCTGTGATTTCTCACCAGAAGTCTTCAGTCACTTTCTCCTAAGTTTTCCCTACACAGAGCGTGACCAGGATCACGGCTTGGTACTTATCCAGTCACACTTTTACTAAATTAAACACAGAGAAAAGACTTTTGGCTGCATTTTGGCTGTCTCCTGGACTCACAGCTCAGCATTTCTGGCTCAATTTACACCACCACTACAAATGCCCTAAACTGACAGTATCTGGTTTACATTTAAGGCAGTTTATACAATTCCTTTGGCCAGGTTTTTGCAAAATTTCCAGCAATGTATACAGCCAAATACAAAAAATCAGAGTAGATTATTGTGCTTTTCCCTGACAAATATCACATGTTTCTATGTTCACTACTACTATGATGGCACATAGGTACACCAGCCTCAGGCCAGGCCTCTTTCTGTGCTTGATGCTGTACAGATACAGGAAGAAAAAGCCACTTCCCCACACAAGTGAAGCCAGAGTCCTCTGGGACCCTGGCACCTCCTAGAATGAAATGTTTTTTCCCCACACACATGATGTTACAGGGCACAGAGACCACAAGTGAGTTTTAGATATGCTGATTGACTGGAAAAACCATCATCTTACAAATTTGGCCAGATTTGAAGTGCACCAAGTGCTAGCAAACTGGAGCAGGTAGCTAACTCTGGTGCTGACTGGCAGCTCATGTGATGCACAGTGAGAGTGAAGGGGGAAAAAGTGCTGGCTAACACTGACAACAGCCCAGATCAGGAGAGATCCCCCTCCTAAATAAAGTTTGCATAGGACATAAGGCTTTTTGTTCCTGCCTGGGAAATCTGCTGAGCACCTCCTATCTCCATGACAGCAAACTTCTGGCACCAAGCCCGTAGCTCATGTAACCCTGTAAGGATTGCTGGCAGAGTGCCTCCGTAGTGGGAGGTGGGCTACAGGTCAGCACCTGATTTCATGCTGGTAGTCCAGTGCCAGTACTCAACTGCTGCATATAGCCAGAGGGCATATATTTGCTGAGCACACACCAGCAACAACACTGAGAAGATTGCTGGAGCATAATGGTACATGGGAAGCAAACCGATTCCTACCGTGACATTGCTGGATTCAACTCCATTTACTTGTGCCCACTTGCTCTCAACAAAGCAAAAAGCACAGAAGAGAACTGGCCACGATACAAACTCCTGGAGTGCTGATAGGAAGCTCTGAGCTTTCTACAGGCATATTTGTGGTCTGAGTTTTACTTGCACGAATATTTGCGGAGAGCAAGTAAGTAAGTGTGGGGAATAGCACCAGCATGGCTTCCCATCTTTTATCACACTCATATTTCAGTATTTCTCTTCCTCAACAGATTCCCCAGCCTGATAAGCAGGTCACAAAGAAGTGGTATGACATTTTCCCATTTGCAAAATGCAACCCAGCAGCATGACTGCTTGGCATTATCTTGGTACCATTACCAATGTACCCCTTGTTTGCAATGCTGTAATTCCTGGGTACATTCTGTAGTAGGCTGTCAACAAGTAAAGCTCTCTGAATGCCAGCCCCTTTGCACACACTGCAGGCTTCATCTGGATGAGAACAGGGGGCTAAAATCTTGGCATAGTTTGCTGTTATTTGCAAGCCCAAGGTGCAGCTCCCTGAAGTCCAACACTGATGCCTGCTGCTTGCCAAGGTTTAGCAGACATTCCCCAGGGCAGGACTAGCTCAAACCCCTGTACAGTTACAATGGGCTACATGCACCCATTGCCTTTCTGTGCAAAACCACAACAGAAATAAGACTTCTAAGAAAGGATAGCAAAAAAGCGCAAGCTTACAAACTGGCCTCTTCAGTCCTCTCTCTAGCTGCACAGTCACTGGCTTTGTGACCTCCGCAGTCTGTTAACACAGCAATTAATTACAGCACATTCTGGGCAAACACAGGTTAGCTTACAAGTGTATAGAGGTAGAGCTGGTTGTTGGTTTGTAAGTGATCAGAAAAACTGTGGTGGTCAGTATTTTTCTTCTTCTGTAACTCTGTGCTCTCTCAAAAAACCCAAAGGTACCAGGATGCTTAGAATGCAAAATAAAATCCCACTGGAAAATTCCTGTGTGGAAAAATTGGACAAAGCAATGACTGAGCTTTGTGATGCTCAGGAGAGCAGCCTTTCACTTGGGACCCTTAGCTACACATGCTCACTTTCATTCAGAAAGACAAAGAAACAGGACTATAAGAAAAGAAACTGAAGATAAAGAGAGAACTGCTTTAAGAGAAAGCTGCCAATCATGTAGCCCCACTGCTGCAGCCCTGACCCTGCCCTGATGAGCCTCCAGCCCAGATCCTGGGACATTCTGCAGTGCTCAGCTCTGGCAGCACACTGTAGGAATTGCAGCTGCTTTTCAGCACCTGGGTATCACCTGGGTGTCAGACACTTCTTAACAGCTCTCACAGCTGGGCCACTGCCATCTGCACACTCAGCCAGTGTTAATTTTAGTGCTGTGGTGCTTCAAAAGTTACCTCCACGTCACCTTCAATCATATGTTTGCAAGATGCGACAGAATTTCAAGCCTGTGCATGGTCATGGTGATTTCCAGAGAGTCACTGGAGAGCTCAGGGGCTGCATTTATGCTTTCCCTCTCCAAGTCTTAATGTTCTTTAACCTCTTAATCAGATTTTCCACCTTGGAGGGATAGATATCCTCCCTTCAGCCTGGCAGAACAGATTGGCACCACTGTCCTACATCTGCAGACTATGGGGTTTGTGTCCCTGCAGCCTTCCAGGGGTCAGGAGTGTTGTCCTGGGGTTCCAGAGGTAGATGCAGGTGCTCAGTGTGAGGCCACACACATGGTCAGCCCAGCAGGATCTGCCTACCACTCCACACTCTGCCTGCACTATGCTCTGCAGTGTTCAGGAAAACCTCTGGACTACTGTTTCCCCTCCCACCTTCTGACAGTCCAAGCCAAACTGCAGCACATGGAGGTCTTCCTCTTTCTTTTGAAACATGAATGTGCTACAGCTGGTCAGCAAATTATTTTGTAATGAAAAATGGTTGTAATATAATCATCTGCCAGAAAATCAATTTTCAGAAGCAACAGTTAATTTTTCTTTTGAAAACATCCACCCCCTCTCAAATATTAGGTTTTTCTTTTTTGTTTTCATTTTTAGGATACATTTAAGATTTTAATTGCAAAGCACGCACAAACTCAAATGTCATCCAACACTAGAAATTTGGGAATGTCACGGCATTTTCTAATAAAAATATATTTTCTGTTGAAACTGTCAGCCAAAAAAAAAAAAGGAATGCTGAAGTAGTACTTGTGAAGAGCATGGAAAACCAATATCCTCAGCTTTCTGAATCCAGCCAGCATACAGACAAAGGGACCCCAAACTCAGGAGGCAAGTGAGGTGTCTGCAGCATGGTGAGCCCCTCTTCTCAGTGGGTAGCCATGCAGGAGCATGACTTCATTGGACCAGACACAGCAAGCCCATCATCCCAGCTTGATTCTGTGCTGAAACCCACACAAGCTGCTCTCTACAGCTTCAGGAGAAAAACAGCTGTAAGTTTATTAGGGCCCCTGCAGCCCTTGGCATGAGAGGGATGCTGATCTTTGCCAGGTCGCATGCTTCAGTCATCACGATCTTCATGCGTACTGCAGTTTTCTGCTGCTACCGTTTTTATTTAACTTGTCTATTTAAAGACAACACTTTAAACCTGTATTTCCCTTGGACCTGGAGAAGAAATGTTGTTTGAAATGGATTGATACAGCCTACTGTGCCAACTGCTTACAGACACAGACAGAGCTGCCTGAGCCACCTCATGCTCCCAAGGGCTTGGCAAATCATTGTTTATTCCTTGTGAACCTCCTCCATGTCCCTGCTCCTGGTGGGGTTGGTGGTGGACAGGAGCGTTGTTGGCCAACACAACCACACTGAGAACCCACAGTGGCAGGAAGCACAGATGCTTCCCAAGATCTAGATGAAGACTTCCTAACAGCAGGCGCCTGGGAAGCCACAGAGGCTGTTGTTCCCCACAAACACCGTAGCTGGGGAGCCACCGCCCCTCACCACAAGGGAACAGCACAAGGAGGTGCCCCACAGGAGCCTGCACCAGCCGGGCTTCCAGAGAGAGGCCCTGCTGCCAGCCTGAGCATTAATTACTGCTGTGCTGCCTTTAAAAATAATGGCCCCAGGATGCAAGCAGCTGCTTTGTTTATCATCCTTGTTCACCCCCTCCTCATGGACCGTGGTGAGGGCCCCGTGATGGGGAGCAGAGGTCCCAGCACAGCCTTCCCCTGCAAAGAGGCTCCCAAATAATTTCCAGTGGAGTCTGGGTCTGGGATCTTCAAAGAGAAAACAAAACTCTCTGGAGATCCCCAGGTGCAACTGAGGTGCTAGAGCCTGGATAGGTTTGGGAAGGGGTGCACAAACCTTATGTGCTCCTTCAGTGACCCCTGTGGTGGCCATGGGCTTCAGGTCCACTCCTGCAGCAAATTCCTGTGGGCTCAGTCTACTTCCCACCCAGTTTCCCTTCTCCACTGACCCCTATTTGTGTTATGGGGACATCACTGACCAGCTGGGCCTCACTCCTCTCACCAGGATCATGACAAGCCCCCCATTCTCACCAGGGCCTTAACTCCCCCACCCCAGATTTCCAGCAAAATAGCTGAAATTCCTCAGCAGGAGGGGCCTAAACCAGGCATGAATATGCAGCCCTACAAATAAACAAACTTCCCTGATGTTGTTTGGCCTTTTTAATATTTCAGTCAGCACAGGAAACTTCTGGTGAAGGGAATGGGCAATATTTCAGAGAGGGGAAACAGCCTTCTGGTCACGACTTGAGCAGGGAAAGCTCCCCCGGGAAGACCACGGGAGGGAGAGACACTGTGCATGTTCATTCTTTGTCACTGCTGTTTTCTCTCCATTAGAGATAAAATACTACCAAGGGCCAGGTCCAGCCGTGCAATCTCTCAATTTGCGTTGCCATTCTGGTCTTTTGCTGGCTGTATCTAAGGATACAAAGTGCCTGATTCTGAGAGACAGAAGACTAAAAGGGAGAAAAAAATACTGATGCACACTTCAATTTTAGGTCAAATATCCTAGTTTTCTCCTGGTCCAGTTATTATGAGATGCTAACAAGAAGCACTTTTTATTCTGTTTATATTCTGCAGTCAGATTTTTTCCTCTGTTTTTCTTTCATTGCTTTATTTGGCTCTTGAAATCTCTGAACAGCAGCTATGGCCCAAATGTTTCTCACCTGCTCTTGTAGAGCCATTCCTTGTACCACAGAGCCATGTAGTTCAAAGAGATAGCCTTACCTCCTGTCAGCTGAGTTGGAGTACAGAGTAAAATCTTTGCCAGTAATTTCCCAGGGTAGGAGGCAGTGCTTTCTCCCCAGCTTGTGCAGCTCAGACTTCTGGTCGAAGTGTAAACCCTTCTACAGCTCCATCTCATCCTTTTAAGCAGAGGAAGGGCTTCTTGATTTGCCATCCATGAGCCCTGTCCTAGGCACTGACCACTGGGTCACCATCCCCAAAGGCAGCAGTGTCTTTCTTGGAGATACTGCTGTGTGACTCCCATGCTCACAAGCAAGAAACAAATGGCCTTGGAAAGTGCATTTGGCACACATGGAGCAAGGAGTAGCATCGCTCTAGGGAACTGCCATGTTCAGACTGAGTGGATTGCTCTTCACCCTGACTGCTTGCTGCTGCCCTGCTGGAGACAGGCCCAAGGATGGTGCCCAGAGGAGGGGGACATACCCACCCAGGTCCCCAACAAGCGGCTGCGGCAGTGGCTGTGCAGGAGCAGGACAGTGTCCAGCACAGCAGCATGGCCCTGACATCTGTGTCCGAGCGGGGGGCCGAGCACCATGGGGTGCAGCAAGGGCTGGGCTCTGCCTTCACAGCAGCAGACAGGCAAAGGCACATCTGTGATCTATTTCTTGTGCTAACAAGGATTCCCCGCATGAAGTCTTTTAACTTCCGATTCCTGTTCTTGAAGATGAGGCTAACGATAGTCCTAGGATCTCCTATACAGGGAAGAGGAAACTGCAGCAATTATTGCAAAATCCTTCAGAAAACAGCCTGACGATGAGCAAGGGTGATTTTACTGATAAGCTGTACCTTAACCTGCAGCCTGAGAAGTCAGGTTTGCTTCCAACTGCGGAGCGGAGCAGCCAGAGCAAAGAAGCTGTGTTGGAAACCCTTCTACTTTGCCCACCCGGACTGCAGTAGGATCAGTTTAGGAGTGAAATAAGCTTTGGGGAGTCATTGAACTCTGACCTAAGCTAGAATAATAGGATGTGTTTATGTCTGACAATGGGGGAGCTTTGCAGAAACCTCCAGTGAGCTCAGTATGCAACACTGTTTTTATGGTCCTCCTAAGAAGGGAATTTCAAGGGATCGTATATGCCTTAAGTGTAAATTATGACATGTATTAAGGACCACCCGCATCAAGTGGATGGTTGCCCCAGCCCAGCATTTTCATGGTGAATTGAGAACAAATTCCACAAACCCTCTGGTTTGTGCTTACATAGAATAATATATTTTCAGGTCAGCAGAGCTGTCTGCTTCTCACACAATAGGTCCTTTCTCCCCTTTCCCCATACCTGTCAATTGCTCTCTGCCTCTGCTGTAATTTATGTTTTACTTCCGAGCTGTATGACTGAATTCTAGAAATGTGTGAGGGTACAGCAGCTAGGAAAAGCCTGTTCCCAGCCATAGTCAATGTGGTGTTACCACTCCAGAAATCCAAATGGGCACAAGGAAGTCTTACAGATACACTGTGTTATTACACAGCCTGTGTTCAAGGTGGCAAGGCCACTACCATTGGACATATTTTTGTAGTTTATTTCAAATGTTTCATGCTGCAAAAGGAAAAAAGCATGTAATAATTTAGAGGTCAAAAAATATGTGTCTCAATGAATAGATGTAAACAGATACATGGATCAAGGCAATATGTAAACCTCCAAACTCTGCCTCTAGTATCTGCTTGATATTGTAAACTACATGAGGTCTCTACCAGATGTCTCTGAATGGGCAGCTTGTTTTGCAGAGACTCTCCAGCTAACCTGAAAGGACTAGACTTAGCATCACAAAAATGAGCCTGCCTTACTTTTTGATCTGCATTACTAGGTTATAGCAGAAAGAATCATAGCTCCCTGGTTAAACTGGAGGTTTTCATTGTAAACTAAGAAGTAATTATTTTGCTTGCCAGGCCAGACCTATCTTCCTCCAAGCTACACTAGTTGGTTTCAGTGACTCTTCTGAAATGTTCTCAGTAGATGCATCCCACCCTTTGGACACACTCAGGTTAACTTCAAAATTGAATCTTTAGCAGGTATATGTCACTATTTTGCAGCCCTTGATCTCCAGTGATGTTGTTAAGCTCATACTCTTTCCATCTTATCTTTTAAAGAATCACTGATTTTTTTCATCCACTAAATTTGAAACCTTTTTCTCTTAAGGATTAATCATTGCTGCTATTTTCAAAATGGAAATTTTTTCCTTCATGGAGTGTCAACAAATAATATTATACTGCATAAATACTCTTTGTAACAGACTGCTTGAAGTTCTTCCATAGCCTGCTTTGTTTCTTTCTAAATCTTCCTTCTGGCTTCTCCTTCTATCCCTTAGAGTGGTTACAAGAAAGGCAATGCTGTTACACAGATTGTTTTCTTGTTTTATAAATCCAGGCAGGTCCAGTATCTCTCTCATACAGAATTTTTCAACATGGTGTTTTCCACTCTTTTTTCCCCAGTGTGAGGATTCAGTTTAATGTGGATAGCAAACAAGTTCTTAGCCCCAAGAGCAGCCCTGAAGTTGCTCTAGTGTGTTACACTTTACACCTTGAGCTTTCTGTGAGGTTGAAAAGCTCCTGCCCTTTTCCTATATGCAAGAACAAAACAGATCTTCAAATTGCTGCCTCTTTCTCTGGTGCTTGTCTGGAGAATTGTTTAGTGTAACTATCCTCACACGGAGCTTCTTTATCATTACTATTAGACAGTGAGACACATCTGTGAAGACAGGCTATAATACACACTCTGCATTTCATGCCTTGTTTCAGGCAGTAAGTAGCAGTGGAAAATGCCAGGGAACTTCCTGTTCTTGTGGGAATTCCTGCTAGTCTAGATCCCAAGCAGTGGGTTCACTGGGCTGCCCACAAAGACTGTGCCCTTATATCTCAGAGCCTGTGAAGCTAGAGATAACAGTGGAGAGAAATTAGGAGTTTAGGATTGACAGTAATGAACTGAGGACTGAGAACCACCCCTAACAAAGGGCTGGAATATAAATGATCCAAACCCAGGGGTGGCCATCATAATTTAGAAACACCTCCAGATGCAACTTCTCCCTCAGCTTCTGCAGAACACTCAGGCTCTGTGACATTACTGTTATCAGTCTGACTGAGGTGGTTGTTCCCATGAAGAAACAGGAGGGACATCAGTGACCATCTAACACTATTAGATTGTGCACCTGATCCTAGCAGTCAACCAACACACCTGTAAGGGCTTTGTTCTTAGTGACTGTTCTAGACAATACAGAGCACCAAGTATAACTATCACCTAATTCTGAATCTGGCAGAACTGTCTCTTAGAAACAAGCCAGTGAATTTCATCTTCCCTTTCTGTTGGTTCTGCTGTTTCACGTCACTGCTTTGCTCCTACCCTCTGTCAGGCTCCTTCTTCCCATCTCCTTTTTTCTGTATGTATAATTCACTTAACATCAGATGGACCATTTTACGCTATATGTGTTTTCAAGATTTCTGCAGTATAAACACATCTTGTCAGTAGATTGGATTTACTGCCAATTCATTTACAATCTGACCGTGGAATAAGCAGTTCAATTTTTTCAAGTTAGAATGGTTTGGGTTTTATATAGCAAAAATTTTGTGTTGACTGATTTTCAAACTGCCAGCCATCTGTCTATTATTAGCATCAGACCCTGACAAAGGGAATATTCCACTCATTAAATCACTGTTGAGCAAAGTGTTTAGGTTTTACCATTAAGAAAAAAGAAAAGTTTTTCATGTTATGACCGTTCTCAGGAGATACATGCTACCACTTAAAGCCAAAGCTAATAAGGTCCTCAGAAATCACCCTGTTTCATGTTTCCAGCTTCAAAACCGAAGGAATGCAGGCCTGGAAAGGACATGCTGGATCATCAAGTTCACTTCTCACAGCACCCCTCAATACAATTCCTAGAGGCTTGGCTCATGTTTGGTTTCTCTGTATCAACTGGCAACAGATGATCCTTGTCATATAGGCCCCAAAACTTCAGCATACCTACCTATAGTGGAAGGGAATTGCAGATGCTCCATAGAATTCAGTAGTAGGGCCACCAATTTAAGTGTCTAAAAATACCTCCAAAGTTTGAAAACAGTAGTGAGCCAATACTAAACATCAGGCCTATCTCATATCTGACATGGAGAGGTCTCACCCACAAAGGTAAACTGCCCTTTGCAGGCTCCTGCCCTTCATGACTTCAGACAAAGGTGCAGTCAAGGCAGTGAACCCAGCATGATTTCTTTAGAGCAAAACTTCTGCAGACAGCTAATGTCTCTTTCAAAGAGGTGGTATCCCTCCAGATATGCCCTGAAACTTGCAATATAAACTCAGCAGCAGCCTTTTGCAGTCAGTGGAACTGATACTTGAGAAGAAACATGTAAGCCTATGTGCTGCCTCTGCTGAGGACCCGACAGTGGACCTCTGCATGTTGAGTGAAGTCAAATTCCTGCGTGCATACTGCAAACTATGGGTAATTACAGACCGTGTTCATTTTTGTGAGGTGGTGAATACTCTGACCTCAACTCAGCCAAATCATCACATTGATGTCACATGCCTGGCCCCACCAGCCAGCCAACACACCTGTGAGGGCTTGGCTCCTAGTGACTTTTTCGTAACAGTACATAGCACTCCGTATAACCACTGCTATAACAGCAACCTTCAGGTGTCAGCTCAGAGGTGCAAAGGAAAGGCCCATATCATCCTGTTCTGGACAATGCATTTTTTAGTACTAAGATGGTAAATAAGGAAGCAATAAGCCAGCATTAAATGAAGACTAAATTAAGTTCTGGGTTTGTATCCAGTTGCTGTTCAGAGGAGCAATCCTACTTCCAAGTTATTAATAGCAGCACAGTTTAATAATAATTATAAAAAAAGACAGCTGGATGAAATCAGAAGAGGGGAGCAGAACCACATGTGCATAGGGAATGCAGGCATGTCCCAGGCTCACTCACATATTTTGCTACAGAAAAGACAGAGTATTTCATTGAGGGAGGAGGAAGAAGACAGCCAGAATGCACTTGAAACCTGGAGCTCTGCTACTTTTAAACTAAACATTTTTGCTTATCTCTTTACCCCTGCAAAGACAGCTTTTGCTGAATATCCAAACGTTAATGGAACAAGCCTTCAGGGAAGACAGCCAAGCCAAGTATCCCTGCCCAGAACTAGCTTTTCTCCTTGATTGCTCCCTTTTTTCATTTGTCCAATATTTCTCAGCCTGTTTCTTTCTCCTTATTATGTACAGAGATAATCCTGACATCATCCTAATTCATCTTGATTTGTACAACAGGCTCCCCCAGCCCTAGGTGCCTCCAAATGCACGTGGTTTGCAGTGATTATGGAGAGCAGATAACAATAGGTTCTCACATATAAATCCCAATCTGGATGTTCCTTGGCAGGGAGAGGGAGTTGCCTTCACTGCTCTGCCCTTGAGGAGTGCGGAGGAGCTGACTGGGGCACCACGAGCTTTCTCAGTCACACATGAGCCAAAACATCTTTGGACACGAGAGTGGCAAAGGCAGCACCACTCTGTGCTCTCTTCCCTCCACTAATCAACCAAGGCCAGCAAACACCAGCAAGACCAAACACCATTGCCATTTGAGAAGGCAGAACCAGCCAAGGTAAGCAGCCAAATACACCACACAGGATCAGCTGAGGGAGGTGCCTTACTTGTACTTGCACAGGGAGAGAACTGAGGGCAGTTGTTCCTAGCTCTGCCATCTCTGGCTCGCCTGTTTCAGGAGGCTTTGCAGTCCCTAAATACAAACCCTCATGATACAGGTCAAAGAGTAATGGGTCTACAGATAGCAAAGCCACCAGGGACTCCTCTGTTCCTTACACTACACTTACACACATCCTGGTCAGAGGACTTTCTCCAGCAACTCCTATCTCTAGGCAAACAAAATCTAGGTGGGAGGATGTAGCTTTCAGAAAAGACATCCTCTCTCAGAAGTATTGGAGAGATGATTGTTTCCCAAAGCTGATCACCACATCACAGGAAAGCTTCAGACTGGCCCCAGTGCAGACCTGTGAATGAAAATAAGGATTTATAGAGCAGCAGACAGGAGGTAATTACAGTCGGTCTCAATAGTTACCTGGGGACTAACGACCTTGCACAGATGAAATGGTGAGACTATTAGAGCTGATTTTCTGAAAATACTCAAGCAGTCCTCTGACAGCTGGACAGACAGGGATGTTACTAGAATTGCTGGTCAGAGCAGTATCTGTCAGCACGCTGCCAGGGAAATATGCTGCAGAAATGGAGTCTGCTGCACATGTTGCATGCAGAGAAACTTTGCTTGCAGCCAGCAATTTGTAAGGATGAGAACAAGGAAATCTGTTTCCCTTTTGTTCAATATCTTCCCACTTCCCCACCATTTTTGTGAACTCCATTATCATCTGCTATATAAATGCACAGCCCAGGAAGAGACATTATTAGTATGGAATCAAGAGAGAGTAAGAAGAGGAGGACTGATATTAGGAGGCTGCACAAGAAGAAATCTGGGGACATATAGAAGGGGAAATTTCAATGAACTAGATTTTTTCTGGGGCAGATACTCCCTATGAACTTTTAGTGGACAAGAGAAACAAAGCCTACGGATCTAGATGGAGTTCTTATCACAGACCACAGCCCCCAAGTCTCTTCCTCTACAGTGGGGGAATGCCTTTGCAGTAACTTCTTCTCAACTAAAGAATAACTCTTTTCCCTAAATAGAAATAATATGGAAAACTGATCTCATTTGGGGCCTGAAAAGTCAATATATCGCTATTACAAATGGGACTAGAAAAGGGATGAGAGCTCTGTGAGGAAATAGCATTAAGATAGCAGTACTCATACATTTTTTACAAGACATCTCTAGCGTACAACTGCAACACGCATCTAAAAAAAGCCAATTATTTTAATAATTCAAAAATGAAAGGACACCACAACCAGAAGCTGCTTAAGTGGCCACATACAAGTGGGTTATGAAAAAAAACCACAATTTTCCCCCATCTTTATAAATTTCAACCAGTTTCCTAGTCCCCTCTGAATGAACATCTCTGTCCTAACTTTCTGAATACCAGCCAAAAGAATTCAGTTTTAGACTCTGCAAAGGATCACAAATTGAAAGAGGCTGCCACTCCTTGGAGAGGCAGGATCAGAATGAAAAATTGTCTTGATAATTGGACAGATAGTCCTAACCAACATGAAATTTGGGAAGTTCAAGTACAAAGTATTACCATCAAAAGGAAAAATCAAGTGCGGAAACAGAGGAGAGAATGATGAGCTATTCACTGACTGAACAGGCAACTGCACGGCACAGAATGGTCAAGTCATATACTCAGTGAGTCAGTGGTCTGATGCCATTGCAAACAAGACAAATTTCCTTCTAAGATGTATTATCACAAGTGTTATGTGTATATAACACAAGAGCAATGATTTCACTCTTCTGGAATACTGTATTCGTTTTGGGGCACCACAGTTAAAGGGAGATGTAGAGAACTGGAAAAAGTCCAAAGGATAGTAATAGGAAGGATAGAGGTATTGAAAATATGGCCCAGGAAGGATAGATGAAGGAAGTAGATTTGTTTAGTCTACAAAAGAGAAGACTAAGGAGAGATGTAATAGCAGTCTTCTCACATTTAAAAGGTCAGGAAGATTATGATCAATTGCTCTCTGGATTCCCTAAGAGGAAGAGAAGAAAAATCAGTTTTACTCCAAGCAAAGCAGATTTAAAGGGGTTATTGAGAACACTTTATGACTATCAGTGTAGTTAAATTTTGGAGGGTTTTTTATAGGAATTCAGGCAAACAACCATAAGCATTTTGTAGAAGTAATCTTCCTGCTTAAATGCAGAGTGATGAAGGAGATATCTGCAGGCCCGTTCCAGCACTACAAGATTATAATGAATCTATTTTTCATATTAACTTTAGCCCTCAGGAAAAACTCAACACCTGTGGCTTCTCCAGCTTTAGGGAGGTTAAGTTGACAAGCGATAAAATTCCATCCTTTGTTTCTGAGCACACATCAGATTAGTATGTGTTTAGCAGATGAAAACTGATAAATACATAATATACACGCAAATGAATATGAATGCACACTTTCCTTTGTGTCCATAGGAGAACACAGCTTGGCCCTGAATACCAAGCTTCTCAGAGCCATTGGACTCCCAAAGCCACATGCAGAGCGAAAAACTGTTTGCAGTACTTTATTATTGAGTTACATTTATATTTCTGCAGCCTGTTTTTTAATTCAGTAATAAAGTTCTTTGCTAAAATTTCTGGATCCAGTTCTGCTCTGGAAGAATGAGGTGACAGGAATTTGAGTGTCTTCAAATGTTCAGACGCTCCATGTCCCTGGAGCATTCCAGCCAATTAACTATCCCTAGATATCCAGGTTTCTTGTCCAACCTTGGAGATATGCCAAAGCACTCTACAAAATTTGTTAGTTTCCACTCGCTCCTGGAATCTGCCTTTATATATTTATTCCGTCGCCATAAAAACTCTGCATCCTCTGGGGAAGAAAGAAATTTCTTTGGGGAAGAAATAAATTCACAGATGAAACTTACTTTAGAAGCATTACCAATAGTAGGGGAGACAGTGAAAACTCAAGTGGATTTAGAGAGATTTTAAATAGCATACTAGGACCCAGACTGAGAAAAAGTAAGCAAGATGCTGTAAAACTGGGAAAATATAACACATGCTGTTACTAGAGAAAAATCACCTCCTTTTTTACTCCATTCCAGGTGATAATCAAATAGTTTAGTGCCCTTTTCTGAGGGGTTAGTCCCTGCTCAGCCCAACAAGAAGCCATGTGGATAACTGGGCATCTCAGGCATTCCTGTAGCAGAAGATGCTGGTTTGTTCCTCCACCCAGGCATGTCCTGTGGGCCTGGCACCACTGCTAAACCCATCCTCACTCCCAGCCTTCGTGGGGCAGAAACAGAGGCACATTTTCTGTACTCAAACCCAAGAACGGCTCAAACCCTTGCAAGAAGCAAGAGGGTAAAGCACAGCACCCCTCTGCTGCAGCTGTGTTGGGGAAGGTGCCCTTAACTGCAAATACTGTCTCCACGCCCAGGCCCTGGAGATCAGTTCCCAATTTCATTCAAAATGTGCCTGACCCTTGACTTTGCTTTGTTTTTGTGTTAATTGTTCCAGCAGCCCTTCCCAATCCCCCTGCCAAAGGCCTTTCAGTCCTAGTGCTGCCTGAGCTCTGCTCAGGATACAAACTTGGCATGTTGCAAACACCAAAATCAAACATATTGGCAGGGAATTGGAAAGCTGTCATGATCCCTCCAGGTCCTCCTTCACTGCACACTGATATTTGCAGGTGAGACCAAAACACTGCTCAGGGGAGTGTATCACTGAAGGAAGAGACAGAACAAAACACTTGCAGGGAGCCAGCCAGTTCGATTACTTTGATTTGCAATTGCACCCAGACCAAGAAATCAACGACATCATTATCAGCAAATTGCAAACAGATCAGGGGCCATGTGGACTTGAATCATACCAGGAACCCAGTGCTGCTCAGAGGGAGCATGGTTCCGGGGGAGTTTAGAAAAGGGTTTTTCGTGATGATAGATGTTGTCCCCAGGTATTTACCCTGTACTACTAAGCTGCTCACCTGATGCACAGAAAGCCTTGATAGCCAGCATTCATACAGCTCTGTCACAGCCACAGGGCACACACCACCACCACCACCAGAGGGGTCTTGTGCCTCCAGGAGGAAGAAGAAGCTGGCCAACCCATCCAAAGCCCTGGTGGTTTCCCATTTCCAGGCTATTTGCATGCTGCAGACAGATGTCAGCTGGTTTTTCTTGTGGTTCAGAGATGTGGGTCAGAGTCAGGGCTGGTTTAACAAAGGAGTTTGCTGGGGTTTATCAAGGACTAGTGATTCAAAGACACAGGAATTTAAATAGCTGCCTCAAAATCTTGGGATAGATAGTGCCTAGGGGCATGCCATTTTTGAATGGAGGGTGGGATTCCTCTACCTGCCACAGGGGCTCTGTGATGACAGGGAATTCAGCAGGGACCCATCCACCTCCCTCAACAGGGGTGTTGAAAAATTCCCTCCATGGACTATCCACATATCCCTTTCCTACACACAGTTCTCCTTCAGCGCAGGCAGGTGTTCAGGTATTGTTTGACAAACACATAGGTAAGTAAAATAAACTTTAAAGAATATTTTTTGGCAGAAAATAATGTTTTCTGCAACAATATTAATAATTGTTGACATAATGCTATAAATATATATTTCCCCAATTATCCTAAAGTTCAAAATTGTGGGAAAATACACCAAAGATTTAACTTTTTTCTCCTTGGGAAAATGCTTCTTCTGTGATACACACAGACATGCTCCTGGCAGGTGCTGGCTTCACATATTGAGAGGAGGCAAAACAACAGCTCAAGGGAACTCAACTGTTCCTTCCTCGTGAGAGGATAAACATGAACTCTGGTGAGGTTACAACAGGCAGTATATAAGATGTCCAAGAGTTTTCAGTACTGCAGGCATCCCACACTTTACTGCCTGTCTGCCCCACCATACTCCCAGACCGCTGGGGCATGGACAGACCCCATCCCGCCCCAGCCTGAACTTTGATGCAGACCATGCAATCTGTTTCCATTCACAGCCAAGGCTTGCTGAGCTGCCAAACTGTCCACTTCCTTGCCAGGTCCATACATTCTCATCCCAAAGGGAAGCGGAAGCTGAAGATTACAATTCCCACAAAACAAAATCCCTGTATTATATTCGTGTTGAGGGCTGCTTCAAACCATCGTGCCTGAGAGAAGGCAGCCCCTGCCCTGCTCTAGGCTGTGTATGGGGCTGGTCTGAAAATGATGGGAGCCACAGCCCCCCAGTATCACCCCAGCTGCTCTTGGGGACCTCATATGGCAAACACAGCAGAGCCTGTGCACCACCTCTGTGCTAGCACAGCCCCTTGACTCAAAGGTAGGGTGTGAAGCAGGGCTCCCGTGGCCTTGCTGCATCAGAGGATACCTTAACGCCTGCAGGAATAACCCTACCCTGGCTTGCACAATTCATCACATCCAAGCCTGAACAACTGCACATCTCCACAGCCTGCAGCATGACTGAGCTGTGAGAGGGGATTACTGCACAGAGTAGGATACTTAATGCCAGTTAACTGATGTACCCAAGGGCGTACAAAGGACTA
The DNA here is from genome assembly GCA_013397975.1 of Machaerirhynchus nigripectus. Classification (NCBI taxonomy): domain Eukaryota; kingdom Metazoa; phylum Chordata; class Aves; order Passeriformes; family Dicruridae; genus Machaerirhynchus; species Machaerirhynchus nigripectus. The sequence goes on along the minus strand of VZRQ01008644.1, from coordinate 841,929 downwards.
GTGACAGTCAGGGGAAATTGCAGAAATCCTGAATTCTGACATTAGGCATCTCACTCTAAAGAAGATGGGTGCCTAACTCCTTTAGACAGCTCTGGAAACCCAGGTTTCATCTGCAAGAGGGGCAATTAGTTAGGGGAGGGGGAAAAGGCAAATGTCAACCAGGCAGCTCTGAATGTCAGGTGTTCTGGATTCAGTTCCTGACAGTTTGTTTTTCCTTCCCCTGTATGTACTCAAGCACTCTTTAATTTAGCTTGAGTGACGATTCCTGTCTCAGGGGTGCTTGGTGAATGGCCAGCAGCAACCCAGTAATAAAACACCTTCCCGCTGCTGATAAGAGGGGGTAAGGGAATTGTGAAGCACCCAGCCTGGAGAAAGAATGCAGGTAGCCTGCGATGGATCAAGCCCAGCTCCTTCACTCCTCCCTCCCCCAAAATGGCCTGAGCAACAAAGCAGCAAAATCCTCCCTTGCTGATCTTGTTTGACAGCTGTTTTTTACAGTTTTGGCTGGAACAGCACACAGTCATGACCTCTGCTTGCAACGCTGCCTATCTACCATCTTTACTCAGCCAGATGGGAAACCAATCGCTATGGGGGACACCCCTCTAACTAGGGTCTGGTAGGCTTACTCAGGAATCAAATCACACCAAAAAGCAGGTTATTTTCCCTGACATAGTTTTCAGGGCAAGACTCAGTCTCTGTCCAAAGGCAAAAGCCATATGGCCCCAACACACCACAGCCTGGATCTCCTCTGGCACTAGGCAGCACAAGATGACTCTGAGGGCACCAGGAGAAAGCCAGAGCACCCCTGGCCCCACGCCAACTGATAGATGATGGGTGGAGGGTATCAGGGACACTCAGTCAAGCCTCATGGTTTGTAAAACAAAATACTTCAACAGTAGGCTTTACACTTTTTATGTGAAAACTACTGCAAACAGCAACTCTGAAAAGGAGAGGGCTTCATTTCTAACACCGATGAGTCAAAGCATCCTTAACACTGCAACATAGTCTTTCCTGAGCCACTGAATTTCTCATCAAGTCGTGTACAAGGAAACTGGGTCGAAGGAAGAAGGCCGAAGAACGAAGGACTCCCATTTTCTCTCCTGAGAGTGTTTCTGTGGAGGCTGCGAATCAAAACGGGCAGGGCCCTTCTCTGGGCAGGGTCCTGCAGAGCACCATGGCCTCAGGCAGGTACCTCCAACAGCGCTAAAATACCAGCAGCCACGTCAGGTTTTACAAGCTGTGCAGACCTGTAGCTATGAATGCCCAGTGACCGGCTGCATGCACCGCTTTATGGCAGGATACAGGAGGGCAGAGACTTTAGAGGGCTTCTCTGTGCATTTCCCATAACAATTGTATTCAACCTAAAAACTGCATCTGGGAGTCAATCCCAAATTTCACCTCTGAAATGACTTTCACTAAACACACATTTAGGCACCTGCTTTTTGGTCATGAAAGTATCTACCTGGTAGCAGTACCATTATATATATATGACTGGGAGAGTGCTCACCATGAACACAAGAGTTTAAGGGACGAAAAATTCAGAACGATCTTTCAAGAGAAGCTGTGGAAAATACACCACTTGCTACCCCATCCCAGATACTGCTGCCTTGTCAGCAAGCAAAGCTGCTCTTTAGGGATTGGAGGAGCACTCGCTGCTTACCCTGGAACATCTGGCAGTTTGTGCAGGACAGCCATGTTGACCAGAAGGGAGCCAGTCTCCCTCCCTTTAAAAAATATTTATATATTTTACTTTTTTCTCCTTCTTCCTAAACTTACTACTGAAATTGTAGGGATTATATGGAAATTTGGACATGAAAATATTATCCAGAGTTAACTCCAGAACATTTACATCACTGTTCCTTTCACATATGCCTGTCCTGTAGAGTCCAAAGGAAGAAGTAGACTCCACAGGGAGTTCATCCCACAAATAGTAGGATCAACTCAAAAATCGTTGCCTCTGGATCCAGCATCCTCCTATGCAAAGCCATGTCTGATATTTCCAGGAGCACAATCAGACCACAGCAATATTTCCAGCCAAGCAGAGTTGAAGTAACTTGGTCTGGTCCCGTTTGGCTTCAGTTAACTGCCAATAAAAAACAAAAATGCAGAGTGGTCACAGGCCTGCTGATAATTTGGGATGTTTCAATTTGTGAAACAAGCTCCACGTTTCTCTCATGACCAGCCATGGAATAACAAACAGGCTGATCTAGTTTCACTGCTGCTTGGACTGTCAGCTTGATTTGTTCTCAGATGTTATAGGTTACATACTGCGTTACAGAGACATTCAGCAAAGCAGAAACACAGAGAGGTCCGTAAGTTAACGACACAGTCTCATAAGGATTTCAGTCTCATGGTAGTTGTAAGCTTTTTCTGAAGCTGCAGAACAGTGAGTTTTTCCTGAGCCCCCTCCCTCCTTTTTTCTTTTTCTTTTTTTTTCTTTTTTTTTTTTTGGGGGGGGGGGTGTTTATAATTCCTAATGAATTCAGCTCCCTGAAGTTTTGCCCCTTGCTCAAAACATTAACAAGGTCTTGCCTCTCTTCAGGCACTTATTTTTACAAAACATGTTGGAACACAATTACCTTTGAGAACTGTGCCTTTCTGGTAAATTTGGATGAAATCAGTTGCCACAAAAAGAACACCGGATGGGTGAGATTGAAAGGCACTCACACATGTACAAATGGATTTATTTCATAAGTTTTGCTCCTTACGAAACCCAAGTAAAAAAAACAAAACCACAAAACAAAACCAAACACAACACAGAAAAGAGTGAAAGTTACTGAAAATAAAGATGAGACTAGAAAAAATCACAGCCAGCACGAGCAGCCATTTATCCACCATTCAGTGAATAAAGACAGTGTGCTTTTTTTCTGGGGCTCAGCTGTTTCTGGTGGGATGTTCTAGTCTTTGCAGAACAGACTTAACTTGATTGTTTGACATCATTTTTATTGCTAACCTGGATGGCCCTGGAAAGAAAAGGATTTAAATTACAAAAAAGAAAAAAAAATTGTTTGCAGACTCAACTAGCTTTGTGAACCCATAAAACAGTTTGCAAGGTTCATAAAACCTCAAAAGCCAGAAAATCCTCCACCCCGATTTCCTTCATCCTTCAGCCCCAGTCTCACTTCACTCATTGCAGGATGTTATAAGCTCCCTCCTCTAACGGATTGTAACTTTTACACTCAGAGCTGATTACATTGCCTTTACTCTTTCATGACATCTCCCTGCTGGACTGGGGCCTGCATTTGAGCAGAATCCCCCAGGTAATGAACCTGACCCTCTTGCTGCTGGCCAACTGTGAATGAGAGCTGGTGGGGTTACTTGGCTTTGCTTTGATGCCAAGCAATTGTTTGCACAACAGCATATAAGTCCCTAACGTATTATTCTCTATTTTTCTTTTCCATTCTGCTGAATGAAGATAAATCCTATTCAGCTCCCGGGCCAGGGGTGTGCATCCTCTTTGCAGCACCCCCAACTGGGTACCAAGTGATTTGGGGAGAACAGGAAATCATTATATTTTAATCCAATCAGCAAGCCTGATGCAGCCTCCGCCTCCTAAGGCCACATTTTATGTTCCAGTAAAGCCTGAAAAAGGAATATTTTCAGAGGGAAATACTTTACACTGAAATGCAGCCTGTGAGATTATTCCCTGAGCCCTGAGTTCCTGGCAGATCCCATGACCCAGGTCCATGTGTCCCATAGCCTGCGTGGCCAGCAGTTGCCAGTTCAGGCTGCTGCCAAACCCTAGGCAGGCAGTTTCAAGCCTCTTATAGGAAACACAGTGGAGCCCCTGCAGTGAAAATGCCCCGGTGGTTTTTTCTGCCTGACACCACTACAAAGGCAGACATCCACAGGCTGTACAGAGCAGAGGTTCTGGACACACAGTAATTAAATGAAGCCTTCATTGCAGTTTCAGAAGCCCATGCCCACAGCCCTCTCCATCCACTTCTAAAAGGGGTTCACTGATGCTATCTAAGGTTTGCTTTATCCTTGATATAAACCTGCATGGTGCCAGTACAAGGAGATACCAGATGGTGTCTGTGGAAAGGAGCCACCTGCAGATGGGGCTTTGTGAAAGCTCAGTAGCAGGCAAAGGCATCGCCACTTGATCTGCTGCCTCTTGGGCCATCAAAACAATCACAGTGACTACTGTCTCAACAGGTCCAGGGCAGCTCTCCCACAGAGCTTTGCAGCAAAATAAAAGGCAGCATGTATTTCCATCCTTACTCCTTTAGAGCACTTCTAGACACAGCACAGCAAGTTTGATACTGTCTATGGCGAAGGCTGAAAACAGTCTCAAGAGCCTTGCCCACACCATCAGTGTTTGCTGCAGCTGGGGACAGGGACACTTGGTCACCTTTGAGCAATGTCCATGCATGTGAGCAGCAGATATGTTAGAAACAGAGCCCCAAGCCCAGCTTCTCCTCACAAGGGCAATTCAGACAGACAGGGAAATTCAAACACTCCCGCCCCAGCCCTACACACTGACAGCCCTGTGACATTGCAGGAGCTGCAGATGAAGCCTGTAAGGTAATGCTATAGGGTAACAACCAGAAAAGAAGCTGACTCACCAATAAGGACGTCCAGCCCAGACTGAGAACACCAAAGGAATAACAATGAAAAGGAGAATAAAATATCTCACAACTAATGCCAGTAAAAATGAACCAGTGACCTTCCTCCCTTGAGCACAGGCAGAACTGCAAACTTCCTCTATCTAAACAAAATAAAATAAACCCCGTGTTATTTTTATTAAATTTTAAAAAATGTACACATTGGTCTGAAGCAGGCAGCAGCAAAAGAGCTTTAGCTCTAACAGCAAAATGTTGGCAAAGATAGCAGCAGCTCAGAAATGGCTATTAGAGCTGGAGCTGTGCTCCAGTTTGTAGGCAGCGCTGCTGGGCCCCCACTGCCACCCACAGCATGGCACAGTCTTTGCCAGCCTGCCCAGGGGCAACCACAACGTCCCAGGGGCAATCACTGCTTGCCTGGGACAGCAGCTGAGGGAACCCACCCTGTGACCACCACGCACAGAGCAGGTACTCAATGGGGGAACAGCAGGCCAAGGGACAGAGCTTGAGCTTCTCCACACAGCAAAAGGCTACCGAAACCTTTTCTGGAAGAAATCTTTACGTGAGTGCTATGCAGCTATTGTTAAGAACATTATGGAAATGCTAAATAAATCAACTACTTAACAGTAAACACTTGCTAATCAGTCTTGATGAACAGAAGCATAGTTTTAATTTGGATTTAGTTGCAGTATTAGTTATTTTCAGAAGATATATCTAGTATTAATGGTGGCATTTCCTTTTCCCATAAAGTACATTCAGTTTTTCTCAAAATACAAACATATGCTTCCAAAGTCTCCTGAAGAAGATCCAGGATGCTTCACACACAGCAGCTCCCATTGTGCAAGAAACCCTGAGCTGTCTGCAGCATGGTACTAATCACAATCATTGCCAGCACTCACAGACCTTTATCCAAATAGGGAATTTTAGCTCACCGAAACAAATGAGTTACTTATGGGAAAGGAACCCCCCATTTTGCAACCACCACGTCTAAATAGGCAGACAGGCTTTTTCTGCAAACCAATATGGATAAGTGGCTGCAATTTTCCTAAGCTGCCTTTAAAATATGGGCTTTATTTTCAGTTCAGCCAGAAATGACCTTGTGTGACTTCGGTTCTAGCCTCTCCTCCTCAGTCTGCAAATTATTACTCTGTAATCGGCAGAAAGGCCTCACTCGTATTACCAGAGTGCTGCAGCCAACCTGCTATTTCTTGGAAAGACGGCGGCTGCCTGAGTCCAGGGCTGGAGTCAGAGTACTCAGTGAGCTACATTCATTACATAGCAAGAACAACTGAGAAAAAATAAACACTTCTCAAGTCTATGACTAACTGAAGCTGTAAATTTCAAACACTTATTACAGAGTCATAGCTTAGCAAAACAACACGGGACGTGTTGTTACATATCAGAGGGTAACCTTTAAAGAAGGACTTGTGCTCTGGGGAAAGTCTTAAAACAGAACAGGATGAAGTTTATGTGCCTTTTTTCATGTGGTTCTTATAATTAACCAAACTGTCACAGAAAATCATCTGAGAAGCCTGGATTCAAGCCAGCCTTCTCTAACACACATCCCATCATCCTCTCCACTACTGAAATATCCATACTGCATTCCTTAAATCATTAGGACTAGTGAACAATTTTTCAATATAGTTTTTCTCCAGCCCCTCTGTTTACAAATTTCCTCTAGGCAGATTGTGGGGATTTATCCCTCTTTTCATTTAATAGAGCCAAATATAGCTTTTCCCAAGGGACCAGAGCACCAGGTGCTTCCCAAACTGTGTCTTAACATGTTTACCCAGTGTTCACAACTAATTGCTTAGTCTCTGTGCCTGATCATTCAGAGCACACGCCATGATTTCTGATCATGACTACATAACCTTACTTGACTTAAATACATTCCCTTTGTCTCAAAGTTAAATAGCAAAAAAAATCAATTTCTTAGATAAATTTATTTTGACCACAGGCTCAAAATTCACTCTCCATCAACAATACAAATTCTCCCATGTACAAGAACTTGCAAAACAGCAAAAAGGGAAAGCTGCACAAAGAGACCAGATGGTAACTTAGCTTCTCATTCAGCAAACTATTTACAAACAGGTTTCAGCTTTTCAACCACTTCTCTGTCCAATCATAAAGTGCAGCCACGGGGGCCCTGGAGTTAGATTTTGTCCAAGATATTCGAATGTTCAGACCTGGATCTTGGCTTATTCTGCCATGAAAATCTACATAAAGGAAACTTACACACTGTGGGGAGGATGAGGACAGTCCTTAGTCTGAGAAAGTTTAGCTCTGTGTATTGGGGATGGGCCATTGTTCACTGAAGGTCACAGTTCATCATATCCAAAATGCTCTCAGACATCTCTATTACAAGAGCAGCTGGGATGAAAACATACATCAAGAGAAATATGTTGCACACATTTTGTTCTCCATATTCTCTCTCTCTCTCTCTCTCCATAGGTTTTCTCAGATTCAATCAGTGAGAAGATCTGGCTGGTTGAGGGAATATGTAAACACATGTGTTAAGCTATGCAAATATCTGGGAAATATCTGTTCAATGTAAGAAAGAGTTAACTATGGAAAGACTCAGCCAGTGACTGAAATATTTGCAGCAAGAGAACAATCTAATTTTATCATTCTTTGCCATCTTCATACATATAAACGTAAAAGAGATCTAATGGAGCACAAAGATATTTGTAACTTTTTATCTATCAGTGGTGTACCTGAGCTGTATGAATATGAATAACAGACTTGCATTGGTTACAAAATAGTCACTGCTTATCACACTCACCAAGGTGCAGAAGACAGCTGTGTTTCTGGGTCTAGATGTAGAGGGCAATAGTGGAACCACAAGACTGGAAAGGTTCACCTTGTTCATGAGTCAGGTTATTGCTTTGTATACACTGACAGGGCTATTTGTTTTGATTATACAGAGTGGTTTGAAAGAACAGCTCACATCCATGCTCTCATTCTTAGTTTTGTTTTTGATTCACGTTGGCTGTTGAAGATGCTCAGTCTGTTCTCCAGGTATTCACATGGAAGTGACTGAGACATGCCAAATTTACCAGCAGCTTCTCATTAGTGGCTTTTCCTTGATTATGACATCTGGTGAGGTTGATGACAATAACAGAAGAAAAATGCGAAGTTCAGTCATTTGGAAATAACTTAAGTGGAGGCCATTTTGCACAGTATGAAGTTGAAATGTTAGGAATGATTGAGGCCAGATTTATAGCTCAAGCAGTTTTACATCTGTATTTCATTTGTGAGTAACCAATATGAAAAAACACCTTTAAAACATTTTAATCATTTCCCAGCTGACTGCGAGCTCCAAATATTCTGTCAGCAACAAAACCTACACCACAGAATTGTTCTTGTTGAAAGGAATTTCCAGAGCATTGTTATATGGCTAGTCCAACAAACCTATCCTAGTCAAGGTTGTCAGTATCTTACCTTTGTCTCTGCAGAATGATTTTCAACTGCTGGTCAGTAGGAGAGATTCCTGTAATACTCATGTATATGACAAGGAGATCATTCACAAACTTTCAGCTAGGAGGAAAGGACAGCTCATATTTACCCTAATTCAGTAAACGCCATCCTGCAGATTCTCCTGCTAAAGCAGCTTCTCCCCAATACCATCCACAGCTCAGCATGACAGTCATGCAGAAATAAGGTAAGTTATGTGAATTTGGTGACTAGACTGTTACCAAATTAACTCCTTTTCACAGTTATGCAGAACTCCTTTCATTTACAATGATGCTTTTGGAGTGCTAGAGAGTTGATGAATATGTCTGATCAATTTATGGCACACAGTGAGCACAAACTGAGCTTAAACTGTACTTAATGCTATTCAAATATTCTCCTTACATAGCACAGATCCAAAACCTCAGTCAAAATTATTCTCTATAACACACTTGATTAACATTGCCACACACAGTCAACAATGGCCCAAGGAGCTCTGGCTAACAAATTTAATTAAACCACCTTATGAAGCCAGTCAGTGTACCAATCACGGGCATGCATCATTTTGAAATGGAAATTCCCAGTTCAGTGCCTAATCACTTTCTTGAGCGCTCACCCACAAGACAAAGATGTACTTAAATGTCTCCCATGTGGGGGAAAGGGCAAAAATAATAGTTCTTTCCTGACAAGGCAGCTCTTCTGCTTGCACACCATGTAAGGCAAGGGGATAAGACAAAAACCCATCCAAGACACAGCAGATAAATAAATGAAGAATATTTCTGAAGCAGCCTTGGAATCATCGCCAGGAACAAAGGGAGGTTTTCATGATTTTTACATGCATTTGAAGTCCATGGTTGGGTCATAAACCAAGATGCTCTGATTAACTTCAAAATTCCAATTTGCCAGTGTTATGACCTTTGAGCTAGCAATCATCTTTGTTACTTGTCTGCCAGATCCTTCCATAGGCTGGTGGGAAAACATGGCAAGGTTTGATGGAAAGTTGACAGGATTTTCTGATGAGTTGCTGTACTCCCAGAACTATCCTCCCTGACAAGGCCCAATGCCGCATTTGCAAGAAGCAAATTGAAAAAGAGGAGAGATTCCAGCTATTTGCCCTTCTCACTGCCCTTTTTGTCTCCTATAGGGAGAGGGCAGAATACAGTGACTGAAGTGATGGAAATTCAACTGGCCAGGGAAGGGGGGTTCTTTGAACAGATGCCTGTTCCTTTTCAAGTAAAGGTGTTCGTCTCTGGAATATGACATGCATATAATAATGTAGAAGTTCTTCCTGTATTTACTTCTAAACCAGAGTTCCCCTCTTCTCTGAAAGATTTACTATCTCGTTTTGGCCCCATGGCCACAAGGATTTACTCTCCCTGTGTACTGGCTGATGGGAGCCACACAGTTTTTTCTGGAGACCCCTTGAGCACAAGGGAGCCCATCCTAGCTCACCAGCTACCTCCTCCACTCCATCTAGATAGACATCTCTATCTGTTGCTTGAGCACATCGTGGTTTGTCTGCACCTTACCTGGCAGACGTTGCCACAATCTAGCCAGGCATCTTTGGGCGCTAGAAGGGAATAATGAGCTACACAGCGCCTCCAAAACAAGATTTAAAGATGCAACATTGTATACTTTGACAGACATGAAAAGGGATTTTGTCTCACGCATTATGAAGGACATGAAATGTGGACCCCTGACTTGGCAGTGATGAGACCTGAGTTTTCCAGTAAAGTAAATTTTATACAAATAAAAGAAGTAGAAAAGAATAATCAATTGCAGATAACACAAACTGGCCCCCTCTTCATTGCATCAGGGCTACAGGGATCTCCCCTCACCTGAAGCACGCAAAGAAAAACAAATTCAGTCTGTAAAAACAAGCTTCTTGTACCTCAAAACTCTTGTGAGCTAATAAAGTTTGCAAGGCACTTGGAAGGTAAGTGGCACTCTTGCAACACCAGAAATATGCCTGTGAATCACAAGCTGCAGTTGCACAGGTTGAATGCCGCGGGGTGCACTGTGAGCAGAGCAGCTGACCAGGAGCCTCATCCGGTTTTACCAGACTGAGGCCATTCACTGAGTTTAATGCCTCCCTGTTGTTCTCATGGATCTTTCTGGGGCAGGCACCAAGTCTGAAGTTAATTCTCATGTTTGTACCTATGACAGACTGTCTGACCAGCAAAACCTGGTTTGCAGAGCTGGTCCTGCAGGAGCTGAGCATCTTAGCTGAGGGCACCAGTATATCTGAGCTCCAGCCCCAAAGATCCTACTGGACTGATTCATATTTCATTTCTTTCATCTTCCAATGATATTTTAATCATTCAGGACTGTTTGAGCTGGAGATCTCTTCCTGATTAGTCCATGATCCTGTAAACCACACAGACCTACTCGAAGTTAAACTTTAAGGCAAACCCCTTGAGTCAATCAGTGGTCTCATATGCTCAAAATCAGAATAAAAGTGTTTTGCTGAAGCAAATATGATTACAGAGAAAACAATGGCCTGCAGTTAAGTCCTCAGAAAAACACTATTTGTTGGCACACAGCAACTATTAGCAAACATGAAAAATGATAATGTCAAGATATACAATGTAATTATCTGTACACAAAACTGCAATATGAACCCTGTACAGCTATGAATAAAAGGTTTTGTTTGTTAAACTGGCCGTTTCTCAACACTTGGATGAACATGAACAAGTTCAAACATAAATCAAAGATATAAGCCAGGACACCTCAACACTGATGATAAGCCTTTGAGAGTCTGGACTGGACAACACCTTTCAAATAAAATATATTTCCATAATAGATGCTGTTTATTTTCCTCTACTTCCCTGTTGGCAAAGATACCTATGGAACAATTTATTTTTCACTGGTTGCAAATTTGCTGGCTGTCCCTTCTGATTGTAAACATCGGTGGAAGAATATTTATTTGTTTAGAAGTACACTCTTGGGAAGGATGATAAAAGCTATTCTTCAAAATCCTGAAGCATAGGCCAAATTTGAGAAGAAATTACTTCAGCATTGTCAAATCTTGTGATTTTTATTTTACCTCTTCTACATACAAGACTTTTTATCCAGAGTAAGTGCTAAGAAAAAGAAGTGGGAATCCTGGATTTTGATTTTAGTCTCACTATGTACTGAAATTAAACTTAATAAAGTACCCAAGCAGGTCCTACCTCAACCAGGCAGCCACAGCACAGGAGCAGCCTTGCAGCAAGGACACTGCAGAGGGGAAGATGAGATGGGTTTCCATCAGTGCAAACTGGGACCGTGGTGCTGCTGTGGACATGGTTGTGGGCACCGTACACCAGGCTGAGTGCTGGTCACATGAGAGAGAACCAACTTTTGTTCCATGTTTCCAGCCATTGTTAAATTATAAAAAGCTAGAAAATTTGTCCCAGACAAATTTGCCCAAAATTCTGAAGAGAAATAAAAATAAGGCAACAACTGCAGGTTTTTTTTTCACAGTAATTATTTTTGAAGAGAAAACTGAGATGGCTGATTCATTTTAGCAAAGGTGCAAAGTTAACCATGTTCCTCTCTCTTTGCAAATGCTTATATTAGTCAGGAGCAAAGCAGATTTATTCCTCGTCTTCCTTATGAATTTTTAGTTACAATACACACCAGCTTTGTGACTAAGCATTTTTTGATTGAACAAAATCTGAGCTGTATAAACCCGTCAGTGAAACACTTGCAATGCTTCTGACAAAAGAAGCAGTGAACAAGGCAGAGGGGGTTATTCCTTCCTGTCAGTTTTGTTGTGGAGTTGTTGCACTGGAGGAGCAGTCACTATCCTGTTACAATTCTTTTTCTCACCAGAGGTCCTGAGTTTTGAGTCCTTTCCCGTCCAGTAGATGATTTCTGCCTGAAGTTTATCCTGTGTGGTCTCCTGACAAATTCTTTTCTAGCGGAAGTTTGTGGCCCATCAGACAAGGCATTCAAATCACTCACATTCGGAAAAGCCATCCTTGCTTTCCCTGGGAATGCACAGCCTACAAATATCTTGTCTTAAAAGACAAGATTTCTCATTTCTTGCCCTCATACAGAACTCCCAGGAAAAATGGCATGTAAGTTTGCAGTGTGATTGTGCAGTTGTTTGCTGCAAGGTTTTCCTAGCTACTGAAAACTCTGAACTCCTTTTTCTTTTCTACAGACACAAGAAAATCCAAGATAAATTAATCCTCTTGATGGGAAAGCTCTACCTTGGACCTTTCAAACCGCATGAAGTGGGAGCTCAGCATCAGCCTGCTGTGGTAGCAGAGTAGCACGATCCCCAAGCACCTTCGACAATCCTAAGCAGAAATGATCCTGGGAAGCGGGGAGGAACCAACCCCTGCTTACTTAAACTGTGTTCACAGCCAACTCTTCATGACAGGAGGGTAAAAGTGGAATGCCCCATGCAGTAATCTTTCCCTCAACCATAGTCATGCTGTATTTCACACTGCAAGCCCAGACAAGAGGAGCAGAAGTGACTGCCTGATACTCTGATTAGCAAATCAGGAGCCCAGGCTTCCTGCTGAGCTGAGAAGCAAGCTGTTAATTGCCAGGCCTTGGTGATTTCCACATGGCATGACAGGAGCTGGAGGAAGACAATTAACAGGTAATTGTAAATAGTTTATCAGGGAAGCTATTTCCATCAATGGACAAAACAGTTTGCCATCAGGCGCCTCAAGTTCACTGGATAGAAATAACATCCATAATTCTGGGTTTGCCATTTCTTGAGTGATTTACTCTTAGTCACTTTGTCCCTATGTTCACCCAGATAGTTTGACTTATTGCAGCCCAGCTGAAGAGGAAAAATGCCTGGAACAGTCAATGTGCAGAGAGCATCAGCTGTGTCTCCCAACTCTCCAGTGTCCTCCCCATATGCTTCATCACACAACACTTACGCACCAAGCCCCACTTGAGCTAAAATGATCAAGAAGAGGCAAAACCACCCTTAAAACAGTAGAGAAAAGCATCCAGTTTAGTCAGCATTAAAATACAGGTCATGGACTACTGCTGCACAAAACATGACCACACAGGAAAGGTAAAACTCATTTAACAGCTCCTCACAATTTTCTTCCCCCTTGATGGCTCAGCATGGGCTCCTAAGCTCTGCTGTCTGCACAATGCTATTACTTTCACCTCCCTTAATGTATTCTGCTCACCACTCCTCAGTCTCAGTGCCCCACAAACATGACATTTAACAAGCTCCTGTGAAGGTAGGGCAGCATTACCCCCAGTTTACTGACAAAACAGAAAGGCACAGAGCTAAAGACCACAAGCAGCTATGCTGAGAAATCAAGCACCAAGTTCTACCTGGTTTTAGGTACCCTCAGGAAGTGGGGTCAGCATAGCTCCTTCACACTCCCCCCAGAATAGCACTAATGACACACATCTACCTGTCTGTCAGGGCCATGCTATCTTGAGTGAAGGCCGATGTTTGATTTGCATGGCCTTTACACTGTGTTCCTAGGTTTTAACCAGCATTCATCATTCAGCCACACTGATCTTGTGTGCACAGCATCTTCTCAACTCTGCATATCCCCTCTGGACAGCTCCAAAGCACCATGCAACCTTCCTCTTGTACATGCAACACACCAGATTGTGACAGTGATTAACCTGCCTCATATGCAACCAATTACCCAGCTTTACAGGCAAGTCCTCAAGACTCCACATTTCACTTTGTCTCCACAAGGTCATCTATCATGATAAAAATGCCTATCTTCAGCACTGGCAAATTCCACTTGGGACAGGTAACTACCCTAAAGGTACAGACTGTTAGTACAGCTCTTATAGGCATGTGTAAAGCAAAGAGGAGAAATCAGAGAAAGAAAGGCCAGAGAAGGTATAACTGTATGAATCTGACCAAGGAAAGTTAATGGAGATTGATAGGAAGAAATGGCTCCTAGACAAAGGAGGAGTCCAGGAAGTGACAGATTTCCCATTACTTGAGGCCATTAAAAGTAGCTTGGACAGAGTTCGGGGAGGAGTAATAGCCCTGAGTTTTTGCATACATCATATGCCAAATAACTACTACAGAACTGTCTTGCTGCTACAGCATTTATTTTCTGTATCATTGTTTTGCAGGTATTTCAGCTGCCCAGAGGAGCTATGTTTTACTCACTTAGTCTTGTTAGGTTGAAAGCAGTATCCTACTCACAGCTGATCTTCAAAATCAGACAGGTCTCTCCCACTCCCTGCTGGCAGGTCTGTAAACATTGTTACAAAACTCTTCTGCATCCTTCTTCCTATGCAGAGCATAAGGTACGATGTTAAAGTGATCCTCCATATAAATATCACTGTATTCCTTAGCACAAAGTTCACTGAGCCTTTTTGCATAAATTGCATTTTATTTCAACCAGGAAAGCATGAGAACTACAGGAACCAAAATAAAACATGCTAAACCACACATCATATTTATGTCCTCATGATCCTGATATTCTAATTGCTCAAATCAAAAATTTAGCCAAACATGTAACAGCCTCCTTTTGTCTTTTAGGATGCCTTTGCAAGGGAGGAAGGTGACCATGCACTGAAACAGATTGTCCTGAAAAGCTGTGGAGTCTCCCTCACTGGAGATATTCAAGAACAACCTGGACACAATCCAGTGCCATGTGCTCTAGGATGACCCTGCTTGAGCAGGAAACTTGGATCAGACGACCCACTGTGGTCCTTTCCAGCCTGACCCAGTCTGTGACTGAGAGGTCAGTGGAGCTTGTACTTTTCATATTACAGGGTTGAAATGCAGCCAGGACAAATATTCCAGTCCTGAAGCCAGTGTCGAGGTGTACTGACACAAGCAGTGCACGCTGCTCTGCAGACCTGTGCAGATGTCACATCAGACTTGAAGGAACACCCAATTTCCGCAGATGCCATGAGGCATCTTCTTCCTCTTGCTGTGAGATCTCACAGAAGTTTTTGCAATGGCCTTTTCGTTCTGCTTCATGGGACTGTTTTGGATGGTCAGTTAAGAGGGCGAGCCATCTGCCTTGAAACCAGCCACAAGCTCACCACCCTCTTACGCCCAAGTGAACCCGTCCTTCAACAGCAGCTTTAGCTGTGCTGCCCTGGAGGAGTCACCACCACCAGCAGAGATGAGAGACAGTGGTTCCTCGGAGTCTGCTCTGTATCACTTGAGAGCAGATTGTTCCAACATGTTGTGCTGGTTTTATGAGACAGACAAGTATCCATTGGGACATCAGGTGTAATTATAGTGCAATTTCAATTAAGAGTCAAACTGGTCCAATAAGGTAAAAAGGTCAGTGCTATATCTAGCAATACAGCTGGATGGTGGTTTTGCACTTGGCTACAAAACGAAGGGAAATCCTAACTGGGCCAAAAATAGCCATGTTTTCAGCCATGATTTGCTGCCAAGCATCAATCCCAGAGCAAATTCTGAAAGGATATTTGCTGAGATTTACAGTTTAAGCAATGCATTATGCACTCCTTTGTTTTAGCAGGTTTAGTCTGCAACTTCCTCTTTCCAGAAAGCTTTTTTTCCCCTCTCTTCTTCCCAAGCTTTGATTACAAAAGAACTAGCTGAAGAGATGCTCCTTTATAGTGAGTGTCTCAGCTGTCAAGTTTTACATTATAGCAAAAAAAGAAAACCAGCACATCGTCCTGCTGTAGTTTAAACAAGGATTTAAGGAGCAAACACAGAAAACAGACTTGCCAATTAATCATCAACAGTGGGAAATTATCTCAGAGCACCTCCTAGGGGATGAAGTCTGAGAAAACATCTGGCAGGGAATTGGATGAAGCACTAACTAGGACAACAAATGAGTTAGCAGAGCATTCAAAAGGCAATACAAAGGCAACATAACTTGTTCAAGCTCTAAAATTTCCTCAGAAACTCAATACATCCAAAAGTGTTGGACAGAGCTTAAAATCAGAAGTCAAAAGCTGGACCAAAGTGTCATGAAAGAGTATACTAAGGAAGAGGCTGAACAGGAAACCAGCTATAAAACAAGGAGGAAAGCAGAGCTCGGTAAATTCCCGTGGTGGCTGGAACAAGTACTGTAGGTGGGCCAGCCCTGGCACTACAACTGTTTATTAGGGCTTATACAAGTGGCTTAGGCCATACACAAAGCACAATATCTTTATAAGAGTTCAAAGAAATATTACACAGGAAAATTACTTTTCTTCAAATACATCTTATCCTGGAAGTAAATTTTAGGAAAAAATTTGTGTGGCTGCTTTTTTTGCAATCATAGATATGCAGGCAAATGACAACAGATTACAGATTTAATGAAATCCTCAGTCTGGCATTTCACATTGGGTCTGCGATTGTTCACATGTGTGCATGAATGCTGCTAATCACAAGGACTGGAGACAGCAACAAGCCCTCCATCTGAGCCCCCTTTGAAAATGCCTCTGCCAAAAGCAGGAATACTATATATGCTATTAAGATTTTGGCAGCTACAAATGGGAACCTGGTTTTAAAGCTGGGCCAGCTACAGTGCCAGACACGTGCTCATGTCAGCCAACCATGAAGTGTCATCCAATTTTAAGTGCAAACAGCCTTCTAGTACTGTGTACAAGGACATCCAGGGGAGCAGCACCTCTATAGCTTGCTTCAGAAATAGAGGACACAGACTGGGTGAGGAAAGGCTGAGTCAGTCATGAGAGCAATGAATTTCACATCAGACTGGAATAGAAGG
Source organism: Machaerirhynchus nigripectus (assembly GCA_013397975.1). Lineage (NCBI taxonomy): Eukaryota > Metazoa > Chordata > Aves > Passeriformes > Dicruridae > Machaerirhynchus > Machaerirhynchus nigripectus. The sequence goes on along the minus strand of VZRQ01008644.1, from coordinate 825,272 downwards.
TCCTTTCCAAATAATCATAGAAATAATTGGTCTTTATCTGATGTCCACTAAAAGAAAGGATTTATCTGGGCCAGATAAAAAAACAAACTCATCACTTGGGCATGGAGAACTATGCCAACAAGATCTGAGCAGAGATAACATGGATCTGGAGGATAACATGAGAAGCAGAATGCAAGGCTCTGAACTTCTTGCTTACAGATGTCATGGAAAAGGAGAAAAGCCTGAAAAATTAAAAAAAAAATTGGCATGTTATTACCTAAGTAAAAATATCTGACCTGACAGTAAATTATGGGTAAAATCAAACTAATCTGCTCCTTCTGGAATAGGCAACATTTTCACCCTGTTCAATAACGCTGATGAAAAAACTGAATAGCTCAGATATGCCTCTTGTCCAGAGAGAACTTTCTTCCAAGAAATATTTGGCAAAGTGGGCAATGCTTCCATATCAGAGGATTCTCAGTTACCTAGGTTTCTTATGAAAAGGTTTCCTATTTATCTATGCTTCCCAGAAAGCTGTCAAAAGCCATTGTAATCTGAGCAGAAATGAACTGATTTCATCTTGCTCACACTCATCAGAACCCAAATATGCTTATGTGCAGTTGATAACAAATGCAGCAGCAGATCCATCATTTTGTTGATAAATATTTTAAAAGACATTAAATCCATGGGCAATCCCATTATAGTGGAGAAAGTTATCTTAAAAACTGCTCATGAGTTCACCTTGGTAGGAAATACCTTTTATTAGCACTGGAAATACAGCAATTTTATGTTTGGCAAGGCAAAGGCAAGCACTGGTTTCTGGAGTATCATGCCAATATGGAAGTGCAACCTTATTAGTGTCAGCAACAAGACAGAAATCTGTAGCAGCAATGCAAAAGCAATACTCTACCCAGCTGTCAGTTACAGTGCCTGAGCCAGAAATATGGACAGAATGAAGAATTTAAAAATTTGGGAGTGTGCATGACTGCCCACAGCTGCACAAAACATGCAGGAGAAAGCTGCCTTGCTTCAAGGCTGCTGGACAAAAAGGCTTCTCACTTGAGATCTGCTTCAGTGCTCCCTAGGCCAAAAGGAAGACAAACTGGTCCATAGGGGCTCTGAGCAGAAATGATTGAGACAGGACCTTTACACACACTAACAACTTGAAGAAATTAAAAGAAGAGCCCAGGAAAGTCTTGCCTGGTAGTTCTCAGCTTTCTGCACCTGACAGTTCGAGCCGCCAATTCGTTTGGATATCCTGCCATTTCCAGTTTGATGTGACATGGGAAACAAAACTTCTTGTCCTGACTGCTATTTGAACCCAGCATTTAAATCCCAAAGGAAGAGGCTTCATTAAAGATGCTAGTTCCCAACACAAGACACATACCAAACAACACCCCAAGCTCTGGCTCATTAACCTTTTATCTCCTAAGCTCTCTGCCCTTTTGCTGGAATCACACCATGGAAACACAACTCTTGCTCCTGCACCTGGTTTTCCATCCTTCCCTGTGATCCCAGTGCCTTTGGCTCAGTCTGAATTCCCCATCTCCTCTAGGCCAGCCCCTTGCATTCAGTGTTCCTGCAGCCTGACAGCCAGATGTGGGGCTCAGCCTCAACACAATTCTACCTTTTTCACTCAGACTGAAGAGCAGCATCAGCAACTGACATCCTTTTGATTATACTTTTATTCTAAATCATTTTACTTGCACAGGTGTGATAAACAGAAAAGTGCTCACAACTGGTGGAAAAAGCAGGCAGAGTCTCCAGCTTGCCTGGGGATGCAACAGAGGACTCAGTTTCTCACTAGGAATACCTCCCGATCACTGGATGCAATAATCAGTCCGGGAAGCCAGGCTGCTATACACAAACCACAAACTATCTGTCAACACCCAGAACTGATCCTGCCCAACTTTTTAAATAACCCAGACCCACAGTGTTGTTCTGCTGAATCTCAGAATTCTGCCAACTTTTCTTGGACTGCCCGTCTCCAGTTATCAATATATTGAGACCCATATTCTCTGTACTCATGTTTTAAAAGCAGAAGCTGGGAATCAAATTGTTACCCACTTCTAAAGCCCTCCCTGCACAGGAGGTGTCAGAACAAGTAGCAGCCCACTGCCATTCCCATCACTCACATGAATAAGATCATTGATCAGGAGGAGAGTTTGTTGCTCAACAAACAACGTCCTAATGTGCCTGATGCAGACGTGGCAGCAGAGCACCCCAGGTAGGCTGGTACCAGTGGGACAACAGCAACCTGAGAATACAAGCAGGAGATAAATTAATGCCCAAAGCAAGGAATACAAGGAATACATATGCATTTTAAAACAAAGGGTCCTATAATGCCTGCCTGGGACACCTAGGAAAACTAGACAAGTGTAGCAACCATGGAAACATTTTCCTGCTTCCGGGCAGTGAGAGATTAGTTAGGTCCTGGGCACATCAGTTACACAGGCTCAGTTTAGAATCTGTTTCCACAGAACAACGAGTTCATGTCCTGGATTTGGATTGTACCTTTAATTTGTACAGACCTTCTTAGTGTTTCAGAGATCTTCAATGCTAAATATAACAAAAATAAATTAGATAAAAGATAACAGAGCAGAAGCCCTAAGAACAGAAAAAAAAAAAGACAGCAGTACACCCAGAACTTCCAGTCTGGTTACAAACTGCAGTGGACCGCAAACTTTCCAAATTCCTTTGAAATATTTGAGTGCTGCAGGGATAGCATGATGGATTTAGATTCAAGACTCTGAAGAACTATCCAGCAAAACTAAGCCTTTGATTTGCACTCAAGTAAATCTTCCTCTGGATTAATCTGCCCAGCTCTGAGATAACATGTAGAATTTTTTTTTTCTTACACAGCCTAACATAAACAAATCCCCCACATGCAGTGAATGGTAGGGCAGCAAAAAGAAAAGCAGTTTGTACTTTCCAAGGAACGGAAAAACACTTTGTCATTCACTCCAGAGTTTGTCTTTCAGAAGTGCTGCCAGGGCACTGAGTGTTTGATATAATCAGTCTGCTACCAAGAGCTTCACTTAAGCACAGGGAGCTGCCTGCATCCCTCGGAGATTCCCAAAACAACGGGGGTCTGGGTAACATCACCTCATCTACTCCTGCTCTCCCTCTGCTAAACATGACAGAGCAATTGAGCTCCAGCCTGAAGAAGCTGGTGGGTACTCATGCAACTGCATAAACTGGTATTGCTGGTCCCGGGGCGATACAAGGACATGAAGGCAGGCTGGCAATTTCTCAGCGGTAAATGAAATCAGCTTTTAAAACTGGTCATCACTTACTTTTTTACCCTCTTCTCCCATCAGCAGCAGTCTGATGTCTTTATTTAAAAATAAATTTAAAAATATTTATTTTAGTCTTGATGCAGGAACAAGACAGTGCTGTAGGATAGACCAAGGTGCGATGAGTTCTTGTCTAACCTGCACAGACTTTGTAGAAAAAGACGTGTCGTGACTTCTGGTCCCGAATTCTATGGTCAGTAAACCAAACCCCCACAGTAACACACTCTGCCAGTCCTGGCTGGACTCTACTCCTCTTTGCCATTACAGCCCAGCCTCTGCCCAGGCTGCAGGGGCTGACTGCCCACAGCCCCTCTGCCCGGCAGGCTCTGCACAAGGTGGAAGGCAGCTCCCTGGGGCTGGGCTCAAACGCAGCCCCTGCACAGAGCCCACTGCCTGCAGGCTGTGTGGGAGCACACGGGTGCTGAGCCCTGCTGGGGGAAAAGATCTCAGCTCCTCAATTGTATGCTACAAAATCCCTGCTGTGTCTGTTAGTTTGTTTTCCTCAGCAGCAATTTTTTAGGAACAGCTGAGCACGCAGCTTGTCCTTTCCCTGGGACTGAAAGCCAAGCAAACCCAGCTAGCACACACAGCTGGTCCTTCATAGAAGAGTGTTTTGCATCTGGCTAGATCAGTCCTCGAAAGCATGGTGAGAAAACGCACTTGGATATCAGTCAATTAACACAACAAAAGACACTTGAAGTGGTCCTTTGCCGGCTAAATGCTATCCCTGCAGCCAGTCTTCTGGGTTTCTACCACATGCATTTTCTTCATGCAAGGGAAACTTATCTAGTCTCTTCTTGGCACACCTCAGGCAGCACACTACTTCCTAAAGCCACAGTCCTCTGGCTGGCATAGCCAAACTCAGCCCAAGTCAGCAACGTGGGTTCTTCAAGCAGTTTCTGCTTGGTGGCAGGTTCCACTGCTGACAAGCCTTTGCCAAGTGACCGCATGTGTACTGCACTGTAGCAACAGCTGTGGGGATTGCAGGTGATGAAGACTCTTTGGCCCTTAGTCTGATGCACTCCAACATCTTTTCTCACATGGTAACACTAAAGCACCTCAGCAGTTTGAAGCGATAATCTTTATACAGCTTTGTGGAAACTGGATCACAGACCCATGCTGACCATCCCAGGACCACCCCACCTGCTCACAAAGGCAGAATTGGAAAGCAAACCCAGACCTGTCAGCTCTCAAGACTTCAGCAACAAACCACCTGATCACAAGCAAAATCACTAGGACTGGCAAGAGACCCAAGTCTTGCAGCTCCCAAGTCCACTCAAATTGAGGCAGATCTCTGCTGAAGATAGTCTGCAGCACCGCCAGGAGGAAGCATGGACAGACACACAGGCTGCTGTTCAGGGCAGTTTCCCACACCTGAAGGGCTCCCTTTTTACACTCCTTTCCAGCAATAGCTGTAGAAACAGCCAGGAGGTTACAGACATCAGCACATTATGTGGAAAGCTAAAGGAATCAAGTGAAGTAACTCATGCCAATTATTTTAAAATGCTCCTGGCCTTCACCTACTTCACTGTGCACAGACTGGTGGGGAGAAAGTGGAAAAAGCAGGCACCACCTCCAGCTCAACAACTCCCATTAGAACCAACTGAATGCTTAACAGGGAGATACTGAATTCAGGGAGTTCAGGCAAGTGTAGCGTTAGATTATGCCTATATTTACATCTGTCCCAGAGGGCCACATTTCCTGTACTGCAAACCCCACAAGAAGGGGTAATTAGATTTTTCCTTCATTGATGTTTGGCTCTGTTACAGAGGCTTTGGCTTTTTGTTCCTGCAGGGGCTTCCCTGGGGAAACTATTTTCTTGAGTTCCACTTTCTCCTTCTGCCTGGCCTTTGCCTGAGCAAGGGTTACAGTGGGCCCCCAACCTGATCCTCAGGAGGTTTCCAAGGCTGAGGCTGGCCAGGATCCCTGCAGAAACCAGCCTCACTCTGCATCAGGCAGCATCTTGCTGACAGAAACCCTTAAAGGAAGGGCAATTGCACAGCAACTGATCTACAGTTGCTCATTCCACCCCCTATGGAGAAGAATACACAGAGAGGAGATGCCCCAAGTGCATGCTCATGAGGCACTGAGCATGTGCATCCCAGAGGGGCCAGCCTGGACACAGAGTCCCTGCAAGGCTGAGACTCCTCATTCACACACCACACCCCAAATTTGTGCCACAGGGTGCCCACGAGCCTGCAGATGTAGCAGATCAGACTCCTTCCTTCTTAGATAGTATGGCTGGCATCCCCATGCTAAAATCTGAAGTTTATACAAAAGGCTAATGGGCAAGGAGCTGGAGTTGTCTCTCATCCTGCTCTCTCCATATACATCATTTCAGCCTGAAAACTGTGTGAGCAGCAAAATAAGTCCCTGAGAAAAATCTAATGACTGCATGTGACCTTACCCCTGCAACACATTGTCAACACATTAATTCACTTCTGGATAAAGTTCTAATAGATTCCAGCATCAGGAAGAGTTTCCTCAACAGCCACACAGCCTGGCAGCCTGCTCCTTTGTTCATGCAATGTTTGCAGGAACTTTTCTATTGAGTCAATAACAGGAGCATACATCGGTTTCTTAAAATTGGTAATTTCATCTGTAGCCACTTCTGGTATCCTTAGTCTTCCAGCTACTTGCAGTCCATAGAGAAATGATTAAGGAATATAGCCATGACCACACTTTATTGGGAGAAACACACATAAGCCTATAAAGATCAATGTTCATCTTGAAAGGTTGTGTTACTGCAGGAGTTAGTCACAGCTACATTGACTACTGGCCGAGCCTCTTGACTGTCACACAACTGGCTCCAGAGAGGCCAGGCAAGGTTTATTTTGCTGCCCTCTTAAGCACAACAAACATTCGACAGCAAGGAGATGAGAGTGTGCACACAGTTCAGAACACGGACTTGAGTCACTTCAGGCAGAAGCATCCTTTCATTCCTGGTCCTTGTGACCTTATAAACAAAAGGTAATGCATTTCATAGATAAAGGTTCTGCTAAAGCTAAGCTTGAGGTATGACATGCAGGACTCTGCAGGGCTGTGGAACCCAAATTCCAGGCAGAGCTGGGATGGTGGCAGAGTCCTCAGCAAAGGCACAGTGTCTGTGTACGTGCCAAGACAAGGCACAAGAGAACCAAGGGGTTCCAGCAAATATTGGGGAGTGTGAAGGAGGAAAGTCTGCACATGTATGTCAGACAAGTTTTCTCTGAAGGAACCCCAAGTGGCATGAAAACCTTGTGACCCTGTGTTGGCCTAAGCAGCAGCAACCAGTATCATCCCATTGCACATGGCACAGCCCTCACCCCAAATACCCCACCCACAGGTTATGAGCACAAAGCAGCTCAGACCCAGGGCAGATCAAATAACAAATGTATAGAAAGAGCAACATTCCCCCAGGTCTTTCACAGGAGCTTAGGAAAGAGTAAGGAATGAGTCCATGAGACAAGCTCAGGCACCACAGGGAGAAGGAATGCCCTGGCTGCCTGCTGGGCTGACAATGCCAGCACAACTCAGTCCCCAGCTGCAAGCAGAGCTCAAGCCAGGGTAGCCAGATGGGAGAGGACTCGGTGGGCTGGAGCTGAGGAGATGGACAGCCCGTAGGAGACATTGCAATTCCTCAGTACAAAAAGCCAGAATTGCACACTGCTCCTGGGATCCAAGGGACAGAGCTAAAAGCTGCTCCTCTGGCATCCTCCAGCAAGGAGCAGTGCAGGGAGTTTGGAGAGAGATTGCTTTTTGGTAGGTCACATACAGAATAAACCTCTTAACCACTATTGCGAAAGCAACCAAGCAGAACAGCATTTCTGCGAAACCACTTCAGTTTTGTTGACTTTACTTCCCTGCATAACACAGCTGACAAATAAACAGAAAACGAGATCTTTTAACAAATAGAACATTTACACCTATTACAGATATTGCTGAAACACAGCTTTGCTTCCAAACAGTAACAGAGGCAAAAAAAGAACCCCATTTCCCAAGCCATCCATCTGTGCTCATGCTCCACCCCAGCAGCTGTAGAGCTTCAGTTCTGCCTAATACCTCTCCAGATTTATTGGATGCCCAGCTAAAAAGCACTGATTGTTCCCTGTTGCAGTGTTTTGCCATGTGTGAGGAATGTGGGAGGGATCCACAATATTTTTATGACTATTATATGACCTTCTGTTAACTTAATGGGATAAGTCACAGGGCCCTCCCTGAGAAGAGGGCAGGAATCCCTTGAGATGTATGCTCATGGAGAGGCATAGAGGTCAAACCAACAGTGGAGCCTGAACACTGTTAGGAGTTTTAATTATGAATTATGAATCTAGGTACTATAGGTTGCTATTTATGGAACTGCTAAATTAACATGCAAGTAAGAAACAGGAGGATCTTCTCAAAAGATAGGGCACTTCCGCCTCCCACCCATTAAGGGATGTGAAATTTTTCAGTTCTGTATCTAAAACAGCAGTGATTTGTGGTGCCTGATTTATCAAGGCCGTAGAGCACCAAGGCAAAATCTTGCCTTCACTTCTGTCTCTCCTCATGTCAAGGGGAACACAAATCCCCCAGAAACTCTCTCACCAACACAGATAATATTTCTTAAAATAGGGTACCATCTCCCCTCAGTTCACTTTTCACACTCTGAAGAGTAAAATTGAGTGGCTTCTGGCTGAAGCTAGATGATGCAACCTTCTCTCATAAGAAAATGTTGCTAGATTCAAGCTGTTTTGCAAGCAAAACAGCTAAAATAACCCTGCAAAAATAAAAAGCAAAAATAACCCTGCTAGAAGTGGAAATATGACAGTAAGAGAGCTTGTAGTCATTAAAAGAGATTTTTGCCGCTGGTTAAGACTACTGTTTTCTGCCTTTCTGAAAAAGGCTAAAATTGCCTTTGATTTTTATGCCAGAGTTGAAACAAGTTTTATGATAGGCTATAGGAGATTCACAATCCTATGCTCCCCAATCATAAGAAATTTCATATCCATCAGCTAAAAATGCTGCCACAAGCTATTCCATAAAGATGTTAAGTCACTGAACTAGTGATAGTAAGTGAAATTTGGATCTGCTTGCACTCCTGAGAGGCAGCCTTAGCATCAAATACGGCACACTAAGCCCCAGCTTCTCTCAGGGATCAGGATCCCCCAGTGTGGATGGGAAAACCCCATTCCCAGGAGAGTGATTGGGCTTTCTGGGGGCTCAGTGTGGCTGTGCCTACAGAGAGGGGGGTGTTTCAGCATTTTCTCAACATTCAGCTTTTCTCAACAGAGTACTACATTATTAGGAGCCTGGACACTTGGAAATTACTTTCCTGGAAACTGCTGCTATCATTGACCCAAGAGAAGTTGGCAGTTGGGTGCAGAGCCTGCTTGAACCTATCAACCTTGCTCATTTCCCCAGCTTCTTTTTTTGCCAGCAAAGCACAAAACAGGCCAGGGCATCAACAAGTTTCTTTTTAGGGCCGGTGGGTGGGGGAAGTACTTTTTCATTCTCTTCATAATTAAAGTACATGTCACCACAGTACATGAGGGTAATTTACCTCCTCAGAGGGAGGAGTTTGCTGGCACTCAGCTCATGGAAACCATCAGCTGGCTGGTGGTGGTCCTCAAGCCCTGTTTGCTTGTGTGGGGAGCGGTCCCAGCCATGGCAGGGAAGCACCCACTGCCCTTCCTGCTCCAGTAGCCACAACTCATAACCAGCCTCAATCAGCAGCTACACAAATCTACTGAGGACAAGAGTGATGAGCAATAATTTAGTACCATTTACACCACCAGCTCGGGTGAGCAGCACCATGTCCTCCCAGGACCCCAACACCACCAAGAAAGCCCTTATTGACACAGGATGACCAGGGAAACGCCCCGGAGCTTGGAGAGGTATGTACTTTAGACTCTCGAAAGTTTCATTTACTCTGCTTACAGTTGGTAAAGGAAGAAACAAGTTGCACTGAATGCAGCATTTCTACCAAATACATTTGAGGTAAGGAAAAACCTTTCAGCTGGAACCAAAGCTGTGATGACAAACCACCTCCAGCAGGCCTTTCAGATGAGAGGTCACTAGAGCTGCAGCAGGCTGTGTGCCACTGGAGATACTGACAGATACATATCCACGCCATTCCCTCCATGTGTGTAGGGTGTGGAAGGAAAATGAATGCATAATCAGCTCCCAGCTGTCATTGAATGGCAACTTTTTTGCCGGGAGGGGCATGTTCACTGAGGGAAAGGCAGCAAATCTGGGTGCTCACTTGAGAGACCTGAGTTAAAGCACTGTACCGAGAAAACTCGGGCCTGACTCTGGTCAGACTTATGTGGGAACTAAAAATTTCCAAATCGGTATAGATATAGACAGATATATAGATGTCTTGTAGTCCACAAGGGTTGGTTTTGCAATTTCCAGTTGTATTCAAGTGAGAATGTTTGAAGAAGGGCCTGAATCTGACTCAGGGTCATATCCAAAGGTGGCCTCAACTTCTGGTCCTTTTGCTCACAGCAGGAGACTCCGGCGTCCATGGCCACACAGCCAAGCAAGCCCTGGAGTTACCTACAGCCTCCTCAGTTTTCACTCATATCCCATGAGTGAAACTTACATATATTTTATTCCATCCTCATTTTTAGCTTTCTAATTCCATGGTGGCCTCTTAAACATACTAAATATAAATGTGTGGACCCAGCTATGTAAATAAAGTGGCCCATGTGGTGAGCACACATGGGGGCAGGGGGCCTTTCCCATCGATGGGAAGGCTGATTGCCAAGCAAATCTCAAGCTCTGAACTCCTGCACCGGGAAAGGAAGCCTAAGATTTAGGAGCGGTCACAAGTTTTCTTAAAACAGCTGATATATTTTTCTGCCTAGAGCAGAAAATTACAGGTACTGGCACGCCAAGATCTGCCTCCATTGCCAGGAGACAGAGGCATGGAGGAGAGAGGGTCAGGGGACAGGGAGATATGTAGTGAGGAATTTTATGGATAAGTGGCAGGCAACCAGAAGAGATTACCAGTCTTACTGTTGTGTTGCTGATACGTGTGCACATCAGTGTTCATTGGGATGCACAGCTTATGGGGATAGTTGGGTATCATTTGTTTGAGTGACTCATTTGTTCCTCCCTGAAACAGAAGCAGCTCAGAAATTTACTTGAAAAATAACCAATGGGGCAGTTCAGGCTGCCAGACACCTGTGGTTCCATTTCCTGTGCAATATCCCATGGTGGTAGGGGATCTACCCCTTTGTCAGGCGAGTGGATGTGTCAGGTCTGCATACAGGGTGGTGGGACTGGGTGTGAGGACTGCGAGCTCTCCCTGGTGCACACCCTCTGACAGATAGAGGGTGACTTTGCTGCCTGCCCCACAGTGAGTGTCTTCTGACTCAAGAAGTTTTCATCAAGCTGCCCACTCTGACAGTCCTCTGTGCCATCCCACAAGGGCAAAGGAGCAGGAGGAAGGTGGTCCAGGGCACATGACTTCCTAAGAGGGTTAGTTCTCAGAGTGGGACAGCAGTGAGGACACACCCAGGCTCTGGCTCACTGTCACACTAACACAGCATTGAGCCTGTTCCTAATCTTCAGCAGGCACAAATGAGCCCATGCCAGGTTCAGGGATTGGATCTCAGTGCAAAGGGAATACAGCACAGCCAGTGGGGTGCAGGATTGCATGGGATGCCCAAGCCAGGCAAATATAATACATGGCAGAAACTTCTTCCCATTACCACAGACTCAGCTGTTGTGATGGACAAATTCAAATTTACATCCCAGCTTTCCAGCTAAGGCCAGGACTCTCTCCTCTTCTCTCTCCAAATCACACTAGCCATGGCAGGACAGCAAGGTTTACAGAGGTAAGCACCCATTTTTTCTTACCCAGTGCCCAGTGCCTAGGCTGGGAGACCAGGATGGCATCTGGGGTCTCTCCAGGGACTCATCTGACCTCACCCAACCTCCATCTTTAGGAGGTCTGTCTCCTTTGCTGCTGCCTCTCCTTGCTCTCAGCCTCTTCCTATTTCCAGCCTCAACTAGGGGTGATGTGACCAAACTTAAGGTTTTAAAGCTATATGCTTGAAACTCTTTCAGACAACATAGTAAAAGAGGTGATGGATCCTGCTTGTTTGCTTTGCAGCCTTTTGGAGGCAATGCCAAGTAAAATGAAGCCCCAGAATAAATCCTACTAACAGGAATGCTTTTACAAATAACCTCAGCAACACAGCTTCCAAGTCCTTGAGCATTTCTACATCTCTGCAGCCAAAACTATGTTTTGTATTGTTTCACATGAATCTCCCTGGCTATTTATCTACATAAACCTTTCTATAAATTGCTCACTGGGACTTGAAATGCAGCAAGCATGCTCTTTGATGTGTCTCAACCACCAGGTGCATCAATCACTGCTGTGCACACCTTGGTTGCTCCCATGCAGGGAGACGTTACCAGTCCCCTTTGCCAGAAAAGAGGGCAAAGAGTCAAATGGTTTTGATGGATGGATGAATGTCTGTGGACTCAAATTTATGCACTGAGCTTGTTTATACTGAGTTACTAGCACTCCCTCCTCCCACTTACTGATAAAACACTGCTCCACCAGCCTTCCTTATGAATTATACTCCAGACAAAGAGCCTGCACATGAATATTTGATCTCTTTGTGAGCTCCTTTTGCGCTACTGCATTTCCTCCCATGGTGGCCATTTCTCTCTCTACAGGAACAGGTAAAACATCAGCCTTATTTTGTGATGTTGAGGTGGTATTTTAGTTTTGTTACAGACCTGCTTCACGCAGAGGTGGATCTCACCCTTCATCATTGTAGCACAACTTTTAGTTCAGGGAATGAATCACGGGTTTAGGTTAGAGTTTAGCTAAGTAACTTCCTCGATTGAGAGCTAGCATTGTATTTCACAAGGGAAGTGAAGACTTACAGACAGGTAGGCGAGATTCATCACCCTTGAGTGAGCTGTGCTGCTGACGATGCAGTGTGATACTATCTGGATCAAGGCATCACCCTGCCTCAGTTTCCCCATTCAAAATGAAAATGAATCAGTGCAATAGAATAACTGAGAGTATTTACTTTATGATGACACAGCACTCCTGTTGGCCTTATTGTTGGGTCTCAGTGATGAGAGTCAGCGTGCACATACAGAACACTGTAACATGCCACACTACTCCAGGGAAAGTAACCCCTCGTGAACACCCTCTCACGCCTGCATGTGGCTCCTGCGCTGCTGCTGCAAGTTGCTGTCTCCCAGGGGGAGAGCTGATAATAGAAATTCTTTTGTGGAGTGGAAGTTGAAGAGACGGAGAAGCTGGAAGATGAGAGATGGAACCTTAGAGCAGCTTGGCCAGCAGTTTAAACACCTGCTGAGATAGCCCAAAGCTCATATCCACTGACAGCTACTGAGGAAGGAATTGGCTGGCTTTGGGAGCAAGCTACAGTCTTTTTTCAGGGGTCCCAGCATCTGTGAACAGCAGATTCAGACAGAAGATATGTGATTGATTTCATCTCTTCTTTGGCTCCATACAAATGGACTGGGGCTATTCTGGACTATCTCATGGGTAATTTTTCTGCCTCTGCACTGCCGCTGTGTAGTTACCTTTGGTGCCCCCTGGACTCTGCTTTTTTGTGACCTGTGGTGTGGGTGGACTTCTTTTACTATAGTCTGCTGCTAGAAACAACATGCTAATCTTAAAGGTGGGAATGGGTCTTTCAGTCTTCAATTACCCCCCTATTTGATTACTCCAGTCCTGTGGGACTTTTGAGGGGTGAGGATTTTTCAGTGTCAGTGGGAAAAGTGGATGTGTGCTTACTGGATCCATGTGAGGTGAAATCCATGGCCTTCACATCCAGATCCCAAGCCATGCCTGCATTGTAGCAAGTGATCCTAAGCACAGCCTTTTCCATCTGCTCTGCCTGCCCGTGTGTGCCTTACTGACCACTTCTAGCTGCCTCTTAGACAATGCTAACCAACATACCCACCTGCTAAAGTACTTCCATCAAACTTACACTCTGGGAATGTTTTAGACTTCAGCCCAGACATGGAAAAAGGAGATGGATCTATTTTTAGTGTGACAGTCCACTGAGAGGCACTGATGCCAATTTCAGCGTGATGAGTCTCTCCCAAGTTCTCCAGCTGACTGATTCATGGTAGGGGGTTCCTGTGTGTGGACAACATGGTCTTTGTGACATGTCATCTTTGAACACATCTGGAGTTCCCACGGTTATTGTACAGGAGCAGTTCGCAGCAAGGGAGTCTGACCAAGCCTGAAAGAAAGAACAAGGACTGAGGGGCAGCAGGCATAGAGGACATGCAGGGACTTGTTCAGGGTGTAGCCATGACTTAAGATCACATAAGTGGCATCCTTCGTGTTTCCCTTCTCTCTTTTCATGCAAGTCGAGATCTCCATTCATCCACCTGAGAGCCAAGATCAGTCTCACAAAGACCAGAGATTCCTAAGGAAGAGGGACAAAGCCCCAAGTCCCCACTACCACGGCCAGCACTGAGCTGTGCCCCCTGTGCCCTGGGGATACCACAGCAACCCCACCAGGCTGAGGCTGCCCCCTTGCCCACTCCCTGTCAGTGGAGCTGACAACCAGCTCTGTGGCTGTGTTGCCTCACAGTGGAGTGGAGACAGTCCCAGTGGAGAGGGCTTGTACCTGCAACATGGAGCAGCTCCCCTTGGTGCACCAGGCACATCCCTGAGGAGCTCCCTGGCAGCTCCCTGGACAGAAGGCTCATGCATCCTGCTGGCTGGCATCCCCTGCCCCTTGCTAATTTGGGGAAGCACCCCTATCCCTGTCAGGCCTCTGCTGCCTTCATGGTGTTTTGCAGCTCCCAGCCCCACTCCTGCCTCAGCCGTCCTAAATACTCACACTCTGCTGTCAGCAAAGAAACTTCACAGGCGCCTGAGAAGTGGTGAGATTGGAGGTATTTCTTGCCTTGGGGCTTAGATTTGGCGTTAGTGCCTTGAACTTAATCTCAGCTCTCCTGAGGTCCTTCTCCCCAGTGCCACTGTGACATTCCTTGTTTAGCTGTACTGTAATTCCCCAAAGATCATGCATTTAAATCATACAGTTAGAAATAATAGTATTAATAATAGGAAACAAAGATTTATCTTGGGAGCTTTTTTTCCTCTGGATTTTGAGTCTCCTTCTGCAGTTTTTCTCTGCAGTTCTGTGAGCTGGAAGTGTGTTTTCACAGAGAGTCTTGCATAATCACGTGGTTCTCGGAGCTGGACACCAATCCCTGGGAGACCTGCTGTGGAACTGGAGATCAAATGCATAATAAATAAATGTAATTTTGATAGTTCTTGTTATTACAGCTTAGTTTAAGAAAAACACATGGGTTTTCAACACATAGAGACATACACTTGCCTTTGTATGCATACATCCTGATCACACATCTCTCTGCCAAATACTATGTAAAACATCACAAGCTCAGCAGACATGGCTCAGCACACATGGCTCAGCACACATTGCTCAGCCCACCTTCTTGGAGACCAGAGAGGCACTGGGATGGGGATTGATCACAGCTGTACTGAGCTGTGCCAAGACCTGGAGGGTGGCCAGCCAGGAGCCCCTCACGCATGCTGCCACAGGGAACCAGTCTTAGTCCACTTATTGGAAAGCCTCTAAGGTTGGTGTCAAACAGGTGACCAAATAACAGAAGGGATGTTCATGCTGACATGCTGGGAGAACACTTTCCTGAGTGAGGGGCGTTAGCCTGGGCCTGGGGTGAGGAGGCTTGCGGGTTTCACAGGGAAATCAGCAAGTCAGAGTGATAAAGGTGCTGTAGAGGTCTGTGAGACACCACAAGGACATCAGATGTCTTCCTACATCCATTTTCTGCTTATGGTTGCCTTTGCCACAGAGGCACCAACCTCAGCCCCCTTCCCATGGCATCATCCCCACATCATCCCACACCACTGTGTGCTGTAAGTTTTACTAACACTGGATGCCTGGATGAGAGGTCACCCTCCAGCCTTTGCCAGGCACAAGGCACAGCCTGTGCAAATGCCAGGCCTGGCCCCAGGATAAACGCAGTGTCTCTCCAACTGTGACAGCAGTGAGAGGGTCCCCAGAAGGGGCTGTGAGTACAAAGGCTCTTCACCAGCCCCTCCAGCTCACCCTCTCCGCTGGTTCAGCCTGCAGCACTGGAGCTGCGCACCAAAGCCCTCTGGGGCTTGCTGGTCTGGTGTGGGACAATTGGGGCAGTGTACTGCTGAGCCTTGGCATTTCTGGTGGGGTGGGAAATTCCCGGAGGAGCACACGAGTGTTCGGCAGCGTGTTGATCCCTTTGATTGCAGAGCATAAAGCAAAACAGGCCACTTATTGATTTGTGTTCGCTGCAGCTCTGGGCTCTCCCCGGTACCCTTCAGATCCATGTGGTGTCTATCATGCTTTTCTTGTTCAAACAGTAAAACTTAATTATGCCCTTTCATCCCCACTGTGCAGGGGCTGGCTGCAGCCTGCCTTGCACAGGGAGCAGCCGGGCTGTCTGTGCAGTGGTGGGGCCCTGCTGTCCCCTGCCGGGCATCCCCAGCACAGCTTGCAGGGCTGCCCCAGGCTTGGAGACTCCAGAGGGCATCATTTTCTGTCATAGCAAAGGAAGAGGGGGTACACTTAAGATTTTCCCTTTAGCTGGTTTTATAACTTAAGGCAGCCCTCTGCCATGTTTTTCCCTGGCTCAGGAGAGGAGGGAGGTCTGCCAAGCTCACCTCAGGATGCTCTCAGTTCATTCAGGCTGGTTTGGAAAGCTGCAGACCTGTAGGGATACAAGGCAGAGTGAAACTCTTGCTGACTGCAAGGAGATATTCATACCCAGTGAACACACAGCCACAGTTCGTTGGTGCTTCCAAGCAACTGGGTCCATCTGCCATCAACCTGCTGTTGTGACAGTCCATTCCTCTCCATGCCAGGTGACCTGGTGGAAGGAGGGCACAGGGAGGTGGCACATGGCACCACTGCAAAGGCTCTGGGCAGCTGCTCCCTGTCCTCTGGTGGGCAAGGGAGAGCACTGATGTCAGTCTGTCTCAGCTGGACACTCTGGTGGGAGCACCCCAGCTGCTGCTGCTCAGAGAGGGGACCAAGACTGCCGAGTAAGGCTACTTGACATGGTGGTTATAGCTGAGGGCTGAGGAGAGAAGAGGAGGAGAAATATCAGAAACAGATTTCCAGAACGTCATACCAGGCAGTTTGGGAACTGTTTTTATATTCTGAGCAAGCTCAGTTAAGCATGTTGCCATAGGTTTCTTCCAGAGTGTGGCTTGTGGTACCCTATGCCCCAAGATGGGATCTCCACTGTCTGCAGCACTTTTGCAGCATCACCATTTTGCAGAGAAAAACATGAGGTGAGTGTGCTGCTCCCCCACATCCTTACAGGGGCAGCCACTCTGCACAGATGCTGCCCTGTGGCCTTGGTCACAGAAGATGGCTGTGGTGGTCGTGCCACAGCAAAACTGATGTGAGCAAAGTGTGAGGAGGGAGAGGTGAAGACAGAGACTAACACTACCATGAAACCATAACCCTGAGATAAAATCCTCTCAGATCAACCCATACATCACAGGAAGCCGACTGTAAATGTTGAACCCTGGCTGGCAGCCAAAGTGCAAATGGCAAGCCTCCGTGAAAGAGAGGTGGTTTAATGTGCAGTGGGGACCACTGCTGTTACGTGTCCCGGAACAGCCTGTGCTGGTGCATAGGTTTTGCAATGTTGGTTACAGGCTATTAAACCCCTCAAAGCTCAGAATTTATCAGTCCTCTCCTGACTGCATAAACTCATTCCTAAAAACCTCACCAAAACACATCCTCATTGAGGGTATCATCTCCCCACTTAAACAGAGGCAGAAGGAGAAGGGACCCTTCTACCAAGAAAAATCAAGTTCATGTGAGGTTGCTTGTAGGCTAGCTTTGCACTAGTCAAAAAAAAAAAATCCTTAATGGAAGAAAGGAGCTGCTAAATGGGTGCTGATACAAATGAAGTCTGAGGATACCAGCTCACTCCTGCTGGGCACCAGCGTAAAACACTTAGTGCACCCAGGAAGAGCAAGTGAAGACCTTATGCTGCCCCATGCTAAGGATCTCCCCACATGGGGGACAAGGACCCTCAGGAAGGTTAACATAGGCCCACTCAGAGGATGGAGGTTGGGCAGTAGCCAAAGGAACATGGGAAGGAGATGGAAGGTTTAAATTGTTAATGTATTAATCTGCATTTTCCAAATAGATTCTGTTATTCCATGACCACCACCACTGCCACCCATACATTTACATTTATTTAAAACCCTGAGGCATGTTGCTCTCCAGAAAGGAAACATTGCTGTCAAGGGCACTTGGACAAAGTAATTTACCTTCTGGGTGAGAGCTCAGTGAAGTTTAATAAGAGTGCCAGAGTAAGAGCCCAGCATGCTGCCGTGCCCATGCTGGCTAAAGGGACCCCCACCTTGGGAGACGCCAGCAGCTTCCTGCCTTGAGCAGTGCTGGGTGCTGCTGAAGGATGGGTGCTTATAGCTCAGGGCTGCATTCTGGTGTTTTCTGTTTCTCTTCAAGCCTAAGCTCGTGGCTGTGATTCTGAAAGACTCTTATGTCTTCCTCTCTTCTGTTTGCTTTTAAAGTAAATTCTACTTTTCACATTTGTAAAGAGACACCTTCAATTCAATACATCAATGTTAAAAAAAGAAAATGACAGCAAGGAAAAAAGCATCCAGACTGTTTACACAACCTGAAAGAGCCTACACAACCTGAAAGAACCTGCACAACCTCTACAACCTGGGCATCCCTGAGATTAGCACAACTGGTTGGAGCATGGTGGTAATAACACCAAAGTTATGGGCTCAATCCATGTATGGGTCATTACTTAAGGGTTGGACTCAATGACCCATGTGGGTCCCTTCCAACTCAGAATATTCTGTGAATCTGTATTCTGTAAACCCCAGGGTTCTTGAGCTGTTTTGGTGATTTCTGGAGGCAGAAGGTACTCCTGGAGCCTGCATCAAAGCATCATTAGAGGGCTTGGGGATTACCCAGGCAATGCCCAGCCATAGCAGGCAGAGCAGCAGGCACCCCGGCTGGGCTTTTCCTCAACCTTTGTGTGACCTTCCCTGTTGGCTGCCTCTGTTTTCCACTTCCTTGTAAAGGAAGGCACACCAGTGAGCCACCAGTTGTGGAAAACGGGTAATTCCATCAAACACCCGAGGTGGTGCA
Organism: Machaerirhynchus nigripectus; assembly: GCA_013397975.1. NCBI lineage: Eukaryota > Metazoa > Chordata > Aves > Passeriformes > Dicruridae > Machaerirhynchus > Machaerirhynchus nigripectus. Next base: position 806,857 of record VZRQ01008644.1, on the reverse strand, counting down.
GGAGGACAAGAGGAAATGGGAACACCCAAAGTCAGTGCCAGTGCTGCAAGGCAAAGACACGATTTGGGGTTGCGCCATTCAGCACTGCTCCTCAGGATGCTCTGGAAATCCTTCCCCAGTGGGCTTTTCCATTTTTCACATGCAAATGCACCCAAACTTTGTCAGGATTGCCTGTTGCAAAATCCCTGCCACTCACAACACTGTGAATGTTCAAAAAACCACTATCAGCAGTTATTTACAGGAATCATGGACACATTTCATAAGCTCAGGCATTTGGCTGCCCTGGGAAAATCCCGGTTTGAAATACAGACCAAGGACCCATGGAAGAGAAGCTGTCACTGTGCCCTTGGAACAAGTCATCTCTACCCCGAGGACAAGTCAGTACAACACATACTGGCCAGCCTCAGCCTTGTGGTGTCAGGCAGGTGAGAAGAGATCACCGGGGACAGGTTCAGCTGGTTGGTCCCTCCCTGCAGGGCTGTCTGTGTGTGAGTTGAGCGTGATTCACCCAGTCCCTTGCCCACAGCAGCTTCCCAGCCAGCGCAGCGAGGGGCAGGGGCTGCAGTGACTCTCCAGACGCTGGCTGCAGCACAAGGTGAGCTCACTGACCTGTGAACCCACAGCCCTGCAGGCACCACACGTCTGTGCTGCCCACTGGGACTGTGCTGTGCTCACATGACCCTCCTGTCAGGACTGCCATGCCAGGACTGCCATGCTGCTGCCCACACCACCTCTTCCCTGAGTGGCAGCGGCTGGGGATCAGTGGTGACCTCCAGCGAGATGTACCCTGTTCAAACACAAAGGAGTGTGGGGCTGGGGTCCAGAACAGGCAGTGTTTTCTTGTCTTGTCCTTCAGACATATGTAGGGCTGCCCCTCTCCTGAGGCAATGTGTCCTGCAGGGACAAGCCAAGGACCCCCAGACTGTCTACCAAATTCAAGGCAAAGAGGTCAGAGTACCTGTGCAGCCCATTCCATATGTTAGGACAGTTGTGCAACCCTGGTGCTGTTCAAATGGCTCTGGTAGCTACAAAACAAAACCACATTTCACTGGGCTTCCCAAAAAACGAAAAACAGATCTGCCTTGCTATGGCTGTTCCAAGTCCATAGGACCCCTCTGAATACATTTGATCTCCTTGTTCCTGTGATTGCACATGAGCACAGACATTTCCCAAGCCACACTAGCTGGAACCTGGATGGTGAGCGGCAGCCATGGCCAGGGGCTCAGCTGCAGGAGGCAGTGTGTCTGGGGTGCCCCTCGTGACTTGCCAGAAACGTGCTGCTCTCTTGCCAAGAGCAAACATCGTCATCCTCACAAATGGTTAACCTGCCGGGAGCAGCACAGCACTAATGACTTCACATTCATTTAATCAGCTTGGGCTTCCAGAGCCTCCACCTCAGGAACAGGGAAGGCCGTGCACCCATGCACTTGGGGTACAAATGCTCCCAAAGCCGCACCCCTGCCTTACCAATCATTAATCACCCCGGGCCGACAAGGAGCAAGCGGCGAGCAGGAGAAGGCCAGGTCTCCACAGCCCCCACGGGAGCAGCAGGAAGCAGCGCTGACCGGTTCCTGGGGTGGCAGCTCATGCTCCGACCACCCTCCCCTGGGAGGCCCTGTGGAGGTGGCAGGTCCTGCACACACTGCCCTTTCCTTCAGGAAGGCCACTCAGTCCAGGCAGCAAGAGGCTCTGCCTGTTTCTGGGAGCTCCTGGGCTACGCGTAAGGTGGGGGCTCTGAAGAGGAGTTTCTGCCTGGCTGTACCGCAGCCTTCATCTCCTCACCATGCAGCACAAGGCATTTTGGAGTGTCCTGGAGTATACCTGCCGCTTGCTGGGCATCTCCACTGCAGCAGGTAAGAGCAAAATCTCTTTTTCTTTGGCACTAAATGCACTGAGCGGGTGTCGGGACCCCCAGGGTGCCTCCCCGCCTTTGGCCAGCTGCAGCCACAGCCCCATCCTGTGAGGGGGACAAGGAAACTTGCTCAGTTTTGCTTTGGCACCCAGGGTGGGAGAGTGCTGGGTGCCTGGCCAGGCTCTTTCCAAATGCTGTGGGAGGCACAGTGAGACATCAAAAAGGAAGAGCCAATATTCAGAGGGCAAGCTAAAGCACACCAAAAAAAAAAAAAAAAAAAAANAAAAAAAAAAAAAGAAAACGAAACTTTATTCTTTTAAAATAGACATAAGCATAGGCAAAATGTGAATGAGACTGAAAAGAAAAATACTCACAGCTATACAAAACTGTCAGGCTACTCTGTGGGATGTGAAGATGAAGGAGGAGCTCCTTGTACTGTGCACAGTGAGATGGAGAGGTTCTGTCCCAGACATCCTGGCATAGTTACTACAAAAGCACTGCTCTGCCTCTCTAGCAACCTGTCGGGGAGCAGCTCAGAGCAGTTCAGGTTATAGCTGCAGTACAAACACCATAAATTCACCCACCTGGTGAGTTGCATCCTCTCACCCGCTGCCAGGGGCTGCTTTGCACCAGGGTGTTCTGGGCTTGGTGACACACCCAGGTGCTTGGTTTCAGATGAAACACAGGTGTTTTGAGCCTGGTGTCAGACACAGCATCTCATTCAGGAGGATGGAACACTGTCTCACATGGAGCATTTCCAGGGACTTGGGGAATCAGCTAAAGCAGAGGGCTCAGGGGTTGACTCTGGCACTGCTGCTGGCTAGCTGGTACAGGTCAGGACAGGCAGCACTCTCTGCCTCAGTTTCCCCATCAGTAAAACAGACATCAAAGGGCCTGATTTGTCTAAAGGCTGGAGGGGTGAACCAGAGGTTCCTGGTGAGAGGTGACTTGAGGTGGTGCCTGTGGTTCCTGTTTCAGACCCCCAGGGATTTCAGAGTCAGACACTGCAGAGTAAGTCACAGCAGGCCCTCCTACCTTTGTATTTCCTTTATCAGCTGCAGACAGTCATGAAGAGGCACTTTGCTCAAATCAGGGACAAAGTGGAAAACACACAGGTCGGCTGAAGTGTGCACAGGTTCCCAAGGACACACAAAGCCCAGCTGGGGTGACAGAGGCTCTGGAATGTGCTTTAAAGGACTGATACTGATAACAGGCAGAGATCTGAGTCTCTGAGTTTATACAAACTCCCAGAAGATAAGTGCATGTCATGCAACAGTGAGAGATGGGACATCTTTAATCTTTCTTTAATCAGAAAATGCAGATCTCTTCATTTCTTTATCCCCAGCCCCTTGAGTCCACATGAGCCTCCTGCTGGTTATATTCTCCCTTAAAACTCCAGGGAAACTCAGAGAGACCTTCCTGGGAGAAAATGTGAGCTTGTTGCTGTGAGAAACCTAAAGCTAGAACAACAAAATTGAAAGTAGTTTACAATGTGGAAGTGTGTTAGTAAAATATCATCTTTGTCTCCTGCATGTTTTCTTTTCATCGTTTTGCAGCATCTGCATCTCTTTCTTTAATTTTTCTTTAAATGAGCAGTGCAGTTATCTGTCTGCTGAGCATCACAGAGCATAGAGAGATGTGCTTTTCCATAGCTCTGGTGCATTCCCAGTATCACCTGACTTTCCCAAAAGGCCAGTGAAGAATGGGATGTGCCTGTGTTTTATTTCTCTGTGTGTCTCAATGGAGCAAGAAATCAGCTTGGTACGGTGTTTAGTGCCTGATGAGGTGTGTGAGGTTTTTGCATGAAATGGAAACCATGCAGAAGAAATTCCCATGGGTTTTGTTTGAAAAAAACCTGTGAAATGGAGAGTGCATCAGCCTCACTAATTGATTCTGAGAAGGCCTGGCCAGCTCCTTATGCTGCTAGTAAATACAGGTTACCCACACAGTATAAACCTCCCCTTCCCCCAGGATCCTGGAGCGTAATGGCTGTCTGCAATGGTGAGGCTACAGGGTTTCCTTTGTATCAGAAAATGGCTAACTTGTCTTATAACAAAGTTAGCAAAGAATCATCAAACAGCCCTGTGATTTTCTGCAGTGTTTGCAGCATCTCTAGTTCAACGATTCTAGGCCTTGTGATTTTTGCATCTAGGAAAAAGTTCCTACTTATTTCTTAATTCTCATGCTTTCAACCATTTAATTCCTAATCATGTGCCTCTAGCCACATGGTTTGGACAAGATCCAAACCAAGGCAATGACTAGTCCAAACAAACACCTCGAAACAGCTCTTTTCTTCTTGCATATTCTTCATCCAAACAGCTTTGTATATAAAGCAGAAGCTGTGCAAAAGGAGGAAATCTCCCCATCCAGAGCAGAGGCTCGAGCTGACAGCCAAGCTGTAGAATTCTGCCTTCATCCACAGGGAATGAATGAATGAGTGAATGAATGCGAATGAATGAACTCCACATTTGTAGGGAAGATTATAAAAAATGGACCTCAGTCACAAGATAGTAAAAGACAGTACCCTGCATGTAGAATTACACAGCTCTTGCGGCTTCACAGTCCTCTGATAAGAAATTTTTCCCTGTGCTGTGCTCAGGGCTGGAAAGGCAGTGTAGGAGGGTGGCACATGGGCCCCATGTGTTCCCTTGGCTGACAGGGGCCAGAAGCTGCAGGTGACACAGGGAAAACACAGAGGGATTTCTTTCAGCCCAGATGGAAAAGCTGATCCTTTGCACTGACCTACACAGCAGTCTTGATGGACACTGATCTGTGTCCTTGTTTGGGAGCCTGGTACCCTTTTCCAGATGGAGCAAACCGCAGCTCAGAGAAATGGATCCAACCTGCACCTCAAACTTCGGCCAGTGTGCATTGAGCAGGACCAGTGGTGAACTTCCTGAGCACGAGTGGATGGGTGGGGATGCTTGGTGAGGGGTGGAGACATCAGGTGCACACAGGAGATTGCCCAGGGTGATGCTCTGGCCATGAAACCTGGGCTCTATTCAGCTCCATGCTCCTGACACTTGTGCCCTGTGAATTGGCATGTACTGACCAACTTGCTGCAGCTGGTGTGAGGCATTACATTTCTGATCCATTTTAGAAATAGTCTTGAAGGGAACTGAAGAATGTTGAAGGAAATTTTCTGTCCCCTGAAGTTATTGGCCAATCCATCAAAGATTTTAGCCTTGCTAATTCTCTTAATCCCCCTTAAACTGACTCCCTGGTGTTCTGTACTGGCTGGGGCACTGAGAGAACCTTCATTCCCTGTTTTTAATCTGCCTGCTCCCATTATATGTTTTTCTGTTTGGCTAGCCTGATGCTATGGCTACAGCCCTGTGTGGAGACAGCTGGCACAGTTTCCCTGCTCTGCAGCCACGTGTTGTGTGCAGCAGGCCTGGGCAAGCAGGGAGGGCCAGGGAGTGGGGCTGGCAGGCGCTGGGGGGACCTGGGCAGAGAAGGATGGGGCAGTGGGCCCTGTGGCAACTGAGAGGTGGCAGCATGACAGAGGGTGGTAGGGTCACAGGACACTGTTGGTCACCTCCCCCAGCTGTCCAAGGCCAGCTGGTATTCCCAGAGCACCTTTCCCCAGCACACACAGTGGCAAGGCTGTCACAATAGGGGTGCAGCTGGGATGGGTTTCTGGGCTGTATGTCAAGGGCAGCACTCAGCTCTGACTCTTCTGGGCCGGTGTGTCAGCATGAATCACTGGTGCTAGCAGTCCTAGTATGTTGGCCTGCATGGGAGAAGCAGCATCTCTAGGCCCTGGGGGAATGGGGGCATCTATCCTGGGAGCTGGGGACTAACATGAGGGAACTGAGAAGGAACCCTGCTGTCAGCATCTTTCCTACCTTCTCTTTCTAGTGCTGATCGGTGTGGGCGTAGAAACTCTGCAGCGAGGACAGTTCAAAAGCCTGGCTTTCTATCTGCTGTGAGTATTTTTGCCCTTGAAATCAGAGCTGGCAGGGGTGACCTCCACCATATGTAGCACCAGAGTAGACTGCAACAGCAGCAGGGACCAGTGTCCAAGGCTTTGGGGATTTCAGATCTCCATATTGAGGTTTCAGAAAAATAAGTGTAGTGGTTTTAGTTCACATAAAGTCACCCCAAAACAGTAAGTTATTTCTGTTAGAAAAAGAGATGCTACTGCAAACTCAGGCAGGCCAGAGGTGACACTGGCTGCAAGTTGACTCCCCAGGGACAGAAGGGCTGTGAATTTTCCTCCACAAACCAGATGAGCAGAGGGTGTTCAGACCCCAGCACACAGACTGTGCTGGGAAGTGGATAGTAAATTCTGGTCCCTTGTGCCCTTTCTGCCCACCTGAAGAACATACTCAAGCACAGCCCTGCTCCCCTGACAGCTCCACCTTTCAGTTTTTCAGGAGTTGCAGTTACTGTTTGTGAAGGCTTCTTCTTTATCAGCTTGTTCCTGGAGATGTGCTTCACGTGAGTAGACCCTGCCCACTGCTCTCCAGCCACAGCGGGACCTCCCTAAGGCACCCTGCCCCTTACAGGCAACACCAGATCTGGGGGAGCTGCAAGTGCCACACCAAAGGTCCTGCCCCTAATGCCAAGGCAAGTGCACTCAGACAGGGGGGAGGTAAATGGGTCCATGTGCACCACCATTTAAACCTGTGTTTTAACTCAGGCTTGTGCCTTATTTTCCTGAGCATCAGCTCAACAAACCCTGGTCTTCAGCATCTGCTTAACACAGTGTGTAGGCACAAGGTACCAGGGTTGAGGGAGGAGCCAGATCCCCAGGGTGGGCTTCAGCTCCCTCCAGAGACAGCACAGAAGTTCAAGTTAAAATGTTCACAGTTCTTATGTCCTTTTCAGAGGCTGAACACTGCTGCTGTCTCCTAGCATAAACTCAAAAGTCCTCACAGCTTAGAGGCAGTACCTTACTCCAGATAATTGGCACTCAATTAGTGAGATGCTGAGGTGCTGGCCTCTGGCAGATGCTCTTCTCCCAGCAGGAGATGCTCAGGCTTTACTTACCTTCCCTGAAAAACACACCTATCTCCTGGCAAACCAGAGTGAGGATCTGCACATCTAGATCTGTCACGGTTAGGTCCAAATCTTCTTGGCATATGGTTGGTGCCTCATCCCACAAGGACCTCTCTTTCTCTCCCCAGTCACAGGCCTGAATCCCTGGCACAGGCCTGCTGGAAGCGAGCTAGACGCCCAGGGAGCTTCCAGAAATTCCTGGGGTACACACTGCTCTCAGTGGCTTGCTTCCTGCATCCTGTCCTCGTCTGGCATGTCACCATCCCTGGTGAGAAGCTTGGGTAGGGAGTAGCACAGATGGAAGAGGAGCATGGTCTGTCAAGGGTTGGTGAGGGTGGGGATGTGCAGGGAGTTGGGCCGGTGGCAGATGGCGCTGGGCTAGCCAGACCAAGCACTGCTTGGCAAGCTCTTCCCACTTGCCCCAGTCCTCGGCCAACATAGTCTTGTCCCCAGGGTCCATGCTGGTGCTCACTGCCCTGGCCTACTTCCTGCTGAGCAAGAGGAGGAAGAGCCCTGGGCACAAAGAGACGCATCCCCAGGCAGGCCAGTATGTGGACCCTTCAGCCACTGAGACAGCCCCAACCATCATTGGTGACACTGAGCAGACCTACACCTTCCACGGGACCCAGAGGGAACAGCACCGCTCACTCCTGGGCCATATGAAGAGCATCCTGAAGGGCAGCAAGGACAGGAGCTCAGTCCCAGAAACTCCTGCCCAACCAGCAGCTGTGCCAGCCCCTCGCAAGCAAGTGCACTTTCAGGAGAAGGTGGTGCAGATCATCCCCTCTGTCAGCGAGAACTTGGAGGACATGGAGAGTGAGGCTGAGGAGACCACATCGGACACAACACCCATCCTCACCCCACCTGATGCCCCCATCATCCTCGCTCCTCTCAGCTCTGCCGGCCTCTTTTGAGCCATCAGAAGGAATGAGGACAAGACAGACCTGCTACCCTGGAACAGATGCTCCAGAGGCAGCCAAAGGGCCCCAGGAGGTGGCCCTTTCTGCCTTCCGTACTTTCGGGGTGACAACTGTGCCACCTCCTCTTCGAGGGGCTGCCTGCACTACCTGGTCCCACGCATTGTGCCAGGGCCAGGGGACAGGTTCAGCCAGGGCAGTGCCAGCAGAGCAAGGTTTCTGCTCCCACAGCCTCACACATGTGTCACGACCCTGTTCAGCACTACTCACCACTGTGGTGCTCCTGCCTGACATCACAGCCATGGCCTGTGCTGCCCTTCTGGCAGGAGAAGGGGAGACCGACATGACCCAGAGCAGCCTCTGCTGGGGGACCTGTGTCCCTCTGGTCCTGGCTGCACATTGCAGAGCTCAGGGCTGGGCCACATTCAGCACAGGGCACTGCAGCCTGCAGGTTCCCTCACAGCACCTGCACCCACTGCAGCAGCTTGAGATATCCAAAACATTATTTCAGAAGTGGGCTGAGACCAAGCACACCCCTGACCCTAGCACCTGCTTAGTACCTCCCCAGGCACTCTCTGAGCCCAGCAGGGAAATCATCTCTGGCCTTGGGAACACCTAAGCAGGAGAAGAGGCCTTCTGGGTGTCCCCTGCTTGGACAGGCCCCTTGAATTAGAAGAGCTTTGGGATGATACAGCAGCCCAGGTCCTGAGGTTCAGCACCATGCTGGCACAGCACACTGTGTGTAACTCCAGTGTGCGTAATTACAGCCTCCAGAGGGCAAAGGCAATAATAAAATTACCTGTCTCACCATTTTCTTCCATGCCAGCTCTTCCCTGAACCCCTTAACTCTAGCTTAATCCTAGCATAATTTCTGCCTTTTGAGGACCGTTCAGTTATAATCAGGCATTTCTGTCCTATTCAACTTATCCCTTTGGTTCTCTCCCACCTGAGGACATGTGGGAAGAGCTCAGGTAGCTGGATTCCCTTGGACACAGGACATGAAGCCACACTGTCACCATTGTTGGGATGAAAATCTGTAACTGCTCTGAGCCCAGACACACAGCAGTGGGGAGAAGTGATGGTAATTAGAGAAGGTTCCTGAGACCTGCTAGACTATTATAAGGTAGAAGCCAGTTAAGCTGGCTGTTTTCCTTGTAAATACATTATTTCTTCTATTTAAGATGTCAGCTCTCCAAGTGGCAGTCACCATGTTCATTTAGGAAAGCAGTGTAGGTCAAAGTGTAATCAGAAAGCATTTGAGATAAGAAACCAGTGCTACTTTTTAATAAACTCCTTTTAAGGGACTTCCAATTTGTGATCTGGCTGAGGAAGAAGATGAAAAATATTGACTCACAATATTTGACTGCCTGTGTTTAATAATGAAACTGTTGGCAAGATCAGTTTATGAAGGGTTACACACACTCATCAGTCCTACAATGAAACACAGACAAAAAATTTTTTTTGCATCACCAGCATTTAAAGTGATAGCTGGTATCAATCTGTTCTAACATGACACATGGATTAGAGACCTCCTGTTCCTGGCTGCATGAATTAAACTTCCACCCTGTCATGGTGTGCTGGGGAAGAGTCACGTACAGATGTGCCTTTAGGGTGGATTTGCACCTGTAAAAGTATCTTCAGAAAACTGCACTCAGTTAACATTGCACAACCATTACCAGCAAGCCCAGGATCCAACCACAGCTTCACCCTCAACCTGGTGTATCCATCACATTAAGAGATAAAAGAATTAAGCTATTTTCCTCTAAAGCTGGTGACAAATATGGTATGTTTGGCAACCAAGGTACATGGTATGCAGCAACCAAGGTCCCAACCCAGCCACGCTAACAGGATACCCACCCTGGCCAACTCAGCCCAAAAAGGCTGTGCTTGGAGCTGGCTCCCCAGCTTGACCACACAGCTGCTCTGCACTTAAAGCCACTCTCATCAGCAAAGTCAGCTTTCTGCATTATCCACGGCTCTCCTTTGAACATTGCATAATTAATTGCACACAGGGAGATAAACTTCATTGAAAAGGCACTGCTCCCAATATATTAAGCAATCTGCTGACAAGAGAAAGACTGTATTTCTGCAGACTCTTCTCTAGCCCTCAGCTAAGCTCCTGGGCAGCCTGGGTAGGAACAGTTGCTCTGCCACAAATGTCATCCTTCAGCCCTTACTCGATCAGCCAGCCCCACAACTCGTACCTGTGGGGCAGCAGGGCCAGCTGGCAAGGGGCGAAGCAATGTGGTGACAGCACCTTTGGCACCCTGAAGTTTGTAGGGAGCAAATTTCATTGTTCTGTGAAGCTCTTAAAATGCATTTGTAGTTGTTAGAGTCTGCACAATTAGGTTTTGGTTTGTAGGCTCATCTTTTAAAAGTCTGCTGTAGGTTTCCCTTCAGAACCAAGACTGGAGGAAGCTACAGGTGAGGTGTTTTTTCAGGCTTCATGGAGACAGCATTGGACCTGGTTGCTTTTCTTGCATGCTCCCTTGTGTTGGCCTTGCTCTTCTCCAACCCCACAGCTAGCTGGCTTAGGAGATAAAGGCTGGGAAAAAAAGCTGCTTGTCTTTTCTGTGGTATTAAATGGCCTGTTCAGTTAAGGTCCATGGCTGACTCACCCTGGAGTCTGCCAAGGGCCTGTATCCATGCTGGGGAAGTGGCTGCTCCTTCAGAGGCAGACAAGCTGCACCTCAAACAGCACCTGAGCTGCTTCCCAGGTTGTCCCTGCCAAGGAGTCCATTTGCACATCCCCCTCTCTGCTCCTCACCACCCATCCCACCCCTGGTGGGATGCCATCTTCCAGCTCCATCAGCATACAGACCTGTTAGCCCAGAAGAGCAATAATTAGGAAAAAGAAAGGAGGTGGCTATCTTCTTGGGTAATGAGCCAAACAAGTTCAGGGAGGGCCAGCCACAAATGAAAGGGATGGGAGATAAAAGAACTCCTTTCAGAGGCAGCAGGCTGTTAGAGCAGCTCAACTGCTTAAAGAAACAAAGCCTCAGGCTTTCTTTAAAACCCAGTGCAGAGGAAATGTTCAGCCTCAGGGGGTGTCAGATGACTTTGCAGAGGCCTCAGAGATTATTCACTCAAGTGTGCACTTCTCTGTTGGCCCCACTCCCTACATCTAGCTGTGAGAGCCATCCCAGGGGCTTCTGAAAGCACCAGAGATGCTGTAGAGGGCTGTGGGGGGTCTGTATGAGAAAAGCTCTCATATATGCATGGTAATTGCAGGGAAAGAAAAAGAGGAAGAACTTGATGCTATTAACTTTGCAGTGCACAGTATCTGAATATGAGCTGCCTGAACTGTAAGTCCACACAGCACTGCATGAACTCTGCTATGTAATTTTTGCCTGCATTGCAAAAATTCATTACTCAGCTGGTCCACTGAGATTAATCCACTGAGTTAGAGTGCATAAAGCTATAAACTCCTGTGGATTCACATACTGAAAGGAAATGAGATGAATCATCTAAAAGAAATACATGTGTAAGGTAAAACTCTGTGAGGTAATCCTGGCAGAAATTATTTCCTTCAAAATTTCTACCAAAGATTCTCCCGCATCAGGAAAAATTTGCTGGCTTTACATGTACGTGTGAAGTGGAAACACTCTACAATGCTACTTGACAGCCCCCACCAAAAACTTGGTGAACTGCTATGTTGCAAGCAGTTATTCCATTTTAAGTTTTGTATGCAGGAAAACCAGATTTTGGTGCAAGCTTCAGTTACAATTTCTTTCTCCTTCCAGTGCACAAGTAGCTGTTGCAGAGCCCTGGAGACAGGCACACTACCTGCCCCACCACAGTGCTCCCACCTCACACCAGGGCCTCGGGTGGTCACCCTCTGAGCCCCCTAGATCCCCACAGGGACTCTGGTCCCCAGATCCTCTGAGCACTGCTCCATATTTGAAACATGGAAATTAATGTTTTACCCAAACAACAACAGTGTTAGGAAAATAAGGCACACTTGGAGAGGAAACTGTTCTGTTTCTGCAATGTCAGTACTTGAAATCAGGAATGCCCTGCTTGAACCTGTAACTGCAACACTCGCATCAGCAAACACTGGTGTCAGCATCAGTGGCATTGGTGGCTTCTAATTCAGTATTGAGTCATATCCACATGCAGGAGAGGACCTGTCTCCACTTGATTCCAAATGCTGCATGCTCACACACCTGCAACTCCACCACTCTTCAGCTCTGCACCTTCTCCTATCCCAGTCAGGAGATTCTCCCATGTGCTGGGCCAGAAATGCAGTTTCTGTTTTGGCTGGCCTCCTGCATTTTGTGCTGTGTGGGAAGTTACAGAAACTGAAACTAGATCCCAAACCTGCCTGGGATTGCTTGGAGCTGTCAGCTCCCTTGTCTGCTTGGCATGATGCAAAAGCAGGAATATGACTTGCAGCCACCATGTATCACCTGGCATACCACTAGTGAAATGACTGCATAGGTTATATCTTAATGAATGACTGAGGCACCTCTTGCATCCTAATTCTAGGCAATTATTCATTCAGCATGTGACTTTATTGAATTGTGTTTTAAGGCTCTAGGCAAAACACTGGAAACCAACGCGTCTTTGCATCACAGCCTAAAGAGGGAATCCGTATTTCAGACAGGAAAAAAAAGTAAATAAAAAGGAATAAAAAAGGGAAAAGTAATGTTTATTGGCAGCTCCTCCTCATTACATCCTGGATTACCTACAGTTCAGGAGGAAGTTGTGAACAGCATCTTAACACTAATCCCCATCCCACCCTCATCTCTTCCTTCTGCCCAACCACTTCTTCACCCTAAACTTTTCTACCCCAGAGCGCTATTTAAAAGGAAGTATTGCATAGATCAAGTCATGCTAAACAAAATTACATGCACTGTGACATGAATGCCCAGTTCCTTCCTGTCTCTCCCTCTCCAAAACTCCTCTGTAAGAGTAGCTGTGCTTGGTATTCACCCAGACACCCAGCCTTGCTTGTCAGCCCTGAGCCCCCTGCTGTCACCCAGCTCCCCGGCTGCCGCACAGCCCAGTGCCCCCACACTCTGCTCCCTGGACAGACACACTTGCAGATGCAATTTTGGATGAGGCTTTCAACACTGCAGAGGGGGTGAACCTCTACCAAATTTTGCCTAGAAGGAAAAAAGGCAGCAGACACAGGGAATGTGCCCAGGAAAAAGAGACTATAGGGCAGCCCTAGCTATCTTGCTTCATTTTTACAGGGTTTTTTTGGCAAATCTCACCTTCCAACTCTTGATGGATGACGCCTGCTGATGCACTACACATTTTACACCATAAAAAAGCAATTTGGTTTTTTTCCATAATGTTTTTGCTAGAATGCCTTACTTCCTTCAATAGCATGAGAAAGCAAAAGAACACAAAAAAAAGTTTTATTGTGCAGAAAACTGAGGGAAAGAAGCTCTTCTACACTGGCTACTCTCTAAGCCATGCTCAAGTAGAATTCTCTGGGGGAATCTGGTAGAGTGATAGGACCTTTGAATTTAATATAGTAGCACTACATTTCTCCCTTTCAAGGTGGGGAGACTCGCTCTGGGTTCTTTATTGCTTCTTTTACTCTTGTGCATGTTGAGGAGACAGTCCCCAGCCCTTTGCTGGGCATATAATTTTGCAGCAGTGTGGCAAGGAACCTTGGTCTGAGAAGTTCTTGGGGGGTTGGACTTGAGAAGGAAATTGCACCCCTCAAAACCCAGGCCCATGCAGGAAAGTGAACTCCATCTTATTCCTCTCCAATTAATTCATATCCCATCTCAACATCTGTTTCCCATGCAAGCATTTGCAAGCTCAAAAGAAATCATCAGCTGCAGAAATAGAATTTCAGTGTCTTCTCCACCATAGACATGTGTTATGTGTTTCACATTGGGACTACATGTTGTGACAGTGTAAAAAACATGACAATCTCACTGTCAACATCTCTTATGGAAGTGCCCTAAGAAGGAAATCACAAACAAATTCTTGCTGACTGGTTTGGAAATGAAGAAGGCTCTGCTTTTGTCATTACCTATCCTGGCTCTTATCCAGTACTAAAATACTGCATTTCTGCTATAATCATTTTATCAGCTTCATTGTTTCTTGTTTTCTTCACTTCCAACTAGTAATCACAGACACAAACATTTCCTTAGTCGAGCTGATTTCAGTTCCTTCTAAGTCAAAATACCATGTCTGTTTTCCACTTACATAGCACTTTCAACCTTGGAAAAGCTGGCACAAAATGGCAAAATATTTTTGCTTTATGTCCCACAGCTAAAATAAAGAACTCCCCAAACCCATTAATTTCAGTGCTGCTTGTCCTGAAACTGTGCCACAGGTATGAATTACTCCATCAATACTGTCCATCTAGACAGGGTACCATGACAGATCAGGTGAGACAAACCACCAGACAAGGCAAAGTAAAAAATACCCCATGGAATTTGCCATGGAAATGTTATTGCAGCCACTGTGCTGGTTCTGCCCCAAAGCAGTTTCCTGTGTGCCATTCTGGACAGACCCCCTCCTTTCTTGTTACTTGCTTATAGCTGTGAAAACTCTTGTGTCACCTGTGAAATGCTCATGCAGCCACTCTAGACTGCACAGAAGTGCCATGCAAAAGCTGAGCTTTGTTACTCAATACTTCTATTTAAAAAGTAATTATTCAAGTAACCTCCCTACAACCAAGTCTGTAAAACACTTAAAAACAAAAGTGTAAGAAAAATCAAGCTGAGCAATGTCTTAAACCTTTTTTATAGGACTGTAATTCACATGTAACTGACATTCAGATCAGCCATTCAAATGGGTATTTTTTCTTATTAAGAAGATTTTACATCTCAGACAAGTACAGTCAAAATTACAAGTTAAATGGAATTCAATCAAAGCTAATCTCAAGTAGAAAATCAGCTATGATAACTGTTCATCAAGTTTAACAGAGCTTTCACTTAACTTTCACTTAGAAATTACAAGTTGAATCATATTTCTGAAAACATTCATCTGTTTTACAATGATTTTACTGCTGTAGTTACTAAGATAAAAGGTAATTTTACTAATAGCATTTTGCCTTTCTTCTACCCTTTTAAGGAAGAGTTTGACGTCTATGAAAAGCTTTCTTGTGAAGCTGAGTAGGTGTGTACATGGCTCAATACCTGTGCAGAACAGCTGCTAAGAAGAACTGAGCCAAGTAGAATTTGTTTTACTGTGCTGTGGTTTATAGTTCATTTGATCTATTTAATCATGCTTTAAATCTGATTTATTCAAAGTAGTCGTGAGAAACTTTATCAGACCTCTGAGTTCACAAATCTATAAACTTACTCTGACCTGGATGAATCACTCATAAATGGATGTGTACGAAAAGCAGGAGAGGGCAAATGGAGATTTTTTCCCTTCTTCCTGATCAGAAGTATGGCAACATATTGTTGAATTTGGAACTGAAATTGCTGCATATATTAGGAATTTCTCTTTCCCATTTGAAGACCAGAAGGCAGACTAAAAAAATGCAAATATATAGCAAACATAAGCAAACATGGTTAAATGATGATGAGCTGCCCTGTATAATTTTCCATCAGCTTTTTAATTCTGAGATGGTTTGAACACTGTGCAACACTCTGCTGTTGCAGCATCGCTGTGTGGTTCCGTGGCAGGAGCAGCAGGACAATCTGCATCACCTCCCAGGGCAGAGGGAGGTCAGTGGATGGGACAGTGAGCCACGGCACGCCAGGGTGTGTGTGGGAATCGCTCGTTTTTATAGCACCATGACTGGAGCTAACCAGCTTTCCCTCGGCTCATCCAGGACATGCCACACCTTTCCATGCTATGATTGTATTTAGCAAACCAGGATCATCTTAAATGACCACCCCTATCTAGTACCAATAAACAAGACAATGTGCATTGCATAATAAGAGCCTGCTATTTCATTTCATGTAAATTTGGTAAATCCACATTGATTTGATGGGAAATATCAGGGTGATTGTCTCCAAATAGTGCAGTGGCACTATTTCTGACTGTGATTCCTCAGACAGAGCCGCGTGTGTGCACACTGGGTAGCTGATGCACCGTGCATTTGATGTTTCAAAGGCAGCAAACCCTCTGGGATTTGCACACTAACAGAGCTAACCTCTGCAGCATGGTTACACACATGCTCTGTGTTGGACAGATGTCTGCAAGCCAAAGTCTGTTGCAGGTAAGAAAATATACCATGGCTAGAAAAGTCATAATGATGTAAAGTAGCCTCACCACCAGAGTAAATTCCAAAACCGAATGTATCGGTTACAGGAAAAACAAACAAAAAACCCAACCAAAACCCTCTAACCTGCACAACATCAAAGAACTGGATAAAAAACGGTGAGATTATCTATCAAGTATTCTGAAGTCCAAGGATAATATCAAAACAGATATGATCACGTTAATAATTCCCGGGCTTGTCACAGCTATGAAAAACTACAATTTAAATTATAATGATGTTATAAATGAATTAATTTAAGATTTTATTGAAAGGTTGGTTGGCATTTCCATAAAGATTGCTACTCCTGGAGTCATGTGAGGTTGTCAGACACTGAGCTCCTATTCAAAGGGATGCCTCTATCACAGAGAAAAATCCTGAAGACTGGGAGCACCTGATGATCCTGGAGAGTTTGTCTGTGGCTTTGAATGCACAGAACTTGCTAGTCTGCATCACCTGGGAAAAGGAAAACATTTAGAATTCCTCTCATAAATGACCACTCCTTTCATCCTTTTTTCCCTCTATAATGTTTGGCTACATACTGTGTAAATTTTGCAGACCACTGATGTTCAGGATTTTAAACAACTTGTGCCCATCAGTCATCACAGACGGAAAATTTCTTCTACACCTGAAAATTTGGCTCTTGCTCTGCATAAACCACGTGAAGGTTACCTGAAAATCCAGTCCTCATTATTTGCTTATAGTTTTGTAAATAAAGCAATCTTTAGCAGATTGAGATAAAACACTTCACACAGTCCAGACATGATCCAGCAAGAAACTGGTTCAGCCAAAATGACTACATACAAAGCCTGAGTCCAGTCCCAGAGGCAGGCAAGGTTCCCAAGCGCATCTGAAATGGCACTGAAGCCCATTGGTTTCTTCTTGCTGATGGATCCAGGATCTGATTACTGGCATGCTGAGTAGCCCCTTCTTTTGCTACACTCCACTCTTTGTCTGGTGTCCCACAGGTATATGGCCAGGTATCATGGTATACGGCCAAGGATTAAAGAAAAAGGAAAAAACAGAGAGATTAGTGCCTGAAATTCTTTAATTTTGAAAAAAAAAAAAAAATCCCTAAAATTGAATTGCCATGTAAGGGAAAAAACAGCTGCTGTGGGCAGAGCATTGCATGAGCACACCCTGTGTGCATATACACTCTGTATTTATGATTTAACCCACTGGTAGCTGACAGCTGGTGTACCATGTAGAGAAGTCAGTTTGCTGTAAGCAATTATCTACCTCTGGTTTGGATTTAAATTTCTAATAAATAAAGTCCAAGGCTGTAATTCTCTGCAGTCCCAAGTGAAAATTATAGACCAGTGGTCACAGAAGCCATCTGAGAGCTGACCTGCCCCTCATGCTGATCCCCCCCCCTGGCACTAGTGGCAGCATCACGTGTGGGGAAGACACCACCTGTGGGGAAGGCATCGTGTGGGAGATCTGCTGATCTTGGCAATCCTACAGTGGGGAAGGCAAGGCTGTTTCCTTCCACAGATAATCCCAATGACCCTCCTCAACATCCCTTGCTAGGACTTGGTGTGGAGACGTGGTTCACTTCTGCACAATCTGTAACAATCTCAAGGGTGCTGAACGCGTCAGGTGAGAATTCACAGTACACAAAATGGTAACGATTCTTTCCACGTACCTTCCAAAATCTTTGGAGACTGGGAACTTCCACCCATTTTGGGGTGGATATCGTTTTCTCTGATTTGGTCTAATTTAAGTTCCTCCCTTGTTAAAACTGAACCATGCACAGCCATGCAGAAAACAGTGGCCCTAACTTCAGCATGCCTCCTAATCCAATGCCTACTGTGGAAACAAATGCTTTCTTATAAAACTAAAAAGGCAGGTACCCAGTATATGCATCACATACACATTTGGCACTGTACATTGCCCATCAGTTTAAGGGTGAGTCAGATTGCAGAGCATCCATATTATCAGAATAACCCATTTATTGAAAGTACTTGTGCATGTCTTCATTATTTGAAAATTATACTAGTCTAAAAAAATAATTCTGTTTTGCAATGGCACAATCCATTTTCAAAACATGAAGATGGGCAATCCAGCAGCAGTAAAAAAGCATTCAGTGATTTTATTCAAAGGCTTAAGGGAGGATGGTTTAGCTGCCTTCCTAAGGGAACAACGTTCAGGAGATTATGCTGCCTGTGTATTTGCATGTTCCCTGGGTTTCAGCATAGTCCTTCAGAAAGTAATTAAGGCTCTGTTGTTTGATAACAAAAAGTTAACCAACTAGAAGAGAAAGATTACAAGTGTCCTGACCAGTAAAGACTGCAGCATGATTGGGAAATTAGAAGAGGAAGAAGGGGAGCAAGAGAGACACCCTAATCATTGGCAACATTTAACTGGAGACTGCAATCAACTGTAAGATACAAACTGACAGGAAACCAGGATTGCTTCATTTAGCGCTCAGGGAACAATTTATTAAAAGAAAAAGAATTCTGCTAGCATCGAATTAAAATTTTTACAACATTGCTAACTGCAAGAATTTACCTGCCTGTTAAAATTTTGTTTAAATATTTTTTCAGATATTTTCTTTTACTCAAGGCAAAAAAAAAAGTGACATCTTTATCTTCAGTAATCCACTCTCTTAAGTCTCTTTCAGAACAATTTGTAATTAGGACATGATTTACGATTTATATGAAAAAAAATCTGACATCTCTTAGGGCACAAAAGGAAGGATTTCAGCCACAATTTTCATTTACTTATTTGAATATTCATTCAGATTAGCAAGACTGCAGCTAAGAGCTGTTCAGACAGGTAGCAGGGACAGTTCGTGCACAAAATCCTCCTAATTGGAGGTAACAACTGAAGCACAGGAAGGAAAAAAAATCCCTGGAGATCAGAATTACTTGGGAAGATTGAACAACAGCAGTGAGTGGCCCAATGTCCCAGTCGTCAGACATGGACATCAGACACTTATTTCAAGATGTCAGGATGACCTGAACAAGACTGTGGATACAACCAATGCTGACTCGTTTGGCTGGGCTGCAGCGGCACCAGGGAAAGGAGCAGCAGGGAGATGTCAGCCTGGCTTTGCCAGCTGAGGGACAGGGCGCAGTGCAAGGGGTACAGACCCTAAAAGTGATGCTGCCAGGGCCAGGTACCCCTGTGTGCTGCTCTGTAGGGCTGCTGCTGGCTCAGACCAGGATCAGCCTGAGGATCACCGCACAACTTGTTGGGCAGTGAAGACCTGACGGGTTGTCCTGTTGGCTTTCAAAAGGAAAATACAAATTACCAATTTTCTGACCTGTTCTGCTCTAATATTGGAGCCTCTCCACTGCAGATTGTCAGTCCCCCTGGCAGAGAGGGACACAGTGTCCTCTTACACAGACCCGGGGAACTCACCACTTTTCAGATGGCCACTACTACCTGCTCCAGGGGAGGGAAACAGTCACAAGACCCCTCTGCAAAGGGATCACCCTGCCTCAAGACCCTTCACAAAATGCTTCCAAAGCAAAGAGGTCACCCTGGTCATCAAAAAGACATGGATTTTTTTTGTGATGGTAAGAATTATACCCTTGTCTGATATGGTCTTAATGAAAGAATACTCATTTGTTTAATGAAAGCTTTTGATGTCTAGTGCAACATTCAGTGGAGCAGAGCTTGAGAGAGGTCCATAAGTTTCATTTGTCCTCTGTGCAATGTTGTGGAACTATGCTTTGGCACTAACATTTTAGAAGTTAACTTTCTTCATGTAGCAACAGTATGAAACATTTTGTTGACATAAGTAAAAGAGAACATGTAGGTTCTTCATTTGGTTTGGAAAAGTATCACTTTGGGGTCAGCAGGCAAATTTTGTCTTTATAAGGGAAAGCTTCCATTGAAAACACAGACTGCATTTGATAAGCAGCTTTGCTATTTAAAGTGCATTTCTATAGCTAAGGTTAAAATACTTTCATCATTTTCCTTTTCCCTTACAAAAGATAAAAACAATATTCTACATCCCACATACAAAGTAATCATCTTAATTTTATAATTACTATGTATTTAATTTTAGTTACAGTAGATTATTTCATGTGGGAAAATGAATGTTGATGCTCAGAGCAGACCAGTAGTTTGCATCGGTAACTGTATCTTCATTTTTTAGAGAAAAAGGATCGGATCTATGAGTAAGCAAAACCTTTGCTGTTTCAAAAGAAATTCCTACTGTGTATACAGGCACAAGTGAAAAAGTAAGTGCTTTACAATTTGGAAAGACAATTTGGAACGTCTTTTATTATCTAACCTTCTGCCATAGCAAAAGTTAGGGGAATGTTGGTTTTAATGCATGAAAAGAATGAACAAACCACGATGGAGATGATTAGTAATGGAATTCATATTTGATGAGAATTTTCCAGCAGAAATAAGGCACCGAGAAAGATGTTCCTGAGAAGAGAGAAAGGGGTCCCAGCCCACTCTGGGCTGCTGCTAAATGAGCCCCCACTCAACCCAGTTACAGGTATGCAAAAATCCCAGATTTTAAATGGAGGACAGAGGTTTTGTGATGCTGTCTCTAACCCCCTGGCACCCTCCTTCTGTCCCAGAGCAAATCCATTACTTTAATTCTTAGGTTTAAGGAAAACCCAAGCCACTCTGCCCACAGTCCCTTTGAACCCTTAAAAATAGCTGGGTAGGTCCTGCTGATGGCAGCACGAAGCTGACCAGGGACTTCTTTACTCTGTGCTTACCAGTGCTCAGTGGCACATGCTCACCAGGACACTGCTGCTCACTGAGTGCAAGGCCCGCATAGTGCTCGTACTGGTCCCAGTTCTTCTGCCAGAGGATTTCAATTCACACTCACAAGGCTTTCATCCAGCAACAACTGCAAGAGAAATAAAGCATATGTAATTTTCAGCTTTCCACGCCTGTAGGCAGATGTACAAATTCTTTTTTTCTCTAATTATAGTTGATACCCATGGAGGTGACGAGATACTGCTCTACACATTACTACAAAATTAGTAGAAGCATAAAAAATAATTGTCTGCACATTGTGAGGCAAAACAATTTGAACAATGCAAAGCTCATGAATTGCAACACAGACTTCATCCACCCTCAGAGGTGAAGAAATCCTGGCTTGCATGTATTTCACAAACTTCAGCATCAGCCAGAAAGTGTTGTGGAAATAATTGCTCTCCTTGCAAGTTGTATTTCCCTTGGATAAGTTAACGGAGAGGCTGAGCTTTTCATGTGCAAGCTGGCCCTTCTATGGGTGACTGGCACTTGAGCAGGAGGGCAAGGCTGCCTGGGACGTTTCCAGACAAGGCACCAGCAGTGTGAGCAGCACAAACATTCAGCCCTCTCTGTCCCTCATGAGCCCTTCCTTTTGGCACTTCTTACTTTACCTTTGTCACACAAAAGAGTCATAATTATCTAAGTGCCAAACCAGAGCTACCTCACTCACCGTTTATGAGTACTGTGCCATTCAGCCCAGTTGCTGGTGATCCCCAGGCGAGCCCCTTGACTTTGATGATGACCACCAGAAATAATTTTGCAGGCCTGAAAGAGCTGAGAAGAATCTCTCACAAAAGCAGTGCCTGTTCTCACTAGTGCTTTGTGCTTCTGCACTTGTGTCTCTGTGTGTACGGACTCCACTGAGAGCAGTTCCTTCACTGTTTGGAGGTGCAGGGTCCATTGCTGAATAGGGAGGCTCTGCCTTCACCCCCCAAACATGCCCGTGCTGGGGTCCAAGAGCACTCCAGCCAAGGAAACAGCATGGGGTGGGTGGAATAGGGCAGTTGTTTCATGCTGCTGGGAACCAGGTGTTATCCCAGGGATTGAGTGGAGAGCACACTGTTAGACCCTGTGCTTAGTTCTCAGTGTTTTTCTCACTCTCAGGAAGCAATTGTTTACACCATTATGATACGAAATGTTTTTAAAGCCATATGAGTGCACAAGAGGCTCCTTCTGTTTTTGCTGCTATGTGTTTCCTTGGAGACTCCTGGACAGCAACTTCCATAAAAACAAGTCTGTCTCTCAATAAAGCATACCTCCCCTTAAAGGCGTCCTTAACATACTTAAAATAGCCAAACATTTCTGATAACTATGTTCACTAGCTGCATGAAGAAGCCAAAAGGACATATTTGATCCATGATGAACTGCTATATTCAGCTGTATAAAAATATCTTCCATTCCTAAGTCATTTCCAGAGCCAGGTCCAATTCCTGCAGCAGGAGGAAATAGGGAGAGCAAAGAGTTTACAGAAAACACTAAAATGCTAGGGATTATATGCTGTACACTGATGGGGGTTTTATCCATAAAAAGCACTGAAAGAGTTGAGGTTTCAAAAACTGAGCACGTAGTGCACAATTTATATAAAGGCACCTATTTATATAAGGGCACTTAGACTGACCAATTTAAAGTTTATTTACATATGACCACATTTGTGAAGATGCAGCCACAACTCTGACGACAACGTCTCAACCTTTAGGCATTTCCACTGAATTCCATACCTGGTTAGAGTGTGAGTAACTTCCACTGAAACCTGACAATTTACAACAGACTCCACATGTCTGTTTTTTAAAAAAGTCAGCCCAACACTCACCCAAGTTCACCTTCTTTGCCCATCTCAAACAATTCTAACACATACTCCCAATAACCTGCAATGAGTTTATCCAGCCCTTTGCTGTTTATGGTGCTATGCTGTGTTTATGCAATATTTTAGTGAGTTTTTTTGTTATTGGAGCATTGCTTTGAGCTAAAGAATGAAGCTGGCTTTGTTCACAGAGAGTTAATAGCACATCTTAATGACTTAGAATAGCATGAGGTACTCAGAGGCAAGTACACATTTAAACAGTTCACTCATGAAATTCATGTCGAGCTTCAAAAGACACTGAGACTGAAAAAGGCAAAACCTGTTTTTCTTACAGGAAAGATGAAAGAACTTGGAGTGTATGATGGAAAATAATGAGAAGATTCAAAAAACATCCCCTCCCATGTGTAGAATCAATATTTGAAAACACTCCATGTTCTAAACTAGCTCTTTGAAAATCATTTCCTCTCCTAATTCCCTGCCAGAAACTGAACTCAGATGTTTCTATTTCTCTTTGAAGGCCTGATAACAAGTCTTGTAGGAACAGGTCTTCTCCTGAGATTTTCTTTCATATTTCTTTCTGATCTGTAAATATTAAAGAAAATAACTTCTGAGGATATATTAAATATTTCTGATCCTAACCACAGGCAGTACTGCAAGAAGAAAGCATTCAAGCTATCATATAAATAGAAATATCAAATCCTGCTCAAAACTTTGGTCAATGTTTATGTCAGTGTTTAAGCTGATCTATTCTATGTGGATGAACAGTATCTGTGAGACAGAAAGAATATTTGGAGGAACAAAAATTGGGAACCAAACAAGAAAGAATAACTAGTTTCAAGATTTAAAAATACCTGGAATATGCAGCATGAAAAACCCACCAGCTTTATACCAGACTACATAAGTGAAAAAAAAAAAAAAAAGAAAAAAAAAGGAGAGCCTAAATCATACTTCTGCAAAGTTTGTATTGTTGTAGTGAGGACACCACTCGTGGTGGAACACAGCTGCACTAGGCTTGTACTCCACAAAAAGAAGAAACTTAAAAAGGCCACTGTCCTGAATGCCTTAAAAAAGACCTGTCCGAAGTCTCTGTTCAGACCTAACTAATTTCCACCGCTGAACAAATTTGGCCCACTCAAAATATGCTTGAGACCACTGACACATGTGTGCCCATCTTGGCAATGTTTTTTTCTGGGTCCATACAGATTATGGAAAAGTCTTTTAGTTCCATAACTATTGGTTTAGAGAATATCCACTAAATTCTATGGCTACTTAAGAGGTGGAATATGAATGGAGGAAAATCTCCTGAATGCACTCCAGCAACAATGTAGAATCATAGAACAGCAACAAAAGCATTAAAAGAATAAAAGGAAAATATATGCAGTGACAACTGCAGAGGTATCAGAGTTCCTTCCATCATTTCCAGATAACATGCGAAGCTGGAATTGGTAGGTTGCTAGTAAAGGAGAAAATTGTTGCAGGTCTACTGACAGTTTCATTAGGTATGATAAGGTATATCTATGAATATATTTGTTTTGAAAATTCCTGATCCTGCTCTGCCACTTTACAGAGGCTGGTATTCTCCTTAAAAATCCAGCAATCTGTGATAGTAGAAGAACCTTGTTATAGCTGTGTTGGCTAAGGAGCTGAAAAGCACCAGGTCTGAGAATAAAAGGAGTCACCTCTCTCTGGTTCTGCATTAGGGAAAAGCTGAAATGATAGTAGAAGGAATGAGGAGTGGGAAAGAAACAGAGGCTTATTGTCAAGTTGCTGCATGATTGGGGAAAAAACAGTGCATGACCATCCTTTCACTGCCAGCACTGCTTCCAAACAGCCAGGAATTGAGTTTTCATTCTTCTGCAGCCGCAGCTGCTCAGCCAAACACATGACTTCAGGCACAAGGTCGGTAATGCTTTGATTTATTTATCATCCAAAACTGGTGATGTCTTTATGGGAGTTGCAAAAGATGGCATCAAACCTGAGCTTGAGGAGCTGCTTTATTATTTAGGAACAAATGTATTTCATTGGGTTGTTTTGCTTGTAAGTCATGTAGGTGAAAGTATGGTTATTTCTTGAAAGATTCCTTTTGGCTAAAGAGATTCAGGCCTGGCTCACCTAGCCTGAATTTAGATAACTCTGGGATAGCTGAAGAGGTATGGGAGGATGGCAAGTGAGGGAATAAGAAAGTGGTGGGTTTAAACCAAAAGAAAGTGTGCTAGCTCAGTAAACCAAAGGTTTCTAAATGTCCCTTTTTCTACAAAAGCAGCCAAGTATTTTCAACACACAGATTGTACCAGTGCTAGGAAGTTAGTATATAAATTGTTGTTCAGTGACAAGAAAAAAAATGCTATTCATATCTTTGGGGAAAAAATGTTTAAAAGTCTTCTTGATTAGGAAAACAATAAATGCAATAGATTTTTTGGCTGAATCAGTCTGACTGAAAGATCTGTAACTGAGAAAACAGAAGTTTAGATGTGGCCTCTGTGGGGTTGTATAGTGTAGAGAAGATGCTAATTCAAACACTGCATTTTCTTTGAGCTTAGGCTATGGAGGTCATTGCAGACAGTGGAGCTGCTATTTGTGCATCCAAGCAGGATAGCTGCCTCTCAGGTTTTTTCATTCCTTTTTTGCTTAACAAAAACTGGATGTCCCTGCACTAAGTCTCTACCTAGCATGACATTTAACAAAGCTTTCTTTTCCTTTCTCCATCCTCATCTCATGGAGTGGATAAATGTTGTCATAGAGCAGGTTTGTATACCTTTTGCTAGGCAACTATAAAGAACTGCTTTTGTAAGTTTCTAAGTTTCAAATTAAATGATAAATATTTAATTTTTTTTTATTTTCACTTGGTTTTGCTTTTTTTCCACTAACTATCCAACAACTTGGTTGTCGCCACTTTGAAAGCTTCACTGTGACAATGACTGATTTATTTATGAGTTACCCAATAACTCTGTGTTTCCCAGAGTATGCCAGAAATGTTTCCAAATTCACCTCAGATCCAGTGCATGGCATGGTAATGCAAATGACCTACTTCTCAGACATATGAGTGGAATCTATTTCTCCAGAAGCTTTGCTCCTTTTCTTGGCTTCATTGATATTTTTGCCTTGATCAAGAGCAACATCTTAGTCCAAACCTTAAAAGAGTGTCCAGGTTTCTGCCCAACACCCTCATATAGGTGTTTGAAGTCAGCTTTGTTCCATTTAATTTACAAATACGGAGTACCAGACTGGCTCTGTTCAGTATTAGACAGCACTTTCTTCATCAGAAAAGTACAGAACCTGTCTGGATTGCAAGTGCAGAGCAGGACTACTGACAGATAAATATATTGGTTTTTGCAGAGAGAAGATATGGCTGTTTGTTGCTGTTACATATTTGTTTCAGGGAATTACTTACTCAGAAGAACTGAGAAGAATGAAGAGAGTTGTGGATCCTGAAGCCTTTATGAGTATTGTAAGTTGGTTGGTGGAGAGACCTGAGGATGGATGTTATGCATGACTTACAGCAGAGGGGTTTCTAAGCGTTAGAAATAACAAGGTAGATAAGCTGCCTCCATTTAACCTGTCCTCTCTAGTCACTGTGTACACTATTGCTTTCTCTTCTATTCTCTTCTGTCTGCATGTTTAACAGCCCGTCTTCTGTCTGATAGAAATTAAAGCAAATAGTGAATCTCCAGACTTCATGTCATTTTAAATATCAGTTACCAGCTTGCTATTGCTGGCACTACCTGCCTATCTGAAAGAATGACTACCCGGAATGTCAGCATTTCACCAGCAATGAAGTCTATAAATAACTAGTGGTGACCAGCAGAGACAAATAATGGCCAGCTTTTCAGAACACTTCTTGCCAAGCAAGCTTGCTTAGGTCTTTAGTCACTTGTTAAAATCCTGGGGGTTCTGTCCTGCATGACAAAATACACTGAGTAATTCTCTGAGTACAAGTTATAAAACCAATCCTCTTTGTAAAAAAACAGGTTGAAAATTGCAGGTCAAAAGTAAGATTTACTTCAGAGCTTAAGATGGTCTGTGCTAGGGATTTCCCTTGCAACTGCGCAACTGCCTGATCTTTTTTTTTCCATAAAGTAGTCAGCTTTTCAGCAGTGCTCATTGCATCTATGCTGTTCACAATACTGCAGTTGTGGAGCTCTCTGGATTTCTCTGAGGGTAGTTTAAACAAGCTGGTTCCAGGGTGGGTCGAGGCAAATCAGAAGCATTGCAGCCTGGCAGCTCCTTGTCTCAGCCACACATCTCATCTCAGCTCATAAACTCCTGCTATGAGCTTATAGTGATTCTTATATCACCAGAATGCAAGGGCTTGTGATGATCGTATGGCAGGAGTGTAGTACAGGTTTTATATGACATATTTCAACTGGATAGTAAAACCCTAGGTATAAAATAAAGAAAAAAGGAAATTTGTTGTTGCTTTAGGGTTACATACCGTGAGATGTTTAGTGAATGTAGGTTAAATCTCCAGCTGCACTTGCTTTCTAACATTTCTTCATAGTGAATATCTTATAATACATGAAATGGACTTGTGCAAGCAAATGCATTTGTACCTTCTCTCCTAGAATGAGCTCATTACTTACAAAGGGTACCCCAGCGAGGAGTATGAAGTGATGACAGAAGATGGTTATACCATTACCATTAACAGAATCCCTTATGGTACTCAGAATCAAGGAAGCCCAGGTACAGTTCTTTAATATGACACAAAACCAGCCTAGATAGGATATATTCTCAAAAGAGATACCGTGTAGTTGTAAAACATCCACCAAACTTGTATTCATGAGTGAAATTTTAGCAGAGAGTTCTGGCTGCCCTGAACAACGTGCAAGATCTACAGAATTAATGTCAAGCACACATATTTATAATAACAATCCACTATAAAATGAAGCATATGCTTCCTAGTAAGAGTTGGTGAGTAAAACTTTTAAAAAGATTAAAAATAGGATAAAGGTTGCCTAATCAGCTTGTTTTGAAAAAGCTTTTCCAGCCTCTAATTTTGCTTTGCTTTTGCTTACACCTGGTTAGTATCAGTGTCTGATTCATGTTTTGGGTAAAGGAAATCTCTGAAAACAATCCCACACCACCATCTCTGCATCAATGTTGAGAATCTCAAGCTGATGTGGATGAGCTTTACAAACAATGACCAGAGGGTGCCAAGTTACTTTTCTCTGGTGTCAGGCAGATCTTTCCATAAGTTCTTACAGAAGCTTAGAAGCTGTCTCTTACAGAAAGAGGTGTTTTGTTCTTATGATTGGTTGATGCAGGAAAAAATCCCAGTATTGAATATGAGACAGTAATGTCCCTGAGATACCAGGAAATGAAAAGATAAAAACAATTATAGTCTCTTGTTTTGGTTTTGCTTTGTTTTTCAGCTTCAAGACCTGTGGTGTTTCTCCAGCATGGATTATTGGGAGATGCCAGTAACTGGGTCACAAACCTGCCCAACAACAGCCTGGGCTTCCTACTAGCTGATGCTGGATTTGATGTCTGGATGGGAAACAGCAGAGGGAATCGCTGGTCAAGAAAACATCAGAAGTATTCCATTGATCAAGATGAATTCTGGGCTTTCAGGTAGACAGAACCACTGCAGGGGATATCCATTGCCCATCCTTACGTGTTTGTTACAGCTGACTAAATCAGGGATTCACCTATGCTACTTTTTAATAAGCATTCTCTACATTCACTTTTGCTGAGGTGCCCCTATAAAAGCATGTGAACTGTAATAGTAATGGAGACTACTGTAATTACTGCTTGAACAGGTTCTTCAAACTGGAGGCATAGCAGCAGAACAACTCAGAGGAACTTGCACAGGCCATCTCCAAGCCATTCCTCAGCCCTGGAGCCAGTTTTGTCAGCTACTTAGAAACACTAGTCTGTATAATACAATAACCCAAAAAATCTTGAGTAGTATTTTCCATATCCAGTGCCAGAAAAACACAGAACTTAGAACAACTGAATGATTCACTAAACTGTTCAGACTGTTTCTTTGCTGACAAGCCATTAAAGAAAATGTGAATTCAATTTGAAGTCTGATTTTTAATTTATGCATGCCTCTCTTTCAATCTCCTGCCTGCAGTTTTGATGAGATGGCAAAGTTTGATCTTCCAGCAGCAATAAATTTCATTTTGGAGAAAACAGGACAGGAAAAGTTGTACTATATTGGCTATTCACAAGGTACTACCATTGGTAAGTTACACACAAGAGAGGAATTCTTCAGAAAAACAGGAGTAAAATGTGATTTGAGATACTGAGTTACGGAATATACCTGAGATTTTCATTAACTCTTTGTAGATGTGAAATACTGTGCTAGTATAAGCAATTTTCAACATGTCGGCATTTAAAATTTATTACAAATATAATAAAGCACAATGGATCAAATGCACTGCTGCTGGAAATCTGTCAGCTAAGAATTATACTGGAAATTATTGTGCGTGGGCCATGCAGATTGTTTCTATCCAAGATGCAAGGGTGTGCCCAACAGCGGCTGGTCAGTCCACCAAAATAAACAAAACAGGAAGACAAGAGTACAGAAGGAGAAGTTGGCCAGTTTGGACCAGATGTACACAGGAAAAAAGAAAATACAAAATTGGATTGATCCAAAGAAGAACAACTTCTCTCAACAGTATAAGAAATGCATGAATGTACATCATAAGTGTACTTTTATGTTTAATCAAGTCTGGAAGAAAGCTGTAAAATATAGAAAGAAATTTCTCTGAGTAGGGAAAAATCCTACAAGCTGGTAACTTACAGAGAGAGATTTCATATAAACCTAGGCTGGACCATAGTCTGAACAACTAACAAAGTTGTTCATGAATTTTAATGTGCAGAATATAATATATTAATACTGAAAACAGTCTAATGTAAAAACAATGCATTTTTTAACTCCTTTTTTTTTTTTCTCCCAGCTTTCATTGCATTTTCAACCATGCCAGAGCTGGCTCAAAAAATCAAACTGTACTTTGCTTTGGCACCTGTCACTGCTATTAAGTATGCTAAAGGCCCAGCAACAAAACTCCTCTACCTTCCTGAAAAAGTGCTCAGGGTATGTGATAACATGGTTTCCACTCTTTAACTGTAAACTTGTTTGTTCAGCTCTTTTAACTGGTAAACAGAAAGTATAAGGCTTTGTGAAGTCGACTCACTCGCGTGTGGGTAGGTTTACCTTGTGGCTGAGGCCTTCGAAAGATCAGACAGGGCATTAGGAAAAGCTTTCACTCCAAGGCCACAGTGCAGCGTGGGGACAGGTCACCCAGAGAGCTACAAAGATGCAGATCCTCAAACGTTTCCAAGATTCCTCCAGGCAAAGCCACAACTGATATACAAGCTTAAACTATGAATTGGAATTAACATTTAACATATCTCTTCATTAAAAGTGATGTAACACAAATTGATTAATGCCCAAGCAGGCTGATGCAATACAAAACCAAGTAATTTCTCACTTGTTTGTGGGAACATCATCTGGCAAATGGAGAAAAGGCGTTTAAGAACCACTGAAAGTGCTGGAGAAGTGTGCAAATTCCTAAATTAATGTTACCTTTGTATTTCACAGCATATGCTTGGCAAAAGAGAATTCCTTCCCCACACTGAGTGTCTAACAAGGATAATAGCCCCTGTCTGTAGCCACCGAGCTTTTGCCAGGCTTTGTAGAAGTGTCTTCTTCAACCTGGGTGGCTGTAACCTGAAAAACATTGATGTGGTATGTATAACTTCTACCAGCTCTACTGAGAGTTTAAGCTTATGCTCCAAAAACTCACCTTTAATCTGTAGTGTGAATCCTGAGTTTCTATGAGTATCACTTTGCAGGGAACAGTCCCCACAGCTGGACAGCAGTGTCTGCTGATGGCCCTACCACTAGCAGGGAACCACTGCCTCTCTCCTCAGAAGAGCATTTGACACCAGTTCTACAGTAGACAGTTGCTCAGAGTCCCCCAAAATTCTGCAGTCTGCCTTCTGCCAGACCTCACCCAGGGCACTATATCATGGTCCATACTGTGGCTACTGGTCTTATCAGATATTTCACATGCTGTCACACTGAAAAAAAAAAGAAATGAAAAGCCAGTCTCATGGTTCACAATTTCTCTTTGCAGCACAGAAAGGAACACACATATTCCTCCTTGTCCTCATTTTCCAAGTCTTGGACCATCAGGGATGTGCCCAGGGGCACAAGATACCTTGGGGGGACCTGAGAGAGGGTTGGCAGACACTGGAGAGTATTAGGACATACCTGGGCACCTCATGCTATCTCCAGCTGTAGGTCAGATCACCTGGGTGTCAAAATTTTGTTCCAGAATTTTTTCAAAAAATGCCTCAGAGTGTTTTCACTGAGGAAGGATCACACAGCAGCTTGTTAAGAAACCCCTGCAGTGTTAGGGTGTGTTTAATTTCAAATAGTCCTGCATTCATCAGGCAATTGCATTTCCCTTTGCTGTTCTGTCCGACAGTGATCCTCTCTCACACAGGATCTGGTACAGAATTCTGAAAAAAATCACACAGATTGGGGTCTAAATTGCTGGTTTTCTATTCTATCCTTCTCACCGTAGGTTCTTTTAGATTCTCTGTCATCCTGGGAAATGTTCTGCTTAGGGATAGCTCTTTCAGTGCTACTTCTAATCTGACACACTGCCACATGTGGAGTAAATCTGGGGGAGTCTTCAATCATGCCACTCCAATTTCTGTTGGTTTTATTGATACATGACACTGCTGTAGGATATGGTTTGGTGTACATCTCCATAGAAGGGAAGAAGAGAATGCTCACTGAATATTTTCTTTCAGAACCGAATCAATGTGTATATTGCCCAAACCTCTGCTGGAACTTCTGTGCAGAACATAGTCCACTGGAGTCAGGTATGAACAAACCCACGGACGACAAAATAGGTACTCACCTTGAGCAAATGGAGAGGTACAGAGATAACCTGCTGGGAAGCCACTGCTAACTTCTTGGAAATGCATACAACTTGTGGTTTGCAATTGATTCTCAGTTTAAAACACTATTTTTCATTGCTCTTTCTTTTGCCAGCCAGATAGAAATACCCTATGTGATACAGGTACATTCGAAGCCAACTCACTGACACCATGAAGCGCTGCACTTGTGTAAAAACACGTAGGCTGGAAGCTGTGTGTGCAGGTGTACGTCACTCTTCTTATTGTGCATCCAGTACCTTTTATAAATGATGTCCACAGTTCTCTAAGGAGTTTACCTTAATAAATTAGTCATGTTTCCAATGCGGTGTCAAGAAATGAGCAGGATTTAGGCTGCCATGTAAATTACCAAATTTTACTATCAAAACCCTTGTAGTATCTTCTCTCTCTTTCAAGATTGTCAGTGTCTGGGCAGTAATAGAACCATAAGTAATAAACATTTAGTAGACTATTATATCCCTTACCTACAAGCTACTGCCATAGTACCTCTTCAGCAGCAGTGCTGATGGGAGCTGCCTTTCTGTCTTTGGGCTCACACTCTGAGGATCCACAGAGCTGGGCTCCCTTGGAGGAGCCTCAGCAGCAAGGCAGGTTTCCTGGCAGCACCACGGGCCCTGGAGCGGTGCAGGAAGCAGCCGGGAGCTTGCAGGAGTGTTCATGCCCTTTTCAGCACAGCAAATGCACAGATATGTTTGAGTGACATCTGCACAGGCACTTAAGCAAAATGAAATTATACTTTTGTCTGTGAGTTCGCATTAGATAGTAGGTTTGATTAAGTTGCTTTTGTAACCGTGACCTAGACCTGTAAAGAAAAAGGGTTACAAAAGCAGAGTGGGGGGAGCTCTGCCAATTGACTCAGATGTAATTCAGCATCTAACCACAGACTGCAAGCACAAACATGCAGTAGTAATACTCCTAAGTCTTTGTTGTCCTTACCATTTTTACAACTAAAGGAGCTAACGGAATTTCAGTACTAAGATTCTGGAGAGTGTCTCTCAGAGTAGTTACAACCCATGTTGTAGGTAAAGCCAAGAAGTGGGAGGGCTAGAAATGGTAATTTTTGTATTCAAAGTAGAGTGGGAAGAGAAAACATAAGCTGGAGCCCCTCGCAGAGCTGAGTGTTGGCAACACGACTGAAAGAACAGGACAAGGCAGCAGCACTGAGGCAAACTTGCTGACAGCAGTTGTTAACAGCAGTTTTACAAACTTGAACAAATTGCCTGTGAGGACATCCTTGGGTCTTTCTGCAACAGATGGGATTTATTTTTTTTTGTTATGACAAAACCATTTGACTCTTTTTCACTGTTGGACACTTTTAATTAATTTACCATTGGCTCTTTCACGGCTCTTAGGAGAACTTCTTTTGGGGCTTTAGATTGAAGACAGAGGCTCGTCAGGGAAAAAACACAAAAACTTCCCAATTTACGGCTATGTAACTACCCTTCTCTTGTTCATCCTCTTAGGAAGCCCGCTCAGGGAAGTTCCAAGCTTATGACTGGGGCAGTCCAAAGAAGAACATGGAAAAATACCAACAGGTATGTTTTGGTGAAGCAACCTTGGACAGCACAGAAACATACAAGAAGAGAGCAAGGATGTAGTAGGAGACACATTTTCAGGACATAAGTAAATGAAAATATTACTGCTTTTCAGTTTGGAAGTCAACAGAGTAAGCATGCAAGCACTAGTGGCAATAATAAATTTAATGCATTTTAAGAGAAAGAGAGAGAGGAAGAGCAAAACTTTTTAAATTAAGCCATCAGTAAGAATAAGAGGAAGTAAGGGCAGAAAAAATAGAAAATTAATTTTGAAAAAGAAGAGTATACAGAAAAGAACAAAAAAATCTTGCCTGCTAGTGGAACTGAAACAGATGACAGATTGGGAATAGGAAAACTGAAGAACTAATAGCCACCCCTAGATTCTGGCAGCCGGAGACAAAAGGACTTTGTCCTCAAGCAGACCCTGAGGAACACCTTTTCCATTCAAGACTCTAATCCCATCCTTGACCCTCCTACCCTCTAGGTCTCCACAACAGCCTGTCATTATGAGTTACATGTTTTAATGATGACTTACATGAAACACAACTTCCTTTGGTTTGCCTTGAATTTGCTTGTTCTTGGAAAGTCACGGGGTGCCTTCTAGGTTTTGTGTTTGGGATAATTACTTCCAGTTCTCTTCCTTCATACTATTTTTGGTTGTATAAACCTGTCTCCTGTCCTTGCTCTGACGTCTCTTTTCCAAACGCAGGAGCCCTAAGCTGCTTTGCCTCTCCTCCTACAGAAGCCATTCTATGATCCCTTTCATCCTTGTCACATGTTGTGTTTTCTCGACATGGGCTGACCAGTACTTCAAAAGGACCATGATGGGGGTTTATCCAGAGGCATCCTGACATCCCTGTCTTGTTTCAGGCTCCTGCCCTAAGATTCCCACTTGAGAGGGCAAAGATCCAAGAATGACTCTTTGTCAGCTCAGGAGGTGTTTTACTGTTGGCTGTGCTATCAGTTGGGTAATCCCTGTGAGCACAGACTGAAAAGGCAAACAAGGAAACTTCCTTCCTCTTTGGTTTAGACACCTCTACTTTGAACAGTGACAGAAGAAAGCCCCAAATGAATGTTTAAAGTTTGCTGTGCTCTCCTGGACATTCATTTCTGTACTGTTTTCCAGACTATTCCTCCTCTCTACAACATAGAAGAGATGACTGTACCAACTGCAGTATGGACTGGGGGGCAAGACATGCTCGCAGATCCCAAGGATGCGGCCATTTTATTGTCTAAAATTAAGAAGCTTATCTATCACAAGAAGATTCCTGAATGGGCACACCTGGATTTCATCTGGGGATTGGATGCACCTTTGCAAGTGTACAATGAAATTATTGACCTGATGCAGAAGTATCCTTAACCCACAACCAGAAGCCTTACCTGACTCGTTCAACAACACAGGTTCACTGGGTATAATAAACCCCTTCCATTGCATCTGGAGTCAGGGAAAGGGTTTCTCCTGAACACTACATGTCATTCCAATGCCTTTTGCATCCTGATAGTGCACTTCATATTTTCTGGCAACCTTGTGGATCTGTAATACTTTCTCAATTGACACAGATTTGATTCTGCAATAACTATACTTTGCTAAGAGAAGACAGAGTTTGCTTGCAGCCTACTCTCTTCTCTAGACCATAGCAGTAATGAAAGCAGTTCCTTTCTCTGGATACATTCTGTGATCTCTAGATGTTTTCCATTCTTCGTATTATTTCTCAGTTTATTGGGCTGACAGTTATTTAAAGGTATAGTGTAATCAAAATCTTATTCTAACAATTGTGGTATTGTATAATTTTATTATTAAATAAGATGATGAGCAGAAAGGAGAAGCTGAGTTCATACAAAAAACAACACCTCACTCCTGAAAAGAATTGGGTTTGTCTTTGTCTGAAACAGGACTGCTCACTGTTTTCATGAAGAGCAAGGGACACAGAGTAGACTCAACAGAAAACAGTGGCTAGTCTCATGGCTCAAGCATGCACCTGGAAGCAGGGAAACTTGGCTTCAAGACCCACCTTGAAACAGAGAAATCCTTGCTGACTCAATCTTAATCCTTTTGGCAATGGCAGCACTTCCACGGGACACT
Organism: Machaerirhynchus nigripectus; assembly: GCA_013397975.1. Classification (NCBI taxonomy): domain Eukaryota; kingdom Metazoa; phylum Chordata; class Aves; order Passeriformes; family Dicruridae; genus Machaerirhynchus; species Machaerirhynchus nigripectus. The sequence goes on along the minus strand of VZRQ01008644.1, from coordinate 771,836 downwards.
TAGTTCAAAGTTACACCCAGCAGAAACCTCACACCTCCTGCTGTTTCACATGTAAACTCCTGGCTATCACAGAGCTGAGAGGATCTAACCTTTGTCATGGCTCTGAGCAGCCTCTTTGGAGTTTAAACACTAAAATGAAAAGTACCCAAACTTTGTTAGAAACAATCTATTATCTTCATCCCATGTATATTTAGAGCATTTTGACCACTACTGGAAAGAGCTGCTTTCAAGACAATGATGAAGAATTATTCATCCTATTAATTTCCTGGGTAACTATGACTCTACCAATCTTGTTTCAAATAGGTAGTTATGGCACAAAACCACTCAGTTGAAGGGTGACCTCTGTGGTTATTAGGTTACAGCATTATAGGTCACCATCCCTCCAAAACAAAATTCCATTAGCTTCCCTGTGAAAAGAAATACAGTGCATTTAGGGGTTTCCTTTCAGCATGACACCCTCATTGTCCATTTCAATGAAATGTTAATGTGGGCCAAGTCTGGGATGCTGGCCAGCACAGTGCAGCTGTTACACTGGGACAGTTCGCTGGTGACACTCTCTGACCAAAGGACCCGTGTCTCACTCTGAGTAATGGTTCATTAGGCAAACAAATTAACCATGGCTGTTACCACTTCTGCACCTTTCCCTTCCAAGACAAACAACAGGCCTGTTTCACCTCCTGAGCCCACTGCTGAAGGCTGTCTTGTTTCCTTCTGCTTCACAAATGTAACTAGAGTTTGATCCAAACAAAACAGTTCCCCTCCAGACGAGGACATTCTTTCCATCAAATACAAATTCCTGGAGACGAATACACTTCAGAGAGCCAATCTCTCAACCAACTCACTGCTTGTAAGGAAAATGTATGAGGACTTGAGACCTACTTTATAAGTTTTCAATGCTTTCCATGCTAAATGCAACAACATCATACCTGAAAGTAGGCAGAGCATTCCCTAAGGTCACCTAGAAAAGAGATTGCAATTGTGCAGCTATCTTGCAGCCTGGGACACCATAGAGGAGGCAGGAAGCTGAATTTTCTGAAAAGTCAGTAAAGGCAGGTTGAGCAAATGGCACTGGACACATCATGGGGACTGTTGATCCCACCTTGGGACATGAGAAGGGATGAGACATCATCCCAGATGAAGTCCTTTTGGGTGATCAGTTTATGGTTTGATGACAGTTATGGTCACTTACAGATACCAGAGAAGTCAAGTTATAACGTTTTTCACTGAGAAATTATCAAACTATTTTTTTCACTATCCCAAACAATGTTCTTTACTTTGTATGTAAGGCAGAACTGCTACTGTGCTGTCATTGACATCCTGATGTTTCACTCCTTTCCTTCCCCCAGCAAAAGCATCATACTGTTTGCGGTGGTGTTCCCAGGAGCACATCCCTCTTATCTGGTGTACTTCTAAATGCTCATCAGTCCATGATGAAACTCAAGTTCTTCTGAAGACACTTGTGAGTTAATTGGCTGAACAGGCTGATCCTCACGTAGGAGGATTCTACTTAGTTTATAGGCCAACTGCCCAAGGACACGGAACAAGTCCTTCTGCCCATGGTCATCGAGCCAATCTCAGTGAGGATGGAGCCCTCAAGATGACTACAGCTAATTCAGCCGTTAAGCAAAGATCTCCAGATACCGTGTTTTCAGAGGTGATGAAAATGGCTTCGGATAAACAAGAACCCTTGTTTGTTCCCTCACTGGAAGAAAGGTTACATGTTGTCTTCAAGCCTTTTTTGCACTGGAGTGTGATTAATGCAGAATAAGGTGGGTTTCGTGAGTTGTGCTGCTCACTGGAAAACAGACTTATGTCAGTCTGCAATGTTAAAGTTAACATAAACCAAATGAAAAGCAATAGCAGAGACAGTGTTCTTGAGACACTGTGTTGAGAAAAGCTGGACACTGCCTCATTTTCATCTTAAAAGATTACATTTGAAGCAGCCCCTCAGTTGGGCAACAGCACAGATCAAGGTCTGCCACAGCCCCAGTGACCTGCAACACCCAGGTCCCAGCTAAACATGCTAACCACTGATTTATAGGTACACTGTACACTCCTGCTCCATGGTGTGTTTTGGGGGTGTGAATTAAACTGGATCATCTTTTTCATCACACAGATTTCCCCACTTCTGAAATACTGCCAAATCAGCACTTAAACACGCTCTGCAATTCGTGCTGCCAACTCATGACACTCACAGCTGCTTCCCTGAAGTGCTCATTTTGTTTTGACTTCCTTTTATCGGTGCAGGTTGCTGCCAGTGAATCAGTCTGCTGGTGGAGACGGACCAGGGACCGTGGCAGAAGACAGAAGCAAGGCAATCAAAGCAAAGGTAAGTTACTTGTATGTACACGTTCATGGTCTCTTTCTCTGTTTCCTGTCTCCATAAATATGTGCTGTTTTTCTTTTGTGCAGCTGGTTGTAAAAATAAGCAGTGTTTTTCCTCTTTCATCTGTAAGCCTATTGCTATGCAAAGAAGTGCTTCTTTGCTTAAAGTAGAAGACAAAGAAGTTTGACCTGCACAAAAGGAAGAAAAAGAGCAACTATTTAATTTTTTTCTATTGTTTTCTTCAGTCTGAGAACAAGGGAATGAATGTGCAAGTATTGCAACAATGTGTGTAATCTGGACCTCCTGTTCCTTACGTGTGATGAATATGTATGTTTTGTTAGTGAGTAAGCCAACAAATTCTCATGCATGTTTAGTCACAGTTGCTCTTCTGGTTGGTGTGTGTATGCCTTAGAGATTATATGAAATAAATTTTGGACTGCTTAAGGCACAAGAATAGAAGGAAACATTTCGGAATGGCTTGCATCTTAGCTTCCCTAAATCTTAAAGGTACATAGAGGAACTTTCAAGGGCATTTCTCTCTCTGATCTTTTTTCCATCTAAGCATATTGTTTTATGATAGGTTACCATGTTCAATAGTTATTTATGACTTCATCTCACTAGACGAAATCAGCTGTTCACGTCTCCTGTCTTTATTCTTGGAGTTTAAGGGAGCAGTGGCCTGCCAAGATTGGCCCCCTGCATATGAGGAAAAGGTGAATACTTGGAAGTCCATAATCAATGCCAGCTAAGCCAGGTGATCACAGAGTGCATTGAGGAAAGTTAACCTTAACAAGAGGAATAATTTAGCCTCTGCATTGCCTCAACTAATCTTGGTAGTGGTTTGTAAACAAGCTGAGATATTAGCAAAACTTTTTCTTGCCAAATTGAGATTCCAAGTGCAGGGAGAGGGAGGCATATTTTACTCCCACTAGAACAGAGTAAAACAGCAGAAAGCAAAACAGAGTGTTGTGCTGCCTGAGTAAGTAGTTGTAAGGCTTCCTGTTTTGACAACAAAATTTAAGAAGTATTTGATATACAAGGGGAATCTAATGAAGTGTGTTTTGATGCTAAGTTTAAAGTTTTGGGTGTTTCCAAATGCTGTCCCATTTCAACTGCTTGATGACTCATGAGGTTTGACTTCTTTAAATTTGTTTAGTCAAATTTAAAGGTCAAATTGAAGATCACTAAAAGTCAAAATTTATTTCCTTGTTTACCTTTCTCTCATCCCACAAATTCTGTTCTTCTTCCCCATTACTTGATGGGAAATACTTCCTTATTTTCTCTTGATCTTCATATTGATCATTCCTGAGTAGAAATAAACTTTGCAGAGCACCATATCTCATCATAGCAGATGTCTTATGCTACAAGCAGACTCCAGAAACATGTGGCTACATGATAACCTCTGCTCATCATTAAAAATTTCATTCTCATGTCTAATGCCTGGTTTCAGAAAGACTTGTCTCCTGAGTCTCCTTAACTTCCTAACAAAAACTGTAAGACAGACAGGTCTCCTACGAAATTCACTCACAAACCTTGTATGCTGCTGCTACTGTGAAGCTACACGGACACAGAAGAGCTGACAAGCTCACTGTTGCTGGTTGCAGCTGAACATACACCAGCTGCCTTTGTCTGCCTTTCCCCCAGCAAGGCTGAGCCCTCTTGAGTGGTCCTTCCCTGACAAACAGTCCTCAGGAGCTGCTGCGAACCCCGTCACTGTGCAGGCTTGTATCTCAGTGCTGGACTTGGCAGACATTTAATGATTCCATCAAAAGTTAATTGCAGGATGGACAGGAGGGTGAACTAACACAAACACACCACAGTCATAGTGTCCTCTTCTTCTGAGGGAGCCAAGCCTGCAAGAACAGTGGTGTCCCCATTCATTACTGGTGAGGCACTCTTACAAGAAGCCATGATGAGCTGAAGCCTTACACTGTATTAAGTCCCATGGATTCTACTGTTGAACATTTAGGTCTCCTGCCTGATCTTTATGGTCTTTATACAGGTGCAAAATGACTGCTACTCTTCTCTTCACAGGCGTCGTTCTCTCTTCACACAACAAAGCACAACATAAAACAAAAATTTGATGTATGATGTATGATGTGGCTTTTCCTGGATATGTAAGCACAGTACTGAGCTTCATGGATGAATCATTTTTGTACAGTTCTTCAGAAAGAAGAAGAAACAAGGAGCACTAAACTTGTAAGCTCTTGCTCTTCAAACAGTTTTAACCTATAATCCCACACTCAGTAACTTTCTGGGTCACCAAGTCTGTTGTCTTTTCTAATGGATGTTTGAGTCAAAATTATCTTGTTGAAAAAAAAAGCCTGGGAAGCTCAGAGAGAGCAGTGTTCCTGCACTCATTGACCTGGGTTCTGGAAAACAAAAACCAAAACCAGGAAGTATATCTACTGTACATGGAGCTGGCATAAACTGGTGCTAGATCGACGGCACTCTGAAATTTTTATTCAGGAAAATTAATCTGGGACCATCAGTCATCCCAGGAAAGGGCAAGGTCTCACTTCCCTATGACAAATACAAGATTTGCACTATGGACAACCATTTCTAAGATGAACAAAGACAGGCCCTTGGCAGAACAAAGGCAGTCTCAGGATTCATTGCTCACTCCTCATGGCTGCTCGGCCGGTGGCCAAAAGGTAAGGCTGACTAGGAACTGACTCACGAGGATTTTGAGGAGCCATGCATGGTCACCTTGTTTGCTTCAGGTGCTCATGTTTCTTTGTCAAGCTTCTTCTATGCTCTTGCCAAGAGCTGGCCCTTTCTACAAACCTCAGTTCCCTTGTAATCTTCAGAGTGCTCAGGCATATTCTTGCGTGGTATGCCCAGGTGCTTTCCTCTCCTGTTCCGCAATCCTACCTGTTAAGCAGGGTGAGATGCAGACAGCCCCTCCCCGCACAGGTACTTATTCTGGCAGCCCTCGGTGAACAGACTTTGGGCAATCTTCAGGAGCCTCCTCTTGGGTCTTTCCATGGAATTCCACACCACTTTCTTCCTAACACAAGCACTCTTGCACACAGCCCCAAGATGTGGTGCCTCCTCGTGCTGCTCTGCTCCCAAGGAATTGCCTTTTCAGCAGGATTCACAGCAGCCTCCATCCCGAGTGCTGACACAAGCCGCTGCAAGAAGAGTCGTGACCCCGAATGCTTCATGAACGTTGTAAGTTGGGTCACCTTCTCTCCCTTTCTTTCTAAGTCTTCTCTTCCAGTTACATAACTAACAGTCCTTGTCAGCAAGCTAAGAACCCCTTCTGCATTTCCTGTTTTCCCAGCCTGCTGTTTCCAAAACCACTGCCTTAGGGTCACTGCCACAATGAGGGCCGGCTCTGAACATGCCAGGGACAGATGTGCCTCTTGCACGTTGCGTGAGGACAGACATGTAGCACTGCAATGGGGACTGCTGGCTGCTACCTTTGCTTCCAAGGCTAGGCAATTCCCCAGAACCTCCTGAGGGCCACTAGAGATCCAGGCTATGGAGTTTTGATCCCAGCAGCTGGACTCAGCCCTGGACTGTGGGCAGAGTATAGACTACATGCTCCAGTCCATACCAAACTAAACAACAGACTTCTGCTGCCTGCATTTAGGGTGAATCCCGACAGATATATGATAAATGTGGAGCTGTGTCATGCCTCGTGACACCTGATTATAATCAGCTTTCTCAACACATACTTCAACATTGGTACTTCAGGCTACTGCGTAAGGGGAGGAGTGCAAACCTGGCAAGAGAACAAAGAACTCTCCAGCATTAGCTGGAAACCTTGATTTTCCTATCCAAACAGTCTGGGCTGCCACAGAGAATTCTTCCTTTGCAGTGGAGGCAAAGGCTTGTTTCTAATCTCAAGTGAAGCAAAGGCCTGCCCTTCCATAACAAACTGTTTGCTCACAACAGCGGTAAGGGAGGTTGAACCTCTTCTACAGATTCTCACAACGCAAATTAATCAAAGATGCTTTGCCCTGAGTCACCAAAGATTTCCTCAGAGCACATGCAAAATTAGGTGTAGGTGGTCTCATTAGTTCCTTTAAATAGATCTCCACCCTTTTTTGCCTCGCCTGCATGGCTTGCCTAACCACAATTTGGCAAGAAAGGATTCATTATGGACCATCCCCACAGCTTTCAGCATCGTCTTATACAGATATGGCTGCATTTTTAATCTGTAGAAAGGTACAATCTGTATCAGCCTTGCACAACATGACGAACTATCTCCCAGAAGATAGTTGGTCAGTTAGCAGAGTTCTGCTTTGTCCTATAATAGGGGGATAAGTACCAGACAACCGCCATCTAAACAGGTCTGAAGAGGACTTTGCTTCGTCTTTTCACAAGGCCTGTAATGTTTCTTCTCAGCCATGGTCTCTGTGCCTTGCACTACCATCACAGCACATCCCACATGCACACTGCTCATCTTGGTTAGGCTTCAGAACAGGAAAACTGGCACGTTAACAAACTCTCCTTTGGCTTTCCACAGAGTGAAATTATCAGATATCATGGATACCCCAGCGAGGAATATGAAGTTACAACAGAGGATGGATACATTCTGGATGTTTACAGAATTCCCTCTGGGAGGAATGACGGAAATACAGGTGTGACACAGTTACAGGACACAAGGAAGGTCTGAGAGCCAACTCTTACATGGATTCCCCATCTTTCCCCTTTGCACCTGCAATGTTCCATACCTTTCCATCTCCACAAGAGTACCTAGAAAGAAAGGTGACTCCAATACTGAATCCACCTGAAGTCTGCACATTCAGTGTCTCCGTCCTTATTTCAGACTTTTAAAAATAATTTTGTAATATCCAAGGGTTGGGGGTTTTTTCCCTCAAATTGTCTGGCAGGTTTTGGGGATTTGGGGAAGCTTTGCATTAACAACCTAAATAATATACATGTAAAACATTAGCCTGAGAACAAAGCCTCTGAGGTTAGGCATATGAATATTAATTCCCAGGCTTCTGAAGGACAGAGATATTCTTAAGGAAGGAGGAAAGAAATCAGGTAGTCAGTGAAAAACAAATGGATTTCAGCAGTTTCATCACATTTTCTGAATTGAATAAAAATTGCCAGCAGGAATTTGAAGTGCCCTGGGTACTGACTGTGACTGTTAGTCCTTGTTAGTATTATAGAATTATTTATTTGGATGCCCTCCCCTAAATGGATCTCTTTTGGAGATCATTTGGATCATCTGGACTCTAAAAGTAAGGCTAACCAAGTTAGATCAGGGGCCTCTCAACCTTGCTCAGTGGTAACCTAAGCATAGATTTCCTTCTTTGGATTAATTTTTCTTTGTCTTCCATACACTGTTATGTCTTCAGCAGTTTTCAGCTTTGGGTAGATGGTTTCAGCACAGGGGCTGTAAGCTGGCTTTCCAGTGCAAGAGGAGGTATCACAGGCATCCTCAGTAAATTATTTGCCAGACCTGTCATAAAATGGTTATGAAATGTCATAAAATGGTTCCTGCTTGCATGGAAAAAATCCTTCAGGTTTCTCAAACCAATGTTATGTATAGTTCTCCTGGGAGCTTCTTGAATGGGAAAATCTCTCACAACTGAACTCTGCATTCCAAGAATAAATACACATTAATTGCTGTTCCAATATGATAATATTTTAATCTTTTTCAGGACAAAGGCCTGCCGTGTTCCTACAGCATGCTTTTCTAGGAGATGCTACTCACTGGATTTCCAACCTGCCCAACAACAGCTTGGGCTTCCTCCTTGCAGATGCCGGCTATGATGTGTGGTTGGGAAACAGCAGAGGGAACACTTGGTCTTTAAAACACAAGACGCTTAAGCCCTACCAGAAAGAGTTCTGGCAGTTCAGGTACTCAGAAGAGAGGGAAAGACTCAACATAGAATCTCCAAGGGGACTAGATAGCTTCAGCCTGATGGCTTTTACCTAAACCAGCCTCAGAACAGGGTATACACCAACCCAGGAGAGTACAGAACCAGACAAAGAAGGATGCTCACTACTATTCAAAGTTGGGAGCATGGGCTAGGGAAGAGATTTCAGAGACTGGGAAATGAAAAGGGATGCTGAGGAAAAGGGAGACAGTAGTGTGAGAGGGAGAGCAAGAACCTCAGCTGGAATACGCTGAGCAGCCTTGTCTAGAAATCTGATCTCTCACAGTTGAATTCAACCAAGTGAGAAATGTGTTTTGTAACTCGTGCAGGTGAAAGCACTGATTAAATTCAGTTCCCCAAGGGCTGCAGCTGTCAGATGAAACTGGCATCTCCTCCACAGAGAGCCCAAGGCATCAGGCAGCCAGGCTGCACAGCTGCACCCCTCTGCCCACTTCCCCAGCTCAAGCAAGGACACAGACGTAGTGCGCAACCGCCTCCTTCAATGGGTCCTGTTTGGTGCAATGAACAAAACTGACAATCAGTAACTCACACTGTGATAGTCAAATTGTCTGCCAGCTTTTTGTATTTCTCCCTGTAGCTTCGATGAAATGGGTAAATATGATATTCCAGCAGAGCTGCATTTCATCATGAATAAAACCGGACAGAAGGATGTTTACTATGTTGGTCACTCTGAAGGGTCAGCTTCAGGTAATGTCAGGAGAATTATTCACAACCATTTGTGTTCCTATTTGATCAGTAGATGACTCTCTCCACTGATTCTGTTGTTTTCCTTGTTTGTAGAGAGCTAGAAAAACATAAAGATTTTTCTGGGTTGAGATTTGGAAAACATGCAAAATTTTTGTAAATCAGCTTTGGTTACCCTTAATAAGCAAATAGACTTAATAGAAGATGCAGAGATGGTTCAACTTTTTAAATAATTATAGACACAGAAATGGTCATTTACTGGGTGCTTTTGGTACTGGCATTGGGTATTTTTCTCAGCAATAGGAATTTACATGAAGTTCTTTTGTATTAAGACAGACAATTATAATCATAGAATCATAGAATATCCTGAACTGGAAAGGACATACAAGGATCACCAAAGTCCAACTCCTAGCCCGGCCCAGGCCAGCCCCAACGTTCACTCCATGTGCCTGAGAGCATTGTCTGAACTCCGTCAGAATGAGTGCTGTGGACACTTCCCTTGGGAGCCTGTTCTTGTGAACAGGATGGAAAAACTAAAAAGATAAAACAGCCCATACAACATGTAATTTAAATGAAGACATTAATTTAAATTAAATTGTTTGAAGGCAAGGAAAAATAACCTCGGCATTACTAAGTCGTGACTTAGTGTCAATCTTACAATTTAAATCGTAGTTCATGAGTGCCTGTAACTGGCCATATTGCTGTTTAAAAACATAGTGCCTGAGACTGAAAATTAGGAAAGCAAAAACATTAATAGTTTACTTTTTCTTTGGTCCAGCCTTTGTCATTGCTCAGTTCATGGCCTCTAAATGCATCTAACTTTCTTTTAACATCAGTTGGAAGTTCTTGATATTTATGGTTTATATGTAAGATCCATGAATGAACACTGATTAGAAAGGAGCAACTGCCAGTCCATTAGGGTAAACAACCCAGACAAAAAGAGAAGGAAATGTGGAAAAGTCATATATTGTCACAAATTCTGACCTTTTCTTTCTTTGCCCTCATAAGAGTAGTTAAAGACACTCATCACAAAACAAACCAACCATCTAGGTTTTCTTCGTCTGCCTGGGATCCAAATAATCAGTTGAAAACACTCAAAGCTCCCGCTCTTCAGCTAATTATTCTATAGTTTCATGAAAGCATAAACATGCATAGATCCTTAGAGACTCTAATTAGAAAAACTCATTTTTTATGAGAGTTTCTTGAACTTTAGAGGGAATTGATGTTATCTTCAAAACCTCACTGACATGTTGCCTACAAAAGCTGTTCTGATAACGACAATGCCCAGACATGCTCTAAACCTCAAAATTAACTTTGCCTCCCAAATAAAATTAGTTTCAGGACTCAGCTTCAACACTTTTCTTGAGTAAAACCTGCGGCACAGACATGAACAACAGACAATGGGCTGAAAATCTACTAACGTTTCTTGTTTGCTATCTGCTGTTTATCTATTTAATTTGTCTGTGGACCATATCTTCACTAACTCAGGCTGTCTCTTCTGTGTTTGCAGGCTTCATAGCATTTTCTACACACCCTGAGCTGGCTAAACGGGTGAAAGTGTTCTTTGCTCTGGCCCCAGTAACTGCATGCCCACATGCTACAAGTCCTCTGATTAAGATAACAAATCTTCCTGAACCACTACTCAGGGTATGTATTTTTTTCTTCTAAGAGGTCCAATGCCTCACTAACATTCACAGGGTTCACTCAGCCTGAGACCAAGTGCTCCCAAACAAGTGACATGCTGACACTGAGCTTTGGATGAATTGAGGGGTCTCAAAAAATCCATTCCCAAACCCTGTGGGGAAAATAGTCAGGATATAGAGCTTGTAGCAGCAGCTTCCAGTGAAGTAGGAGACTTGTGAAACACTGTCTTGTTTTAGAACTCCTGTTGTTTAAATTTTGCTGGCCTCATGCAGGAGGAACTAAACCAGAACTGCAGTAACAGACATGACAGTATCTAGGACTTTAAAAATGAGTAGGCATTAAGGTCATTACACTAGAAATGGAAGGATTGGTGATACGATTGGCTTCCTCGAGGATTGGTGATGGTAATAGGAGGAGGAAGAATAAATGATGCACTATGGGGAAGAGGGTGTTTTAAGGGGTACTGAGAGGGTGAGCCCTCCCAGCACTCTTTGAATACAGCGTTATGAAGGCTAGGCTATTAGCAACAATTTTCTGCATAAAATTCTTCTGTAACAAGAAAAAAAGGTGTTGCATTTTTCCTTTCCCTCAGTTAGTACTTGGCTGCAAAGGGTTCGCCCACCAGATCGAACTTCTGAAAGGACCCGTGACACAGTTCTGTACAAGCCTGGATAAGTTTTGTGCCCATGTTCTCTGTTACATAGCTGGAGGCAGCATAAAAAATATCAACACGGTAAGTATATGCAAGAACACCTACTCACAGTAAAACTAAAGGGATTTTGGAAGTTACATTCGTGCACTCTATCCTTGTCCAGTTACCGTCACGCACGTAAACATGCATCAACCACAGCACAGTTCTCAGCAGGCTGAGGGGATGCCAGGACATTGTGTACTGGCAACATGGTTAGGGCTAGGGATGAGTGGGACCAACAACGAGGCACATTCCAATGAGGCCAAAAAGAAGGAACTGTGTTCAAACTGGGGCTATATTGCGTATGTCAAGGTGTACCCTCTTCTGGGGCTAAGCCAACTAGATTTTGGTCACACACAGATGTTCTTTATAAAGAGACAGTGAGTGACGGAGTCAGACTTTTTGGCAATACAGTTGCCAGTTTCCTTCCTTAGCATATAGCCACTGGGGTCCTCTGAACACTGAAATAGCTAAAAGACAAGAAAAAAACCTCTTTTTCTTCTCAATTTCCAGCCTATTTGCACCAAAGCTTGGCCCCAAAGAACTACTGCAATGGGCATTTTCCTGGTTTTGTTGACCTTCGAACTAGGCCCAACAGTTCAATCCACAAGGTGTAGAGCTACAGAAAGCCTTTCCAATGTGCTGAGGAGTGCAGCACACCTGCAGTGGGATTCACAAACTCTTGTGGATCAGTTAGAGGGGACAGGAGAGAGCAGAGTTTCCCCCCTGCTTGCCAATATACGAAGGCTGTGGTGCCAGTCCCCTGTACAGTGGCCAAAGTATGCAGAAGCTGGCCTGTCTAATGTTTATTACTTTGGTGTCTGCAACAACTGGGCCCATTTTTTAAATCTATAATCCTTTTTAAAAGCACATACGGGAAAGCAGTTGGAATCAAAGGTTCAATGCAAAAGCAATTGCAGCTTTTTAACTGCAGAGCTAAACCATTAAGGATATTTCCTGCCTTAAGTCACTTATGTGGTTCTCAGAGCAAGATAATATAGCTGAGGAAGAATCCTGGGAGATGGAATTGGAACATCTCCTTAACAGAACTATAAAAAATGTTTCGTAAGCTGACTTCTTTAATATTAGGAACTCACTTTCTTCACAGTTTTATTCTGTCACAGGACAGGATCTCTGTCTTTATAAAATTTCTGCTTTCTCTCCAGAGCCGAATAGATGTGTACGTAGGACATTCCCCAGCTGGAACATCAGTACAGAATATTATTCATTGGCAACAGGTATAACTGTGCACTGACACATAAACCATCTCTTACTACTGCTTTTTATGCAACTGACAGCCTAGAGGGAAATCCAGAGGCTTTGGATTTGGGGAAATGACCATCATACCTTCTCACCCACTGCCATGAACACCTGCACATTTTATATGGTTTAGAATATAGGTGTGCTCCCAAAGACAAAGATTCCCAGCAGTCAGTCCCACAGGATACAATTAGCCAGGAAATGGACACAAACAGTGGACAGCTAGTGACTCTATGGTCTATTTTGCCAGCCTCTAACAAAATCAAGTGGATACAAAGCAAACACAGATACAGGAAGATAAAACAGCAAAGATAATGCACCATGCAGATTTTTAGCACATACCCAGCTACTTAAATCCTTGAAGAAAAGGTTTTCTAAACTGATAGACATCGACTTTCTCTCACCCTTTATTACACAGCACTCACAAATGAAATTACTTGTCATGTTTGTGCAAAAAATTAAATTACTAAAACAAACAAAAAAACCTCCAGGTATTCACTCACCAGTCCTGCCAGGCATATTGCACTAGACTTGTAATAGCCCTGATACATTATAGGCACTCAGGTTCTCTTTCCATGTGACAACTGAACCCAACTCTGCAAGACAAACAGGGACCCCAACTGTAGTTACCTCAGGTAGTAAAACAAGAATTTAAGTAACAAAAGATATTGTGGGTGGAATACAAGGATCAGGACAGAAAGCCAGCAAGAAAAAAGGCAAGGAAGCCACTTACCTTGTGACTGACCCTCAGTACCCTGGAAGCCTGCAACCAGAGGAAGGTGTGGGAGTAACTCACAGTCCACTACCTGAGCCTTGACTTAACTCACAGGCAGGAATATCCCTCCTGCATTCTACTTCTTTGTCTCTCATCACTTTTATTTTGTCTTTTCTTTTAAAAGGTAGCACATACAGACAAGTTTCAAGCATATGACTATGGCTCTAAGGAAAACCTGAAGAAATACAACCAGGTAAGGCAAAACAACTTCCCTGAGAGCTATCCTTGGGTCTTGGTAAAACTAGGAATAGAAAAACTCAAATTTTAGCACCTGTGAGTACTAACAACAGGGAGAGTGGTCTCAGATAATGTTTCAGCTGAGTCACACACAAGTGTAAACATCTATTCACAAACAAGGCAGACAGAGACCCTTGCAGAAAATTAACAGAAGTGCCTTTTGCCTTCCCTACTGATGCAGGGATGTGCCCAGTGACATGTCAACTTACATGTCACCACAAAAATGAATAAGAACCACACCCAGGTCCTAGGACTGGGTGAGTACAGAGCTCTTCACTTCCCCAAAAATCCTCAAAGTCTGCCTCTTATTTAAGAGAGGAAATGGATCTCACAGCTACAGTGACCTCTCCAGTAGACTGACAACCATTTCACTTCTAAGCAGCACATTTGACTTCCAGTGTCCTGTGCTGTACCAAAATGCTGCTTTTCACAAACGGAAAGGCTCCAGATCTACAATCAGCCACTTCTATCTCACACACTGTCTCAGAAACTTTCTAGAGTGAAATTATAAACTGCCAAATTATTTCCTTGGCACTTAAATTCCAAGCATAAAAACTAAGACCAAAAGTTGCATTCCATGCCCCCAATTCTTACAGATCTCCCCACCATGAATATACACAGGAAAAATCTCCGCAATCCATCACAGATGAATACCAACACTGCTCTATCCGTGCCCACACCCCTGAAGAGCGCAAGCTGGGTCAAACTGCAGTTCAGCTCTTAGCCATGCTTTATAGAAAGAACAGGAATAGGATGGGTTATTCCATAGACAGGGACTGGGGTTAGGGCAATGAACAATAAGAGGGTGGCCTTCATCCTTATGGTTTGACTGCAGGCAGTGCAAAAGAAAAAGACAAAGAGAGATGCTGGCACAGAAACCTTTCTCTAAACACAGCTTCTGATACAACAGCATTCACTCAGCTCTCCTCCCTGTCTTACAGACTGCTCCTCCTGTGTACAAGATAGAGGACATAAAGACACCAATTGCTGTTTGGAGCGGTGGACAGGACAAATTTGCAGACCCAAAAGACATGGCAAGGCTACTTCCTCGGATCACTAATCTCATTTACCATGAGCATTTTCCTGCGTGGGGACATCTTGATTTCATCTGGGGCCTGGATGCAACTGAGAAAATGTATCTGAAAATCATTGAACTAATGAAAAAATCTTTTTAAAACCATGAGCAGAGTGTTGATTGTAAAAACCTCCAAAATTTCTGCTTGGCAATAAGGGTGATATCTGGGGAAGAGCTAAACACACAGACACACATAATGGATACCTGTATAGGTATTTATTTGTTCTTATTTATTTCTTGCTTTCCTCATAATTTGAGGTTTTCCATGGTGTTACTGTGACTGCTGTCTTCCTGGGAAGGTTGAGGTATATAAGAAGGAAAGCTGAAAAGATGAATATATTCGTGTACATACTGCAGGGATCACTGAATTTCAGCAGTTTTTATTTTTACAAGACTAATTTACCTAAGCCTAAATTCTGTTTTTCTCATATATATCCTATGTACCCAGTTGAGGTATTCTCACGCCGAATTTTTATCTTCCTATGGAGACACAAAAGCCTGATTTGATCATTTCTCTGTTGAAATGAACACTTTTGCTTAAATTAAATTATTGATCCCCTTGACAGAAAACCTGGCTTTTTTTTTCCTCTCCATGTCCAGCCAAGACCCTTTGCAGTTGAAATTGACATCCAGTACAATAGTTACACTGAAAAATAGATCTGTCTTTGTAACATAGGAAAAATACACTAGCTTGTCCACGCATCTACTGTAGCACCTATGAGCAATGCTCATCACAGCACCTATGTTCTGAGCTTGACAGCTTACAGGAAAAGGCCAAAATTGTCAGATAAATAAAGATTCATTAGACTAAGGAGGCACAATACAGCAGCATATGAAAGGAGTTTCCCTTTTATTCCTGCATTATTCAGTCACAAAGCACTGGGCCACTTTAATACGTTGCTTACTACTGCAGGTTTTCTTCTGCCTTTGCCTGTGCAAGAGAAGACCCATGGATATACTATCACTATGATTGGTATCATCCCCTGCTGCATGCACCACTCTGTACAGCATGCTATCCAGGGGGAGGATACACCTGGTTTCCATCAACAGCATTTCATTTATTGACTTGTTTTTTCTTCATTGCACTGTTTATATTGGAAAGGTAGTCAAGAGACCAGTTTCTCTACTGAGCCAAACATATTTTCATTACTATTTCTTAATACATTAAAGTGATCTGGGAATTTACTTTCTTTATGGTCTCCAGCAAGGCATTGAATCTCTTTTTGCTGTTTCTTGGATGGAAAAAAAGAAGATAATCCTACCCTTGTAGCAAGTCAGAATTGAGGTGTGTGAAAATTGTAGGAAGGATGGAAGGAAGAAGTGCTCAACTGAGAGATCTGTTTTCTCAGCCACTCCCATTGTAGAAAGAGAAATACTAAGAGGAAGGGTACCAGACTTTTTATAACTGCTGTAGTATATTGTTTAGTTCCCCTATGGAACAAGTAACACACACTCTAAAGGATATTTTATTTTTGCATTGGCTGCCAACCATGGTGTGCAATGTTTAGGCTTCCAGATATTTTATAGCTAGCTTTCAAAATCCACAGTCTGTAGAAGTCAAGTAATAAAACCGATGAAGCAGATGGGAAGGGCAATATTTTGAACACTATTGTAATAATTCATGGCTTAGTAAAATAAAATGAACTTCTTTCAGCCCACACATGGCCTTGGGGTACTGACAAATCTCACACAAAATTGTCCAAGTCTGCAGCAAGGAATGGGTGGATGTGGACCGAGTCTTTATCAAGTATCAGCCCTTATCCTCTGCAGGACTTCTGTTGTGAAACATGGTTTGCCAGATGAGGTAATTTTCTGCAGGTTTGAGGGTCTTTGATGGCTAAGAATCTTTTCTTATCATGCTTTCAATGTTGTGGAACTGTAATCTTCTTGCTATATCTAAGGGAGTCTCCCCATCCTGAAAGAAACACATGAAATACATTGCAATATGATAGATATGGGATAAGTACAAAGAGACTTCCTGATTTCGCCACCCGTGTAAAGTCTCCTGTCACTTCTGCTCTAAAACAAAGGTTCCAGGACATGCTGGGTCTAACACTACTCTGGCTGAAGACAGGAACAGAGTTCTCCCCTCCATCGGGGACAACCTTTCCACTGTTTCCTGGGAGTAGTATCCAAGTGAACAGAGCTCAGCTAAGACTTGATTTCCAGAGCAACATAGGTAATACACTGCTCAGCTCAACTCAGGAGTGCAGATACTCCCAGGTCAATATCGATTTGGGCAAGACTTGAGCTGTTCTAGTGACAGAAGCAGCTTGACTTAGCCTCTCAGAAGAAGGGTCCTCAACAGCACAAAAAGCACTTAGGAAGACTTTGATCCCTCTCCTGCAGCCCACTTAGGGCTTAGTACTCCCATCTTAGGAACAACTGTAGAGTAGCTCTGAGATAAGAAGAGGCAACATGAACATAGCTAAGAGATGTTCTAAACCAGGGGACATGCAGGCAGCGTTTACTGGTAGAAATCCAGCAGTGAAGGATTCATACTTTAAAGTTGCTCTTGTCAACCAAGCCAATGGAGCAAATGTTTCATACCGAACAGGGAACAAACTGGCTGCCAGGAAGATGTGCACCCTTTTCTTTAAGCTGTGCACCCTTTTCTTTAAGCTGTGCACCTACAATGTACTGACTGGTTCACCACCATGATGAGCAAATACAGTTATCAACTTCACCTTCTTACCTGATTCTTCACAGAAGTGTCTGCGTGAGCCTCAAGCAGTAGAGGAATGACTGCCTGGTTTTTCATTTCACAAGCATAGTGAAGGGCTGTGTTGCCAGACTGAAGGGAAGCAGAAGAAGATGAATTTTATTTCTATAGTAGACTTCTTTAGTAGAACTTAGCTAAGCAGGGCTACCTGTAGCCTTATCCGTTTCCGCCTAACAGCCGGATACAAAACATACCATTTTCTGTCACAATACACTACACAGTAAAACAAATACATTATCATGAGAACAACAGGAACAAAAAAAGATATCATTCCTTCCCTGGGATATAACTGCTAAAACACATTTGATACATCAGCAGGAAGCCAATAATTTTGGAGAATTAGATGATCTTGATCTCAGAAACTACGTCTTAAACAATGCTGTTTGCTTCACTTCCGGGTTTTAAAATTTGGTTGCTGATAAAATTGGGGTTTTTCCTTTTCTACCTTAGAGGAGCTCTTTACTACACCTAAATAGCCTAGTGGATACATGACTGTATACGGCAGATCAGCACACTCTGAAGACCAAGAGAAGACACAGGGTCTTGCCCTGTAGCCCACAAATCTGTCCCCGTTCAAAAACTTATAAATGCTGATAAACTCAGATGCTTATATTTCTAGAATCTTTACAGAATCAGATGTTTAATACATAAGTACCCCAGCCCAGTTTGCCTGGATTCCCTTATGAGGGCATTGGTCAGAAAGGGGGAATTAGTTGATCAGTAGGGAATTATTTCTGTATACATTACAGAACTATTGCTTAAGTGTCAAGGGGAAACACTGAATCCTCCTGGTACATCAGTCGGTTCAGTCCCTCATGATCCTACTCCAACTATGTTGCTAGAAGGTTCTGTAGTTTGTTTTTAGTATTGTTGCCTGCATGTGAGCCACATTTACATTTGCATAAACCCACTTACAGAGTCTGTGGCATTCACGTCGACTCCAGCTCTAAGCAACATTTTGACCAGGTGTTCATTCTGTTTTGTCTTTGAGACCTGTTTGATGCAAGGGAAAGAATTACTCAGAAAAACAATTAACCTACATAGAGTCTTAAGGACATTTGTGCTAAATACCGTGTTTTTTCCAGAAAGAGGAATGGTCTTTGGAAATGTCAGACTGATGCAATAATACGATTCTGTCCTTCATCAGCTACATTCACAGCAAAATCCCTGCTCCTTCTGTTGTACGCATTCAGTCTTGCTTTAGGAAAGCAGTCCATATTCCATACAGGTTCCTGGCCTGAAATACTGCCATGAACAATGTGATCAAGAGGAAGATAGAGGGTCATTCCTGCTTCCATCCAGACTCACCATGAGAAGATATCCAATAAGCATAACTGGCATGAGGATTATGATGAGCACATAGTCAAGGAAGGTAAACCGTTTTCTCACAGCATAATGGAGGCAGGTGCGGTCCTTCTAAACACAAAATAACTCTGATTAGTACAGATTCAGTGATCTCACTTTGTTTCATACTGACAAGAGCAGACTATTTCAAATTCCACAAGCTTTCTTTTAGACTATCTAATAGGAATACTGCTGTGATTTTCAAGCAGAAATAGACACATGCTTCTTACTTCCTTCAAGCAGAAGCACATTTAACACATAGAGAGTCATGGAAACCAAACTACACGTGCAAGGAGGATGTGGGATCCAAAGGATTCCATGTGTACACTGGCAAATTTGGACCTGGCTGCAGAGATTCAAAGGACAGAGTGGGTATCTCATGTGGCTGCTGCTGCTGCCACACGGCAAGGTAAATCAGCAGGAGGAATCGCCACAGCCTTCTTGTGGAGGTGCTGGTTACTGAAGCAAGGACATGTGAGACCTTAGGACATCTCCTTTGGGACATCAGAGAAATACAGGAAAGTAGCTATAACCAACACAGATTCCTACTGAGAACAGGGTTTACAAAAATGTTTGAATACCGAGTATACCAAAGCAACTAAAGGGCAGGGCTGTACAGTTTTGTGCTAAAGTGTTAAACTTGGTACAGGTTTTCAAAATGGAGATGGAAAAACTAAGTTACACAGGGACCCAAAATAAGCAGAGTAGATTTTTTGTTTTACCTGTTTCTCCACACATGCCTCAGTAGGAAACAAATTTGAGGTTTGTCTGTGCTTGCCAGTGTCCCCACTGGCACTCCAAGAATCTGAAGGAACAGTCACTGCAAGGGAAGAGTCAGTGGCCACTTACCTTATTTCTGAGGTTGACATCAGCATGTTTTCCAAGAAGATAGTTAACTATCCTGTTGTTTCCTTGTTTACATGCACAAATTAAGGGGGTGTCTCCACTGAAGCTGTCCTGGATGTTCAGATAGCTGCTGTTGCGCTCCAAAAGGAGATGAACTTTATTAAAATCGTTGTTGTAAGCTGCCTGACAGATGGGCTGAAGCGAGAAGATAATATTCATCAGCTCGTGTTTAACTAAGACATCCATACTTCCCATTCTGGTTTACTACTTGCACGTCCTAGAACTCTTGACAGAGGCTGTAGTTCTTGGTGCCTTCCAGAAGATGGTGGTAGGAGACACTCCTGCAGCTGCTACACAGCTCTCAGCCCTCAGCCCCAGTAGTCAAAGCCTTTGCACAGTGGATAGGATTTTCTGTTCATTTTGGATGCTATTTCTATAATCCAATAAATGAACCCTGTTTATTTGCAGCCATTAGGAAAAAAAACCAAAACCGGCTTCCACTCTCACAGGAGTTGGTCACTGTATTAAGCAGCAAGCAGGGACAAGCCCACATCTCCGAGTTTACATAAGGCTTTCCCTTTGGATAAGCTCTGCTGAACAGAAGGAACCATTCCTGACTCATCCGTTCTCAGGAGAGAACCACACTTCAGGTGAAAGTTGAAAAACCAAGCCCCCACCAATGTTTCTTTTCTAGACCTTGAAGTACCTACACATGCCTGTGTAGGTACACAGGCATGTGTAGGTACTGTGCCCACAGGTCAGATTCTACTTGGCTTTTGAGAAGTGCTTGCTGGTCAGCTCTTTGCTCAGTATTTCTACACATCCTTAAACTAAACTACAATTCCTTCCCTCTCCAGCAGCAAGAACTCAGACTGATGAGAAGCTGAGAATGGCAGGAGTACTAGGTGTTTCTAACAGCCTAATACAGGCAGAAAATAACATTCAGAGGTGGGGCAGACTGGTAGCATTTGAATTCTCAAGTCAAAAAGAGAATAAGTCTCTTTCTTTTCTTTGATACTGAGGATTTTACCCAACATTTTCCAAAACAGAAATTTTCTTTAAATATTATTTGCAGTTTTTCCTCTCCATTCTCCTTTTTTTCATGTCCTAAATACTCTACATGAAAAAGATCTAGTCATGAACTCTGAGCTCTCTCCTCACTCCTCCTGTTAGTTTCCTTCCCCCCATCCTTCCCCCTACCCCCATGTCTTCCTGCCTTAATAATATTCATCTTATTTACATTTTTTTAGCTCTATTCTGATCTACAGCACAGGTTTATCTCCAACATCATTACCGCATAGTTTTATGGACAGCTGCATAAGAGAAGTGATTTGTTTCCAAAGAAGGTATTTACATGCTTACCAGACCTTGCACCACTTCTTGTTTTGTTTTTATTATGTCAGACAAAAATCTACAAAGAACACATGCCATATTTTAAATTTGCACATCTGTCTGTATTCTTATAGAAGCCTACATAAACCATTTGCTATTTTGTGCTTCACCAGAACCAGAACTGTTTTAATGACTTTGAGGAGAAAAACCTCTTTTAAATCTCTTTGGGTGTGACTTGCACACAGGTGCCACCTAAAAAATGTGTTTTCCATAGAACCTTGCTCTCTGTCATGTTGGTGTCTAGCACTGTATCTTCATATCCAGGAAAGAGAACATCATGTGGAGTCTGTCTGCACCTCTGATTTCCCCACTCCTCTTGTTTTTAGGTATTGCTTTGCTTATTTAAAGATGCAGGAGATTTGTTCTTTGGTTGAACACCTGCTCAAATCCCAGTCATTTACCATATAAATTTACTCCTTTTTAGACTGATTCTTGCTAGTTCAGCAGCTCATGGCACCAAAGGATATGCTTTTTTGCTTTTATTTCTGTGCTGCCTCCAAGACTTTTACTTGTTAGGCATTTATGACTGATACTCTCATTGACCTGTGGGACCCTTTCCTAAACCTTACACTACAGCTGAACTCAGTTCTAGAGCCATGAACAATGAGGGCACACAGACCACTCCCTAAGAGACCACATTATTTGGGGCTGAAGTCATGCACAGAGACCAGCACACACAAGTCACATGTGCTCTTTCACCCACCAAAACCAGCTGTTCTCAGAAAACACCCAGGGCACATAGAATGTAAGGAAACAGGTCTCATCCATTCCAACAACTAATACCTGGGTAACTGATGTATTTACAGTATTTTTAAAATCATTATTATTCCCCTGGAGTGGTGGTTCTTTGTAGAAATTATACTCTCTGCATTAACATGTTCCACCCATGTTTAAAGAAAAAAACAACAAAGCAACACAAACTTCTTTCCCATTTGTATGGGATTTTTTTGAGGCCCACTCTGCTGGTTTGCATTCTTGAAAATACCTTTTAGTCAAAGAAAGGTGAAAAGCACCACAGACCAAACTTATAACGTACCCCCCAAACTGGCAAACACAATTCCATGGCTGAAAGAGCAAACACAGTAGCAGAATATTTAAGTAAAGGAACAAAGCAGTACAAACAACTGTAAGTTCATGATACTGATATCAATAACAATAAGGACTTAAAAAATGTCTTATGAAAGTGTAAAGATAAGAAAAATTACAAATAGGTGGCAATCAGTCACTCATCTAAGAAAGGCAAATGCTGTGTTAGACAGCCTTTCTCACAGAAAGAGATGTTATAGAAGACACTTAACTGGGATAGTGTATACAGGTCTTGTCACTTGGGTCCAAAAATGAGATCGGACCATGGCAGGAGCATGAAACATCTCTACAACTGAGGAATATGAAGAGCCTGAAGAAAGATTGATTTGCTTAGCTGGGCTATGGAGAGACAGCATTGTAGGTGTTCCAAAATATATTAAAGGGTCAGTGTTAGAAAACAGCCAATCAATTTCAAGGAACAAGGTAAAAAATGTGATATATCTGACCAAGAAATTTAGCATAAAAATTAGAAAGAGATTTGTATTCATAAGCAGAGTAAAGTAACAAAACAGGCTTCCAGTAGCAACAGAATGGACACAAAACCTGCCTGGCCTCAGGCTGGGGCTTGAGCATGTGCCAGGGTTTCTGTGGTTGTGAAGCCTCAGCCACAAATCTCTTTTCCACCTCTCACTTTTTTGGGTTGTCACCCTGGCAGCCCTACCTAAAGGAGGACTAACTGTGCTTAAGACTGTTTTAAACAATTCTCCAAACTTTGCTTATAAGGCGTTAATAGAATTTCTTACAAAGAGACAGCACCTATCTGGAGTATCAGCAGGGAGGCCAAGTATGGAGTTAGAACAGTGCTAGGTATAAGCAGTAAGTTCCATCCAAAACCCAAGAAAACCTATTTCCTTTAAGTCTACAGAAAAGCCTGGAGGATAAAAGAATGGAAAATCTCACTCAGTTTTCTGCAGTGTTAGAAGATTGCCTCAGTAGTGATACAGCTTAACAATCAGCCTCAGATTTGTGTTATGGTTATTACTGTTGCTATGTTATTGTTATTCACCCATCATACACAAGAGAGAAATAAACCTATGGGATAGTACTCAGAACACCTGGGCTTCACATGCAAGGTGCAAGCCATATCCAAAGACCCAAAGTTCACGTCTCAGGCTCATGCTCAGCTGTGGCAAGGAGCAGTACTATGAGAGCAGGAGTCTGATGGCAGTGGAGGACAGCTAGGAGAGCCCCTGCAGCTTCCCTAGTTCCCAGAGATGCACTGGAAACTGGAGCACAGGCAATGTCTATGGTGCCTCCTTCAGGGATGTGTGAGAAGAAAAGGCCAGTGCTCCCACCACAACAAATTCTGAAGAAAGCATCAGTGGGAACTGAGTTCTTGACTTCTGGAGGAGAGGTTTGCAGTCCAAGACACAGAGTGGCTACTCTTGCCCCACACCACATCATTTATAAATCCCAGTGTCCTGACCTCCCCAGGGAACTCAAACAGACCCAGCCCACTCCATAATGCAGCAGGGAAGACCCAGCACAGGCACAACAAACACTGCACCCAATACAGACATGGGCTCAGGTCTGAGGGGAGGGGGAGTAGGATCCAGAATTCCATCTTAGGTAGAGAGGAAGTGAGTGCCTCTTTGGAGTGTCTGGCAGCAAAGCCCTTCACCTCTGCTCTCATTCACATTTCTGCAGCACCACCCAGCATTCAGACAAGGTGCAGGGGATGAACCTGAGAGGGTGACATTGCAAAAGATGTACAGTGGGAGGGAGGGAAAAAAAGAGAATCACAACACCAAACACTCCTCCCACCCTCACCAGAGGTGCCTTTTCTCAGCCATAGCATCAGTGCTAACCATGAACTATAGCACAGTCTGCCCAGCTGAAAAAAAGCAGTGGGTAGACACTGGAGACTGGAAAGTAGAGTTAGAAGATTAGATATGCCAGTGACTGAGTGTTTGAAATCTCTCTTTCTACAATACTTCTTCTTCTGCAAGCCTTTCAGACAAGGATTTAATTGTTCAATATCTAAGACTTCAGGAAAGGTGAGAAATACTCACAGGACATGCAAGGGTTTTCATGGCCGAGATCACTCAGTACAAGATCACCAAATAAGGGGTGCAAGAAAAGCAATAAAATCTACACTGTCAGGAAGGACAATTATAGAACTGATTTTTAGATATTTTTAATCAGTTGTGGAATGTGATTGATGTCAGGTCCTAGTAGTTTACTCAGATCCAGATGAACTGCCGCATCTGAAGTTGTCTGCTTGTTTTCAGAGTTTCTTGCATCTCTGCTTGGCTTTGCTGAGCTAGTGATAATGCTCAAGCTAGTTAGCAAGTTCTACCACACATGAAGTAAAGGTTAAAGGCACAGTATGAAGGACAAAGCATTCGACCAATAGAGAGGAGGTGAAGGTGAAGCCTGTCTTGCAACTTGGAGAGCAATTTCAGTTTATAATTGCTTCCTCCTTTAGAACTGCAGGGCATTGCCTAAATTACGTCAACTCTTTGCAGCTGCTTAGAAAAAGGAAGACATGTTTTACTGTCAAAATATTCTGAACCAATCCATAGCCTCTTTCTTTGCACTAAAATTATTCCAAAAGCATGCTATGAACTGAACAGGAAAGTCTAAATAACATTTAGGATGCTGAGGAATACACTAATATCCAATACATACTGCTCAGAAAAGGCAACTTACAATTTTTCATTTTTAGTTTTCTAGCTTTCCATCCTGTATAAATGAACCATAATTTACCCAGAAAACTGCATCTCAGAACTTTTAAAGAAAGAAAATTAACATATATGAAAGTATTAACTAATAAGCATGAAAAGTATAGACAGCATTTGAACATCCTTCAAACACCGGTGTAATTAAGCTAGATGACACTGGTTTCCCCTGCAATACTATGTCAGAGTAGTAGATCTGGAGAGAGGCAAGAAATCCTCTCAGAATAAGTGTAAGTCTATTCAGCCGATCACCTTATGAATGCACAGATTCAAGCTCACTGTAATACTGAAAGAGGAGAAGATACTTGCTTTCATTGAATAGGTTTTTAAAAATAAAAAGGTGGCTTTCAGCATAGAAATGTAACCTTTAAAAGCAACAGCAATGTAATGCTATCTCTAGAAAAAGAAACACCTGTGCAACACTCTCTTTTCACAGTCACAGAGGTTCAAAATCCTCATTTGTTCCCACATGTACAAATGGGAAATTTATGAAAGGATATGTTTAGGTAGAATTTATGCTAAAGTACAGGAAAACATTAAATGAACCTTAGTCTGAGGACAAAACCATAAAGATAAGACAAAAGAGAAATTACCTTCCTAAAACAATATGGGGGCAGTGGGAGGCTTTCTTAAGCATTAGCTTTGTTATCTGTATTCAGTGTAAACCAAGGAGTTGTCTGCTTTTTGCAAAGTTGTTTGTTGCTTGCACCATGTTCAGAATCATTCTGATCTCAACACAGAGCAACAAAAAATGTTGAACACATACTTTGTGAAGCCACAGTGAATACACTGGTTATTGCATTTTCTTTGCTCCTATAAACAATACTACTGACAGCTTGTAACAGACAAAGGAAATCATTTCCAAAGGGGAAAAAACTTCCAGATCTATATAAGCCTGTGTACGAGAGGCTGCGAAGGGAACAAACCAAGCCCAGTGAATATCCATACCTTCAACAGCTCCTGTACCTGCAGAAGATGGTCACGTACCTCTGAATAGAGTATCCCCATGCCTATTCTTCACTCTGGAGTTCCTTCTTGTTCAACAGCCCAACAAGTTAACCTCACTTGAAATGCGCTTGAGCTTGTTCGAATCTGATTAATATTTAACTTTAAAGTATCACTTTTTCTTAAGCTACGTTTACTTTCAGTGCTTTCTACTTAGTAGCATAAAACAATTGTCTTCAGAAGCCCAACCCAGAGAAGTAAACGTGAGAACAGCAGCTCATGGGAGACTGACAGAACAAGTTACAACACACAAGCATTTTCCCTTGTCATTTTTGCAATAACATCCTCCGGTTACCTAAAAAGGAAAGTAGCAAAACAGGTTGAGGAGAGGAGGGAGAGGGAGGGGAAGAAAGTTTCACAAGTAAAGAAATGGGGTAGTGAAAAGAATAAAGAGCATGAAATCTAAAACTTAAAATAACAAAGAATTGTAGCTAGTTTGCCACCCAAGCTACTGCTGACTAAAATACTTTCCAAACCCTCTGCAAGAACACCTCAAATGCCTGTCAGGAAAAGGGAAGCAACCAGATCCCATGCCTTTAATGAGCTGCCAGTATAATTAGATTCTCACTCTCTAATTAAACAGGCTGGCCTCTTTCATCACTTTTGTTCAGTCTTCTCTTCCTAGCCCAGAACAAACAATGAATATGATTCATGTTTAACCTGATAATTTTATATGCTAATTGAGAAAGGAATTATTGTTGATGGCCCTGAGGTTAAGATGCTAATTTCATTTCTGTACTACACTCAGTCTTTCCGAGTAAGGCATGTGTATTTCAGGTGTCTGCATTCACCTCAAAATATCTTTTGCCTTTATAGTTTAAATCACGCTTCATATATTTCAGGCAAATTTTAAAACATGTTTTAAAACACATGGATATATCTTAAATCCAAGCCCTCCGCCTTACCTTTGAGAACTTCTATTTCCAAATAATGTTCATGTTTATTCTCCAGCAAGGTGGAGGACCATATAAAATTACTTATTCTATCTTCAGCCTTCTCTGATTAAAGCAGTAAAACATCACTGGCTGTAGCCTTTGTTTGCTGGCACCAGTTCTAACCCTTTCAATGGCTGTTTATCTGAAGAAAATTAGGCTGGCAAGTAACAGAAACAGACATAGCACCTACCTGAGACAAATTCACTGGGAACCTCACAATAGGCTGATCTTTGAGCAGGTGAATATGCTGTTGGATGAAGGACATGGAAGAGTAATACCTCAAAGGCAAAAAGGTCTTCCTCACCAGTATTACTTCATATCCAGATCCTAAGATAGTCATATCCTCCTGCATCTACTGACCAGCTTGTTGGAATTTATAAACTACAGCTTGTTGAAAGAAATATTGAATCACTAAGCTGCTACATAAGACAACTTAGCACTTTATTAATCCTTTCCTAACACAAATAAATAAATGTATGGCAGTCTGAAGAAGTATTTAAAAAAACGATAGAAAAAACAACCAACCAAAAAAAAAAAATGCCCACCCTCTACAAAGCAGAGCAATAGCTTCAGGCAACACTTTTCCCAAGCTAGTGTAAATTACCATTTAATCCAGCATCATATCTGAAGTCCTCTGGAAAAGCACTGAGGTGAGTACTTTGGTCACAACATCAGTTAAAGAACAATTAAGCAGCCCAGCCATGAAGAGGTATGAGACTCATGTAAATGTATATAGTCACGGGTTCACTTCTGCTTCACATATTGCTTCAGTGTTCTTTGCCATGCTTGTAAATGAAGGTTAGAATCCTGAAATTTTTAATTTTTTTGATGAATAATGTTTTTTTCTCCAAAGGGTGTCAAGACTCAGGGCATGGGCAAACTGTCACTTACTCAGTCTGTGTAGGAAACAGGATTTTTTCTTCCTGATGGAATTCGACACTTCAAAAGTTTCATGTGAGACATAAGGAAATTAAATATTTTTCAGAAGGGCCTTCACCAGGGCAATAATAAAGTAAACTCATTTTTTGAACCAGATATCAATTAAGCTTAAGAACAGCATAATCAATAAAAGTCACAGAAGGTCATTGCTCTCTTTAAATTCCAAGCACTAGAGATTGTATTGCTACAAATTGCATGAGTTACGCTACTCTGAGGAAAGCAATCTGTGCCCTGTTGGAGTCGTGCGTGCAGAACAGTCCTCAGAAATGTATATTCCCAAGAAATACAGTCCTGGAATGGCCAGTGTCTGGGATAGAGGGACACTCACACCTTATGCTTTCCCTAAGAAGTGCGTTAACCACTTGTACAACATCCTTGTAGCACTGCAAGGGTCCCTTGCACCTCTGCTTAAGGACAGGATTAACTCAACAGACCCAGCAACCACAAAGAAACCCCTTGATGGCATGGAGCAGAGCCTGTATTTTATAACACTAAACTGAGTTCTTGCTGTGTCCAGCTCTAGGCCAGACCTCCTGGCCTTCAGTTTTGCCACAGCATTTTAAAACAGAATGCTTGCTACCTCAGCTGTCCTGGTTCTCTAAGTAAGGACAGCCCATCCTGGAAAGTTTTTTGTACCTTCTAGGTTTTGTGTTTTCTATTCTCTTTTTGTATGCTTTACTTTCATTCTCTTTCAGAGAGAAAGAAGGGCTTTCAGATGTGCTAACATATCTTTTACTCTTCATTTGATTCCCACCAACAATATCAGAAAAAATATTATACATCCCATATGGCACCATGACATGAAATAGGTAAAACATTGCAAATCATTCCAGACTGACAATTCTATAAAACAAAAAATGTAGGATGGTGTTAGCTGGGAATAGAGCAGAGAAAAGTCTTCAATATTTCTCACTAAGCAGGGGTATCAGACCTGTTGTGCTGTGGTGATTTTCACTGAGAAATCACCTTTTTGGTTTTTCCACAGACTTTGCCCTACTTCAAAAAGCTGAATTGTTTCTGTGGTGACTCAGGTTTTGTTTCCTAACAAGTACTTACTTCATTCCTTTTCCCAGGCAAAGCAGCATATCATTAGCACCCAGGTTTCCAAGAATTTGCTACATCAAGAAACCAGGCCAGTTTCAGTGAGGATCAAGCCCCCCAGGCTGACTACAATTAATTCAGTGGTTAGGCAGGGGTCTCCAACATAATGTGTTTTAACAGTTTTAATGGAGATGGCTTGGAAATCATAAGTAGTATTAGCATCCTCTCTTGACTCCAAGTTTACACAACGTTTTCAAACTTAATTCAGTTCCTGAGAATCCCTACAGAAGCAGGTTAATTCAGAGCTAGCTCTTCTTTGCATGTTGTAGTGTTCACTGAACAACACGAAGGAATGTGTGTGTGCTGCTAAAAATGCACCTTTCAAATCACTTGTGTTTTTATTCTAAGATTATCTAACAAAGACAGATTGTGCCCAAGCTATCAGCAATTCAGAAAACAAGCAACAAGTGTGGAACCAGTGACCACAACAGCTTCTGTACTACCCACAGCAGCAGAGGTCACATTCATAGCTAGAAAATGTTGAGAAAAGCGGGATTCTTCCTCCTCTTTATCCCAAAATATAGCAGTTACAGCACTTACTGAGACAGGTAGAAGTACAGATAAAGATCTGTCACAGCCTCAGGGAACAAGAACAACCAAATTCCTCCTAAACATTCTAATGACAGGTTAGATGCCTCTTTACCCCACCAGATCCATGGTGCAATTTGGTCTTTCAGAATGTCATGCAATGGCGCTATTTACCATAGAATAACTCCACTCCTTAAATACTGCCAAACAAGCAACACTTCAACGTGCTTTCCTATACAGGCAGATCTCACACAGAGCTCTACTGCTGCGCCTTCTATCAACACAGGTTTCTGGCAGTAAGTCAGTCAGGACACAGACCAGGAGCTGCAGCAGAAGGTGCAAGCAAAGGAGCCAAAACAGAGGTAAGTTGCTTGTTTATGTGTGTCCGTGGTGTCTTTCTCTGTTGCTGGTCCCATAAAGATGTGCTGTCCTCATTCTGTGCAGCTGGTTCTCAGAGCAGCCAGCCTGCCACCCTTTCTGTCTGCTGTGCATCAAAGTGTGTGTTTGCCAGAGGTGGAGAGGAAAAAGCCTTTGACCCACGCAAATGAGAAAAAGGAGTAGCTGATGGTTCCATTTTGTTCTCCTTGTTTTTTCCCCCTAGCGATATCACTGTGGATTCATGGAAATCTCAGCACTGAAAGCATGTACATAAACTGAATAAATCTTGTTCTTATAGTTCCAAAAGCATTTCAGTTTTTCCCATAAGTTAACCCAGAGATTCTGACATCTGCTAGCTTGATGTCTTTCTGTCCTATTTATAGTGTATGTGAAAACCATTACAACTCTATCAAGAGTACATGATGAATTTCTAGAAGGTTTAAGGTTTTTTTCATTAATATCAAAAGATTCCAGAAATGGCATTTTTGAATGTGTCTTTCAGGCACCTTCCTATACCTTTTTTTTTTTCTTTTTTAAGTATTTCAGTTATTTCCAATTTGCCATGGTAAATGTCAGTCTTTGGCATTGCTTCATTGCATAAAAAGACTAGATTACTGTTCAAGGCTCCTCCGTCAAGACTTGGCCATTGAAATTAATGAGACAGTTGTGTGCCAATCCTTGGAGTTAATTGGAGCATCATGTCTGATCTATAAAGCTTTCATATTCAGTACAGTATATAGAAAATTGCACACCATAAAAAGGTGGTGCACACCATAATAATTTAGCAACCCCACTACTTTACCTTTATACAAACTGTGACCTATGCTGAACTTTGCAGTTTTGTTCCCACACAATGCTCCACATGCAGAAAGAGAGGAAAGTGGTTTTTATTTTTGTTTGAACTGAATGAAATAGCAGAAAACAGTGGAATATCTACTCTGAAACTGTGTTTCCAGTGCACACAGGTGGGAGGATTTCTGTTGTTTTGACAGAAGAGTTGGAGTGTTCTTCTACAAAGTGGATAGACTACAGTGAGTTTGTATGTCAGTATTATAATTATAATATTATATATATTATAATAATATATAATTATATATATACAATATACCAGTTGTGGTTTAATCCAAATGTTCTAGTGACCTAAGGGATACGATAATAAAAAATGAAAATAATTGACAACTCCCTCCCTCATTCCTTCATGAAGAAGTTCAGAGGAAACAAATACTTTACCTATTCTTTCTACACTCTCCAAATCTTAATGATCTTCCCCATGGTGTTTCAGATAACTCTGGGTTTATGACCTGTTTCCTCCACGCTAATTACAAAGGTGGCTACAGCCAAAAAACAGGGCATTAACAACTTAGAGAGCACTAAAATTTCTGTTCAGATAAGCTCCACTGTGACCACCAGACAGCGCATAAAATCCATGAAAATTCAGCCTTTTCTCCAAGAAAGACATAGTTACAATAGAAAAGACCATACGTGAGAGAGAAAGGAAGGTACTCAGCACAAACTAGCATCGATATCACATAAACACAGGCCCTCAGGTTGGTTCTTTCTCATCCTGGAGCCTTTGACTCATTCTTGGCCCATATCAAACAGGATAAGTTGTAACAGCCCTTCCTCACACAGGTACTTATTCTGGCAGCCCTCAGCAAACAGGCCTTGGGGAACCTTCAGGGGACTCTCCTCTTGGGTCTTCCTGCGGAATTCCACACCACTCTCTTCCTAACAAACACAGATCATGTGCTGTTCCACACAGCCCCAAGATGTGGTGCCTCCTCGTGCTGCTCTGCTCCCAAGGAATTGCCTTTTCAGCAGGATTCACAGCAGCCTCCATCCCGAGTGCTGACACAAGCCGCTGCAAGAAGAGTCGTGACCCCGAATGCTTCATGAACGTTGTAAGTTGGGTCACCTTCTCTCCCTTTCTTTCTAAAGCTTCTCTCCACTGAAGCTCTTTTCTAAAGCTTCACTACCACTACCACTGACTAACAGTGCCTGTCAGGAGGCTAAATTAAGTTCCCTTCAAAGAGGACCCTCCAGCACTGTGAGCACGGACCTGGAGAAAATGTTGATACCCCTATCCAAGCAGTCTGAGCCTGAGAGAGGCATTCCTTTGCAGTGGAAACTAAGGCTGGCTTCTAGTCTAAAGGCCCACCCTTCTGTAACCTGTTTGCCAAGAACAGTGTTAAGGGTGCTTGAACCCCTTCTTCACACAGCAGATTCTCACAAGGAAATCCCCTTGCTCTGAATCACCGAAGATTTCCTCACTGTGGCAGGAGTGTAGTAGGTGGTGCTGTGAGTGAGTCAGGAGATCCACCCTACATGGCTTGCTTAACCACACTTTGGCAAGAAAGGATTCACTGCAGACCAGATAGAGATACTGCTGCATGTTTACTCTCTAGAAAGGTAAGACCTTTTTGTGGTGGAGAGTGGGAGCTTCAGACAAAGTTCATTAGAGAAGCCCTTCCATTGAGCCGTGAGGTCCTGAAAGAACCCCTTTGATTTATAAACCCCTTCTCGGAGAGGAGCCTGGGTGCAGCTGAATCCAGTCTTCGCCTCCCACTCTCACTGCTGAAGTCTAAGGAATTTTAAAGGTGTGATTGAACCATTCTACAACTGTGTCCTGCAGGACTAACAATGACAAACCAGATATATTTATATAAATAAGAATGATTTATTATAATAAATGATTATACAAAAATATCCAGATCAGAATTTTTTACTACACAATACAGTAGCTAAAACTACTTGTATAAGACAGGATAAGGCAGTGCATTATATCAAAGTAATCATATAAAAACAATTCTATTAAAGCTAGCAGAAAGAAACAACTATTAAAGTAGAGACTGATGTAACTCCTTCTCACCCATACCAACAACCATGGGCAAAATCTCTTTCACAGCCTCAATGAGTAACTTTGAGGGGTGTCCCCATACAAAGGAGAAATCTTCATACACACTCCAAGAAGGGATATGTTAGGAGAACTTAACCATGCGAAAATGGACTGGACTTTGATAGTATAAAGTGATTGACTACCAATCATGTCTCCAGGTCAGCTTAGCAGTTTATCTGCCAGGTCTTTGCCTCATTATCAGGATGTTAATTTGGGGTTGATGTGTCAGACCGGTTTTAGCATAATTCAACACCAAAAGGAGAACATGATGCTCCCTCTCAGCCCACCACTGATAGCTTGCAAAATAGGACATTATTCGAGTGTTTTGACCACATTCCAAGGCGGAACATCATGCTACACACCCTTATCAGCCTTGCATAAAAAAATGACAAACTATCTCCCAAAAGGTTAGTCACTCACTTTGTCTCATAATAAGGAATCAAATACCAGCCAACTACAATCTAGGCAGGTCTGGAGAAGACTTTGCTGCATCCTGGTACTCTTATAAGTCTTTGTAGTGCTTGAGTACCACAGCTAAAGCAATTACTACAATCCAAGTGATACAGCTTTAAGCAGAATATGCAAACCACATCACAGGAACACATCCCAGCTCTTCTCACTGCTGTTTGCATCCTC
Organism: Machaerirhynchus nigripectus; assembly: GCA_013397975.1. Classification (NCBI taxonomy): domain Eukaryota; kingdom Metazoa; phylum Chordata; class Aves; order Passeriformes; family Dicruridae; genus Machaerirhynchus; species Machaerirhynchus nigripectus. The sequence continues at coordinate 738,791 of VZRQ01008644.1, read as the reverse complement.
TGGCCTCCATGGCTGTGGCATGGCAGTTATAGGATCATCCACAAAAGAGAGAGACCTGGCATTTATTTTCCTGAAGGAATCCCTTTTGGTGTCCCTCCCTAACAATACAACACAGAGCAGTAGAGAAAGTCTAGCAATATGTTATCACATTTATCTTCATGGCATGTTCTTGGCTAGCTTCACATTCCTGGACAGAAGCAGCCTCTGAACATTTCCTACACCAATATCTCCACCGTAAATGCGTGATAACAAACTCTCCTTTGGCTTTCCACAGAGTGAAATTATCAGATATCATGGATTTCCCAGCGAGGAATATGAAGTTACAACAGAGGATGGGTACATCCTTGGTGTTTTCAGAATTCCCGCTGGAAGGAACAGCCAAAATACCGGTATGGCATACAGAGCATGATAAATGTCTGCGAACCAACTCTTACATGGATTCCCCATCTTTCCCCTTTGCATATGCAATGGCATATTCCATATCTTTCCATCTCAGCAAGGGCACCCAGCCCAGAATGTGACCTGAATTCTGTATATTTGTTAAACACTCCTTCAAAACCAAACTCTGCCCCCCAGTTTTAACTACATATTACCTATTACTAATACAGCCTAAGAAAATCTCTCCTGTTTCAGGGAAGAAGCCTGCAGTCCTGCTACATCATGGTGTTTTAGCAGATGCTATTCACTGGATTTCCAACATGGCCAGCAACAGCCTAGGCTTCATCCTTGCAGATGCTGGCTACGACGTCTGGTTGGGAAACAGCCGAGGAGATACCTGGTCTTTAAAACACAAGACCCTTAAGCCCTGCCAGAAAGAGTTCTGGCAGTTCAGGTACTCTGTGGAAAAATAATTTCTAAAGAAAGCAGCTTTCAGGGAACTACCAAGATTAGGCAGTTCCTACCAGAATGCAGAACTTTTCCCTTTCTGGTTATATGAAAAAATTCCCTTCTAAATTATATGAAAACACTACAGGTTTTCATAAAATCTGACTTCAAGTGGGACATGCAACATTTAAGGAGACTAGACAAACTCTTTTCCACAGATGCAGCCACTTCTGGGCATATCAGGGAGGTTATAAGAAGGAGCTGGTTGAATGGTCTGGACAGGTTCTTCTGGAATCAGCACACACAGAAGCAAACCTGGAAGCACACAGGTCACCTTTGTCCACATACCATGCTGGTTTCTTTTGGAAAAGTTTTCCAAAACTGGGAGGCATCTGAACCTTGAAGTCTCCCACCAGATACCATGTCCCAAGTGCAGAAAGGACAGGAGACAGCTCAGTCTAGAAATCTGATCTACCACAACTGATGTTAAATGAGAGAAAAATATTTCTTGTAACCCATGTGGGTGAAAGCACCGATTAAATTCAGTTCCCCAAGGGCTGCAGCTGTCAGATGAAACTGGCATCTCCTCCACAGAGAGCCCAAGGCATCAGGCAGCCAGGCTGCACAGCTGCACCCCTCTGCCCACTTCCCCAGCTCAAGCAAGGACGCAGACACACTGTGCAACCTCCTCCTTCAATGGGTCCTGTTTGGTGCAATGAACAAAACTGACAATCAGTAACTCACACTGGGATAGTCAAATTGTCTGCCAGCTTTTTGTGGTTTTTTTTCTCCCTGTAGCTTCGATGAGATAGGTAAATACGATATTCCAGCAGAGCTGCATTTCATCATGAATAAAACCGGACAGAAGGATGTTTACTATGTTGGTCACTCTGAAGGGTCAGCTTCAGGTAATGTTAGAACTGTCTGGGTACAAAACAGTCAGTGACTATGATTTATGTGTAAGATCTGTGAGCAGACACTGGGGTTTATATCATGGTGTACCATTATCTTTTTACAAAAACCAACACAGAAACAGAGGAGAAAATGGGGGGAAGTGGCATTCTTAGACAGTTATTTTCCTTTCTTCCCATATGTGCATTCTAAGAGTCTTTTTGCAGAATGGTCACCATCTTCTTTGTCTTTAGATAATTATGTCACCCAGTCAAATCCATCAGTAGAGAAATTTAAACACATTCAGAAAAGAGGATGGAACAAACCCTTTTTAGTTTTAATTCCTTCCCTATACTCCTCCTTTATGTGTGAATTCCCTTTTACCCAAGTATGTTCTTAGATACAAGGAAAAATTCTATTCTTAACCTCCAGATAATCATTGTATTGCTGAATGCCAGCATAAACACACACAGTCCTTTAGAGATGCAATCTGAGAAACTCCTTCTTTTATGAGAGTTTATGGAACTTTAGTGAGAACTTGAATTTCAAAAATCTGATTAATAGACCTTTTCAACCAAAACTGGCCTAACACAAAATTGTCAGTTCTGAGAAGATCAATATCGGGAGATGCTCTAATGAGCTTGCAACCTTAGAATGAAGTTTATCTTCCAAATAAAAGTTTCAAGCAAGAATCAAATATTCTTTTTAGGTCTGCAGCACAGAAATGGAAAACAGCCAGTGGGATGATAATCTAGTCTCACTTCTTTGCTGCCTACTGCTTTTTTATGTACTTGGTCTGTGGAGATCTCTTCATCAACTTGATTTCTTTTTCTGTGCTTGCAGGCTTCGTAGCATTTTCTACTTACCCTGCTTTGTCCCAGAAGATTAAAGCGTTCTTTGCCTTGGCACCTGTAGTCACCATCACACATGCTACCAGTCCTTTGATAAGGGTGATGCAGCTTCCCCAGTCACTGATGAGGGTAAGTCATTTCCCCTTCTAAAGAGAAAGACTTAATTGCCTGCTTTGTCTCTACTGCACTCACTCAACCTGAACTTTTAAGGGGTGATGAGTTAAAACTGAATTCAGTGTATCAGACTGCTGACAGTGCCTGTAGACTTCAGACTTTCCAGAGAGCTAAGCTGCAAGGCTTCACATGGTATCTCTTTTGCAATTTCTTTAAGGTAACAGACATACTTTCACCACTATTTACTTATATCAAATATTTCTGAAGAAAACTTTCAAACACCAGAACAAAAGAAATCTAATATAGTCTACTAAATCTAGCCTTAAGCACTAATGAAAACTTCAAGTAAGATATTTCACATCTCAATTTTATCAGACATGCAGTTCATTTTTGCTTGTGAAGTATTTACTTGTAAAATGATAAATAAAAATTAAACCCTAGAAGGTGTCAATTTTATAGAATTTGCTGGGAATGTGGAAATCATGCATGCTACAATTTATGTCAAACCACAGTAGCAAATCTTTCTGTCCAAGCTGCACCCATGATGTGATTATAGAGCATTCAGCTCTACACCCTTCTCATTTGTCTCCTTTGTCTGATCCCTCTTTACTTAGTAGTAATACTCATGGTACAGCTTGCACCTGCCTGGAAAAAATATTCGGGCAAAAAGGGACTTCCTGTATTCTGCAGTTGATGCCTTGGGATTTAGCTTTTATATTTTTTGGATCCTGTACTGCTTTAGTGTGTAACTCTAAAACTCCATACAGCCTTTTAGCTACTGTTGTCCCATCCTGGTCAGACAAAACAGATCCTCTCTGGGCCTGGACTCAGGGACACCTTACTGTCTCAGGCCTCGAGAAGTGTCAACAACAGTGGGTTATGGGGGGAGCAAACTTGGGGTAATGACTTCATTACCTGAAATTGTAACTGGAAGATCAACCCCACTATGCAAATCAACCAAACTTATAAAAGTATAGAAGACTTGTGACCGGTCACTCATTTTGGGTGCAGCCCTAGGGCTCTCTCTGCCCATAGTGTACTTTATTGAAGGCCCTTCAATAAACACCCAATTTTATCCTCTTTATTTTGCCTAGCCTCTGCTTTTAGGTAGCCCCGACAAGGCATCACAGTCATCAGTGCAGCCAACTTTCTTTCTCCCAGAGATGAGTGCACTAAAAGGAGATGGATAGTGACCTCCAGCACTTATCTCAAGAAGAACATGTGATCTGCCCTTGGGAAGAGCACACTATAAAGGATAGTGGGATGACAAGCAATTTCAGCAATCTTGTCTCTAGTGGAGAGGCAAGGCTATTAAAGAAGAGGGAGTTTTCTGCATGAAATAATCCTGCAACAGCTAAAAAAGTTTTGCACTTTTCCTCCCCTCAGTTACTACTTGGCTGCAAAGGAGCTTTTCAGTACCATGAACTGATGAAAGGACTTGCAACACAGTTCTGTGCATGTCTGAGAAAAGTTTGTGGCAGTATCTTCTGCTACATAGCAGGGGGCAGGATACAAAATATGAACACGGTAAGCACATCCAAGAAAAGCTTAATACAAGTAAATCCGAAGTAGTTTTGAAAGGCAACTGGATGGAGCACAATTCATATACTTTCCTTCCTAAACAACATGACATCTGGCTCACCTGAACATGAGATGGCTTCTTTTTGCTTGCTACACATCGAAACATAGCCAGCCAAAACTCAAAGCTATTTCTTCACACTTCTCCCAACAGAAAGTTTGCATTCCTTTACTCTGGCTGCTACCTGGTTTTCTTACAGACCTTTCACGTGTCTCTTCTCCAGTCACCTTTCATCTCTCAGACTATGTAACAAGTGAGCCCATAAAATGCTCTCACACATGCAGCTTCACTATGCTCAAGAGAACTGTTTATTAACAATCTTTCTCTACTGATTATGCATTATTTAAAGCACCATACAAACCACAGAAACTGGGAAAACAAAGGCCATACACACTTCCAAAATGATGTTTTCTCTATGGTTAAGGACTAATGTTGAAAAGACTGTTCCAAAGGTATAAAATCTTATGTAATCATTCCTACTGTAAATTAACACATTTGTGAGTCTTTCCTCAACTTCCTATTTTATAACTGAAGAATATCCTATAAAAATGGGGTTTTAACACAGCAACAGTATGTTGCTCAGGGCCTTCGCAGCTTTACTCTGTCACAGCATTGGATCTCTGCCTTAATAACACTTCTGCTTTGTCTGCAGAGTCGAGTAGATGCATACGTAGGACATTACCCAGCTGGAACATCAGTACAGAATGTTATTCACTGGTATCAGGTATAACTGTACTGACATACAAACACTCTTATTACAGCTTTTTATGCAACTGACAGCTGACAGGGAAGTCCAGAGGTGACTGATCTGGGAATCTGCCCATCTCATTTTCTCACCTGTCACAGAGGGAGCAGTTTCCCATGGCTCACCAGGTCATTTCCCGAATTGTCCCTTTGGTACCAGGCTCTGAGATTTCCCCAGGGCACATCACACCTCTCCATGCTGGGCTCTAAAGTCTTCCAGCCTTCAACCTTATTCAGGAAGACACGTGCCTTGAAGGCTGCAGAAGTGAACACAAGCGCGGTCTAGGCACTTTGCAGGGAGGATAGTGAGAACTTTAGCAGTCGGGGTGAACCAAACAAGGAAGTGATCTAGGTTAAAGCTTGTCTCCCAGAAGGTTAATTGCAGCCTGGCTTACGTCCAAAAGCCAGCTAACTGCACAAATGCTTCTGCTGGCACAATGGCAAAATGGGGAACTGCCTCTTCTGCCGGCACCTCACGCCACTTTCAGACCTAAGCTTGTTCTGCCTTGGCTCCAAATCAGACCAGGGCAAGACAGCATTGGCTCAGAAACACATCACTGTGTGTGAACTGTGAACTTAAGCAAACTCTAAGTGAGCTGTGACACTTAAACCAGCACCTAAACACGTGTGCTGCTCTACACCCCCCTACCTAAAATTCCTGTTACCCAGACCAGAAACCCAGCACCCAGAGCCACAAAACAGAGAGGAGCTAGCAGATTTCTATCATATCCTCAGTTACTTAGAGGTCTGGATAAAAAAAAATGCACACACACTATCAGTAAGACAGGTTAATCTTTTATTATTTTGATTTACTTTTTAGACAAATCACAGAAGACAACAGTTTAGTGTTAAGTTACTCACACCCTGCTCCCAATACTCTCTCATGCAGTACGGAGCCTCTGAAATTGTTGCCACTACTGTGAGCAGAGCAGACCAGACCAAACAGTCACACAAAAGTCGAGGTGTGTGAGGAAGTATCCCAGGCTAGTGAGAGCCCTGACATGCTCCTGCAGCACAAAGAGCTACCTTAGCTAAATAAAGAGCTAATTAAGATAAGGCAGCAAGATTTTAATAACATACCAAGTGTGGTGGTTGAAGATCAGGAGAGAATGTTAGCAAGGGGAAAGGGGGTGAAACCACTTATCCCACCATCCCTCCTGAGTATCCCTGCTATCCTGTCTCCTGCCTGACCCCTGACTTCAATCTTATGCAAAAAACCAACTTCTGCACTGTCTCTTAACACTCTCATTTTATCTGTCTCTGTTACAATGTTAACAGGTATTACGTGCAGACCAGTTTCAAGCTTATGACTATGGCCGTAAGGAAAACATGAAGAAATACAACCAGGTAAGGCAGTACATTTTTCTGAGAACTCCTCCTTGGGTCCTGGCAAAACTAAGAACAGAAAAATTCTTATTTTAGCACCTTGAGTGCTATAAAAAGAGGGGGAGGGTGGTCTTGTGTAAAGATTCACCTGAATCTAATACTCATAATTGTCAAAGTCTGTTCACAAACACTTTGTAGACAGATTCTTGCAGCCTGCCCTACTGATGCAGGGATATGTCCAATGACATATCAACTTACCTGCCATTCCCAAATTCTCAGAGCCACACCCAGGTCCTAGGACTGGATGAGTACTGAGCTCTTCACTCCCTTAAAAATCCCCAAGGTCTGCCTTTCAGTTTTCTTAAACACTAAAATGGGGAGGGGAAAAAAAAAAAGTGGAAATGCATGCCTTGGTTTTCAGAGGCTACTTGCTGTAAAAATTAACCATAAGGGATGATTCAGTATGGCACAGTGGAGACTGCTGGGGTGAACTAAGGTATTCCATATGGAAAAAAGGAAAGAGGCAAAACTTGGTCTGTAGGGGCTTTAGTTACTGCCTAGTCAACACTCAGAATGCTGTGCTCCTCTTGCAACACTTATAACTTGCCTGACTATTTTTTGAGGTTTGATCAGATCACTTGACTTGTAGTGAGCTTTGTGAGTCAGTGCAGGTTATTTTGTGGGTGGCACATTATTTTACAGGTGGATGAAGATTCCAAAGACTTCTCAGACAACATTCATGCACACATACAGTCTTAAAATACCTAAGTTTAAATTTTGAAATAGGCAATATTTTATTCCCAATACTGTGGAAGGTGAGGAACCTGCCCAAAAAGCAGTCAAGAGGAAAGATAACAGAACCACCCTTTGATAATAGGGGTCAGTTTAAAAACATCTTGTGTGTGGTCCCTTACCACACTGACAAATAACCATCCTGCATTGCCATTTGATCTCAGATTATCTCCATTTTAATCTTGTGTTTCTTTAATTTCTTCTGTGATGATAAGCAAGGCAGGGACTGAGGTTAGGGTGATGAACAATAAGAGGGTGACCTTCATCCTTATGGTTTGACTGCAGGCAGTGCGGAAGACAAAGAGAGATGCTGGCACAGAAACCTTTCTCTAAACACAGCTTCTGATACAACAGCATTCACTCAGCTCTCCTCCCTGTCTTACAGACTGCTCCTCCTGTGTACAAGATAGAGGAGATAAGGATACCAACTGCTGTTTGGAGTGGTGGACAGGACAAATTTGCAGACCCAAAAGACATGGCAAGGCTACTTCCTCGGATCACTAATCTCATTTACCATGAGCATTTTCCTGCGTGGGGACATCTTGATTTCATCTGGGGCCTGGATGCAACTGAGAAAATGTATCTGAAAATCATTGAACTACTGAAAAAATATGCTTAAAGTGCCACAGAAGGAATTAATTCATCCAGTAGAAACCCCAGAGATTTCTTTTTAGCAGTTGAATATTGGTATAGGGAGAGGTATAAAGGTTTACAAAGCACTGGCAACTGGTTGACAATTTTTTTACAGTGCTTTCTATGGTGTTACACTATTTTAGTGACTGCAGTCTTTCTGAAGAAGCTGAGGTACCTGTGGATGACCACTGAAAATACAAATATATTAGATGGAACACTTCAGGGATCACTTACTTTGGAAGATTTCAGCTTTTATATGACTGATTTTGCTAAAACTAAGATTTCATTTTCTGTTTCCTTGTCAATCAGTACTACAGATTTCACTTGAGACAAAGGTGTTATTCCCTGAAAACCAAAAGTGGGAGATAATTTCTCTGTTTACTGAATTTTGCTGAAATTGAATCATCTGTCATCCTGATAGTGTTTCACCCGTTTTCCTCTCCTCACATTACCAACAGCAGCAAGGCAGACCCAAAAGATTTTCATATGTAAGACTACCCTAGCATCTAAGCAGACAGGAGATGGCTATACTGGCCCAAATGCCAAGAAATCCAGCACTAGAAAATATATGTTAGAGAGAAAATGCTTGACTGCTGGACAGATGCAGATACTCTCTTACCCTCACACTAATGGTTTGTTAATGCTCTTACTACAAAGAGCACAACTGTCTTCATGCTCCTAACCTGGCAACTGGGAATTGAGAAGCTGCAGGCGTAGCAGCAACCGGCACACAAAAGACAACTGCATCCATCTCAATAAATATTCCTGCCACTCTCAGTAAAGAAGTTGTTTAAAGTTCTCCTAGGCTCTCAGTTCACCATGTCAGTGCTCGCCTAAAAGACTATTCCAGGAGGTAAAGATCACACCAAAGGGTTCATCATCACGGAGCAAGTCAGGATAGCTCAGGCACTGTGGGTGTTTCTGGGTGGGGGCATAAGCACCAATTCCTAAGTCAAGACTTGTGGAAAGTGAAACCCATTTGATGATAATCTGGGAGATAGAGAGCAATATAAACAAAACATGTTTGTCTCTATGGAAAACACATGCAACGGACATCTTCATGCAAACATATGCAAGTGACACACCTCCTCTTGCAACCTGTGGTACCACTGGGAGCTGAGTTCTCGACTTCTGGAGGAGAGGTTTGCAGTCCAAGACACAGAGTGGCTACTCTTTCCCACACCACATCATTTATAAATCCCAGTGTCCTGACCACCCCAGGGAACTCAAACAGACCCGGCCCACTCCATAATGCAGCAGGGAAGACCCAGCACAGGCACAACAAACACTGCACCCAATACAGACATGGGCTCAGGTCTGAAGGGAGGGGGAGTAGGAGCCAGAATTCCAGCTTAGGTAGAGAGGAAGTGAGTGCCTCTTTGGAGTGTCTGGCAGCAAAGCCCTTCACCTCTGCTCTCATTCACATTTCTGCAGCACCACCCAGCATTCAGACAAGGTGCAGGGGATGAACCTGAGAGGGTGACATTGCAAAAAATGTACAATGGGAGGGAGGGTAAAAAAGAGACTCACAACACCAAACACTCCTTTCACCCTCACTAGTGGTGTATTTTCCCTGCTGCAGAATCACAGTTAGCCATGAACTAGAACTGATTCTCCATGAACCAGAGCACATGGGTCTGCCCAGCCAAAGAAAGCAGTGGGCACACACTGGGAACTGCCCTTTCACGGAGGCGAAGGAAGGTGGATCTCTCAGTTCCTCAAAATCTGGTTGTGTGGACACAGGTCTGAAATTAAGTCTACTCATCCTGGAAGCAGCCACCAAGGACATCAAGTTCAAACTTCTAGAGCATCTTCCCGTGCTGTACAAGAACCAGGCACAGACACACCCCGCAAGAGGGTTCAGGGAAACATTCAGGTCACTGACCAGCAGTTCTTGGGAAAGAACACCATGTGCAATGTCTTCAATACTGAACACCTAAATCAGCATAATGTTCAGCCTAACTTCACCTCTGACCTAATTGAGTTCTACGAAGGATTGCCAGTTTTTCTAACAGAAGACTATTTCCAAATACCCATCTGATAGGCTCTCCATTTACCAAAGTTTCCTGCAACCAAACTTTATCTTCTTATTGCCATCCATCAGAAGTGCAATCCTGGAACACTCAAGGTCAGGACAATGGGAATATCCACTCTTTACATTTCCCCTTGGAAAACTGTTAGCTACCCAGACAAAATCCTTGCAGCACTGAAAGTGTCGCTTCCATGTCTGCTTCAGGATAGGATTAGCTCAACAGTTCCACTGAAAACCCTCCGTGGCACAGACTGGAGCCTGTATTTTATAACTCACTCAGCCAAATCCAAGATAACAAGGTTAAGTGTTCGAGCATACTGGATTTTTGTTGCTTGCCCAAATCAGTCCCTCCTGTTCTTAAAGCCAGGACCAAGACCTGCTGTCTCAATCCACAGCCACCGGCACCAAGAGTGGTACTTTGAGGCTGGGATGCCAAGCAGCCAGAACAGCCTCACACACAATGAAAGGAAGGAAGGGAAATGACATTACTGCATTTGGGGTATAGGATGAGCTAAATACAAGTATCTTAGACCATGTCCAGACTTCCATGTCCAGGTTTGGGCCCCAAGAAAGACATCAATAAGATCAATACCTGCTGAGCAAGTTCAGAAAGACATCAAGAAGGTCATCCAAACTTAACGCAGCGTGAGTAACTGCTGCATTGACCGAACGTTCCCAGCAGAGATCTAGGCCAGCCCAGAGCACTGCCCTGCCTCCTCAGAAACCCAGGCTACCTCCTCTGCCTTAGAGGGGGAAGTGTCTCCTGTCCAGCATGCCTCTTCCCAGGTACCACAGCCCCACACTGACCACCACACCTTCAGGTTAACCTTCGTCCTTTTCCTCCTGACCCACAGCTTCCTCAAAAACGGCGCTAACATTGTTTCCCCTCAGTTAGCCCTTTCCAAAGTTCAGGAGAGCCCAGGGGAGGTGTGCATGCCCTCCGGTACACAAGCAGGTAAGGACTGACTTAACGATGGCCGGGCTGACACCGGGACCGTGGCAAACGTGGAGGGGACACACACCAGGTGCGCACGGACCATGCTGCACCCCCAGCACCATCTGCCCTCGCCCGCCGCCACCCACGCCCGGTACCTCCCCCCGTCGCTGCCCCTCACCCCCGG
>VZRQ01008644.1:692962-727581 GCA_013397975.1 Machaerirhynchus nigripectus | reverse complement strand
CCCGGTCCCAGCTCCATCCGCTCCCCGGCCCGGGTGTCAGGTGCGGCGACCCGCGGAGGCCTCTCGGAAACAGCCCTCCTCCGGGCAGGGCGGAACTCCGGGCGGGAGCGCGGCGGGGACGGGGAGCGGCTGGCGCTGCGCGGGAGCAGCGGGGGCAGCGCGGTGGCACCGGGGGCTCGGGGCTGTGCGGGGGGCGGCGGGCAGCGAGCCCGGCCGGCTGAACCTGCTGACTCCACTGCGTCTACGCAAAGAGGTGGTCACAGTGTGGTGGGGAGTCCGGAATGTTACCGTGTGCCATAGAAATATCTAACCGATAAAAATATTCTGTCTTTAAATGATTTCCATATACGTGTGAAAGATGATCATCGGAACAGAAAGTGAAATAATCTAAAACAGTAGAAATTGTGTTCAGTGAGCATCTGTAACTCTCTGATGAGCTTTTTCTGCTCGTGTACTTGGTTTTGTACCTGCCTCCTTTTGACCTCTGTAGAATCTCAGGTGTCCTTCTGAAGTGCGCTGAGGAATGTAATTCATTCTTGCACATGCTGCCTTGTTTCAGAAGGGTGCCAAAAAGCCTCTTCTGGGGGAATTCCTCTTGGTCTGGAATTATTTTTTTAATATGCACATGGTTCTGAATGCTCTGAGAAGTCATGGGCAGGAAAACCCCCACCTTCTACTGAAAATGTGAAGTGGTGAGATTATGAGATCTTGGATAGACTGTACTTCCCAGGGAGTTCATTCCCCAGGTGAAGACTAGTTTTGAGAAAGTTCTGTCTTCACAGAAGTGGGGTTTCTCCTCATTGCAGGCTAAAGTGAATTACTATCCAAAACTGTCATTAGCATATATTGATGAACTGCCTTAAACAACCAAGTCCTAGCAAACAGGATTTGGACCCAGAACTTCATTAAATATCCTCAGGAGAATGGAGTCCAGGTTTGTTGTTGTGGGTGCTGCTCAGGCAGTATACTCTGACACAGATGAATTTTCTGATGTACTAAATGCATTACAGCTGGTATATTGCATGTCTGAGTGCTAAATGTTTGGATAACTAAACCAAAGGCCAGTGTTGACAAGTCTGCAGTTTCATAGATCACAGGATACTGTAGGAATGCAGGAAGTATTCATCCCAAATTGTGTATAATTCTATATGTACAAATTTCATAGTTGGGGGTCTTTGTGTGTGCGTGTGTGTTACAGTATTTTAAATGGCTCTAAGTGCAGGGGAGTATTTTGTAGCATTATGTTTAAAAATAGGGGTCATTTTCTTGCTCAGTCCTGCAGTCATTTGTATTACTTGATACTGCTGTGCAGACACTGTGAAGGCATTTCTCATGTGGTTTTCTTTCCGTGCATGAAACATGCTCAAGGTTAGGCCTTAAGGCTTTTCCTGGAAGTTAATCACCAACATCAGGAAGAGTATAGCTCAAGGTGAGGGGTGTTGTGAAATCTTCAGCTGCTGAGGGAATGGCAAGGTGACTTGTTCATGAAGACACTGAAAAAATGCTGTATAAAACTAAGTATTTGGTCTCTGTTTGCTGGGTATGTATGAATGATGGTTTTTTCTCATTTTATCAGACTCCTGAAATGTTATTTCTACACTTCTAGTTTGTGTTCTGAAAATCAATTTGCTGCCATGTAAAGGAAGTCTTTGTCAATACAATTTTAATAAAATTAGAACATTTAGATTGTCATGCCAGGAAACATATTTTCTGCTCATGCTTTCCATTATAAATAGAATTATCAGTCCATAAAAGAAAATTTTCTTGCTTGTGCAGCTCCTGAACAATCCGTGTGCAGTGGCTTAGTACTGTTGTTGCAAAGAAATTCCTATTATAAAAATCCAGCCTTTTCAATCCTGCCCAGCTGATGATGCCTCTCACTAATGCTGTGAGTCACTCAGCTCCTCAGACACAACCCGCTGCCTACCACTTCCTACTGGCAGCTCTAGATGAGTCACAGCTCAGCACACAACATACGGAATTGCGTTATGGAAGCTGTGGGCTCTCTACATAATCAACGTAGGAAGTATCTTCCTCTTTTAGCATCTCTGAAACCTTGTCAAAAAGCCTTCAGAGATATCTACTGCTAAGTGTTGATATAAAAAGGAGCTTGTATAGGCTGCAAAGATCAATGGACTCATACTGAGGGGAAAAGCAAATAATTTGAGTGGCTCAAAGGTAGTCTGTGCGTGGCTTCACTGGGATGAATAGCCTGTTGGCCTGCAAGGGTACAAAATGTTAACCAGAAATCATCCTGCTCCGCTTTGATATTCTGGATAATTCAGCTGACTGTCAAGCAGCCCTGTGAGCTGACTGTGTTACAGCCAGTGCTGCTATAAAACATGTGCTTACCACTGTCAATCTTAGAAACTTACATAAGAGAAATTAAACATTGTAACTATCCAAGTAGAACAAGCAGTCTAAAGCACACAGAATTCTTCTCGTAGAGCCAGACATTCCTGTTGTTTTTCCTGGGTTTTTTGTTACTCATAGCACGCTACATCCCGAATCATCTAGAACAGGGTAGGAGGTCAAAGATTTCCTTATGAAATCAATGAACTGTATTATTTTAATATAAGCATTGTACTACAGATACATGCCAGATTAAATGTTAGTTATTCGTACTGATTGATCACACTTCATCCTGTAGGTCATCTCACTATCCATTTCTTACCCTACCTTTGCTAATTTAACCATTTGTGTACAAAACAGTCAGAATCCTTTGAACTAATCCCTCCAATTATTTTTTCTAGATTTGAGGCCAAAAGACAAGCTTTGTTCTTTATAGGCAATTTAATAGACTTCAGATAAACTGTGAATTTATATGTCAGAAATGTCAAATAAATTTGATTCTCTTTTATTTTGTCCCCTGTATTTTGAGACATAGAAAGTAAGACAACATAAGAATTTGTCATCGGATAGAAAAACAAATTGACTGTTGCAACCAGTTACTCAGTCAATTAACAAATGTCCTTAATTAGATGCCATGGAGTCTAAAATTGTTCTAGAATTAGGTAGGATACATTTTGCCAGAAAAAATCATTGCATTTTATAGGAAGAACCAGAAGATTATTAACCCCTCTAGCCTAGTGGGACCTTGCCCCTGAGAGAAATAGGGATGCAGATAGAAAGGCTTTGCAAGGAATCATGCTTGCTTTGTTTCTTTGAAGTCTATGAAGTTGCAGGCCTCTGTGCTGATTTTAGCCTCTCATTTGTTTCCCTTAGCAACACAGCTTCTTGTCTTCATGGTGGAAGTTAGTTTTATCAATGGTGTTATGGATTGCAATTATCTCCTTTTTTTTCAGTATTTCAGTTGAATCATCAAAGAAATTGTATAACAACAGTTCTTTCTTGTATTTGTGTCTTCTTCTGGGTTACCGTGCCCTGCTGCAAATTTGTTGGGGGATTGTTGTGGATTTCCCAAAGGAAGGAAAGGGCAGTGTTTTTCTACACCAAGTCTAGAATATCCTTTTAGTGGGTCACTGGAAAGATGCTGTTCTGTGTTGCATAAGTACATTTCACTGACTGCCTAAAAAGGCTTTTGCTTGTAATGCAAGACATTCTACCATGGGTGATATTGATCCATTATGTTAAAAATGCTTTTTTCTGAAACTGAATGGTGTCACTAAAGAAAGGAGGGGGGAGGAGGGATTGTGTTTTGTTTTCACACAAGAAACCACTAGAGAAAGAACTGTCAGTTCACTAATGCACGTTTGAATGTTCAATATTTCCAGTCCATTATTAAGGTTATTCTCTTAAAAGTCACTAATATTTTTGTAGGCAGAGCATATTAATAAATCTGGTAGCGAGCCACCTTCTATGTGTATGGCTCAAATGCGTAGGGCTATGTTATAGTAGCACAACTATATTAGATATTGGTTTCAAAACAGCCTGCATAAAAAAGAATGAGAAAGTAATTGACAGTCAGAGGTCTCCCCTGTGCTTTGAAGCAGGAGGAGAGAGAAGCCTGTAGGTTCTGCATTCACATACTCTGTAGGGAGTATAAATCAGGTTCTTGCACGTGCCCTGTTGGACATTATCTACGTACTGTAGCGGTTTATCAGAGTCTTAGCAGTAGCAATCTAGTTTTATTAGTGTTGCTTCTTAATGCAGTAATGTTTGTGTCTGTGCCAAGAGGAATGCTGTCCCTAGAAAACAGGTAGTCAATGATATTCAAGTAACTATGCTGACTAATTGCAGCAGTCCAAATATTTGCAGAACAGCTATAACAGTCTTCAGATAATTATTCAAACTTTGTTTTAACTGTGGGAAAACAGACTCTTGTGTCACCCACTCTTCTTTTTAGATGAAAATAAAGCTCAGTTTTATGATGTAAGCTGCAGCACTGAGTGGCTTAAGCATATAAGCAAGGCTTGGGTTTGGCATATCTGTGCATGGAGGATCTTCCCTGCACATGATTTCTCTGTCTCAGCACCCAGGCAGGTGAAGGTGCTGCTGTCTATACACCACTGACACAGTTTGCAGAGAGGCCTCTGGGCAGTGTGCTGGGACATGGGAGGCACTGGTCCTTCACCAGTGACAAAAAGGAAAAATTCTTGACCCACTTCTAGGAGAGATGATTGTATAGCTCAGCAGCTGCTTCTGGGAGTTAGTGGAGCTCGGAAGGAGGTCTTGGCATGGCTGTTTAAATGGAGCCATGGAGAAAAGGAGCAGTGTCAAACCATGAACTGCTACTAAGATGGGCTTTTCTAGAGCTGAGCTTAGTATCTCATACTGTATAGAGTAACTTCTTCATTGAAAGACACAGGGTTTTCATGAGCTGGCTCCTCACAGTGCTTGCTTTCACTGAAAGGCCATTCTGTTGGGTTTTGTTGATTGGGTATTTCCTCTGCACAAGAGAATTATCTTGCCATGGCATTCGGTGCTTTGTTGTTTTTCTTTCCAGAAGACACTACTTACTATACCAGCTGAATCACTTGCTGTGATGATGAGTGCTTGTTAGAAAAAGCATGTTGACAGATGAACATGCTGTTTCTTTTTGGAGAGAACCAACAGAAGGCAGTTTGCTGTTTAGGCTGGTATTTAGCATATTTGTATATCAAACCCAAGTGTGTGTGTATAAATGATTATGTGCTGTGCCAATACATGGCCTGGCATTTCAGAAAGAGCTGAATGAGATAGGTGCCTGTATTTCTAATCTGTTTTTCACCAAAGTCACTTGAATATCCACTTCCAAGTACAGAATTTTAAGTATTTGCTGCATGGGTGACTTATTGGTATGAAATGGTCCTTTACCTTCATCTGGCAATTGTTGGTGTGCCCTATTTAAAGTTTGCTTAGACAACTTATTTCCACTACTGGTAATTGAAAAGTGTTATTTGCACTTGCTAATTTGGCTATTTTAATGAGGACTGACCTCCCTGTGGTTTGAGATGCATCTTTATTTTAGGATTCTGTAATCATCACACTTCCTAGTATAGTAACATGAAGTATCACTGCGAGAACTTCTCATGGCAATATTAAAGTGAGCTTTTTCTTGCCATGGCACGGTTGCAGAACAGTTCTCTCAAGAGTAATTTGCAAAAAGTAGAACTATGCCACATTTTAGCTACTATATTAGCAAATATTTCTAGATATACTGTAAGAATTCTGATCCCAATGGACTGAAGTGAATGAATGTCATGGGAAACTGATCTAGGCTTTACATTCCACGAAAATATCAAACAAAAGGATGAGTATCTCTGAAAAAATCCACTATTAAAAATATGCAGAGGTAAATCATTGCAAAAATTATTCTTAACCTAATCTTCGAATGAAGAAAGTGCTTTGGAAAATTTTGCCAGTGATCTCTTTAATGAAGCTGGTTTTAGTAAGACCAATAATCAAAATATTGATAAATGTTGCTTACAGCAGTGAAGTCAATATTATGATTAATTCCCTTGGAATGTAAAAATGTGTTACAAAGAGGAAACTAATGTTTCAAAGAAACTAATGTTACAAAGTGAAAACTATATTTAACTAATATTTATTGAAGTTACTAATTTACTTGTTTAAAAATCTAAAAAACTCATTCAACATTTTAAATCCTCTTCTGAAGAACTGAAGAGGGAAAAGCAGACTCCAGATGATGACAAGGAGTTGAAGTTCAATCCTCGTGCTCTTCAGTCAGTCTCTGGGAGGTCCTGACACCCTGAGGTCCTCTTTGTGTCTGTGTCCTCTCTGGAGAGCTGGAGCAGCACAGCTCCCTCTGGGGTGCCACGGTCTCTGTGCTCATCCTTGGGCAGAGCATGGTCCCACTTGGCTTCCCTGGCTTGGCTGGGATGGTCACCTCCCAGAGTCAGGCTATATCAGGGGAGGACATGCCATCTTGGGCAGACATTTCAGAGTCTGTCCCAGCAAGGCATGGAGACACCTCCTTGTGCCCGGGCAGTGCCCTGGCTGCGCGGGAGGCATTGCAAACCCCAGTTGTGGAGCTCCAACAGCTCGTGCTGCAGCGGAGCTGCTACAGCCTCGCTGTGCAGCCCTGCGTGTCACCTCTCACTATCACACCACACCTCTGTAACGTGGAAAGTCAGCAGGGCCATGCCTGTCGGGCCCTGAGCACTGGAGCTGCCTCGTTTGTCCACATCCAGCCAGCCTGACAGTGGTTTGAAATGCCAGCATGCAGCAAACTGTGACGGTGCTGGAGAACCTGTGGCGAACTGTGATATTACAGCTCTCAGAAGGGTTTCTTTGTGCATGCATTCCCCAGATCTTCTCACACCCCCTCTGTCTTATGAGCCTACTCTTGAGGTACTTGATATGCTTATTCTGTCTTCATGTACTACTCTTGGCATATACTTTCACTTAAAATTGCTCTCTCTGCTTTTCATTTCCCTGGTACTTTGTACGATGCTCGTTAGCCTGAACAGCAAGAATGACTTTCCATGCCATTTAAAATGCTGATTTTCTCAGTTTGCTGTGTTTCCTGTGGCTGAAGGGCTTTGATTAAATGAATCTGGATTTTTCGAGGATTAATACATAGCATAATAAAATGAAACATATAGGAAAACAAATGCTTTTTGAGGAGGAAATGGGATTTGGTAAGAAGTGCTATTCCCAATGAAATCAAGATAAGTTTCTTAACCATTGAGTAAATGTTAGATTATTATATTTTGGTGATGACTATCAGGAAACTTGTAACTAGAAAAAAAACTTGATTTGAATGTTAAATGTCCTGGAATTTCTTCCCAAGCAAACATTAACTAAGTCCATCTAAGTCAACTGGAATGCCTGAAATAGTAACGTAGAAAAATGCATCTGTACTCTTAGAATTTAGAGCACTTTAGAGTCTAATAGACTAAGACAGCTCCAAGCTAGCATTGGTATTTATCCCCTGTGGTTGAGGTTGGACTGTAGTTCACTGTATTAGCCTAACTATTTTGTGTCTTTCAGTATAATTGGTTTCAGCTATTCAGAGAGATTTGGTATTTGAATTTATCTTTACTCTTGTAAAGTGAAATATAAGTTTATTTCCAGAAAACAGCATCATTTGTCAGAACTGGGCAATTTTTGTAGGCACCATACAAGCCCTTAGGGTGCCTTTTCAAAGCCAGTTCATATCAATCTAAGCCTCTGAGCACTGCCTCAGAAAGGAACAAATCTATCTGCTTTGCTGGCTTTATGGTTCTGCCTGCTCCTTCTTGTTTTGATTTTGAGAAAGAAATATTTCATTTCAAAAGTCCGTTTTATTTTAATTTGGATCAGCTACAACTTGCCTTAAAGCCAGTGGAGCCAAAAGAGTGAGAGTACAAAGAAGGAAGGTGAGGGTGAGAGTGAGGGGAGCCCCTTGGCAGTGTCGTGCCCTTCAAGCAGCTGAAGGTGACGGTGAAGCTGTGCCATGAGTAACTTTATGCACAGAGGCATTCCAGGCAGCTGGCAGACCTGCCTCGGGTAGTGTTTTTAGTAAAGCCTGACTCTCTGCATTTTAATCATTCATAATTCTGCCAGTGTGTCCACGTGTTAAGGATAACATATTGCAGTGCAGTCATAAGTCAGCCCATAAATCAGTTCTTTATAGGATTTCTTTTTTCTTAAGTTACACTGCCACCTGTAATAGCAAATATATTTGAATCTTAGACAATGTTTTTGTAAAAGGGATACAAATTCATCTTAGTATTTCTTCTTTATTCACAGTTTCTCGGTTTTAGTGTGTTCCTGTAGCTAAATTTAAAAAGTCAGTTTCTTCTTTTATTTGCAGGCCTTCTTCTGCAAAGCTCTTGCACTGTGACATGTCTTATGTTCTTGCAGAGCTTCTTCATCCTCTCCAGGCTCTGACACAACTTTGAGGAAGTGTGAGTTTCTGCTACTACCAGATATCTCCTCTTTAAAATACGTGGTATCACACTTTTAAAAATTATTATTACTAATGTTTCTTTAGTTGTAGGTTCAATGAACTAACTTATGTTTATAACTTTAATACTCTTAGGGCCAGTCAAGCTGGGAAATATTTGCAAGTAAAGGGTTCCATGATGTCTTCCTGTGCCACTTCCAAAGAGATTTTGACTGGGGAATACCATAGGCTTCTTTAACAATGATGTCTTTGGGAGTACGGGCCTCAAAAAAACAAACCAAATCACTAATTAGTGGCTCTTGGTTTGCCACTTGCTGCACTAACTTTTTTGCACTTGCTTACCAGCTAGATTGAAAAGTCTCCAAGGAGTGGTGACAGTTGAAAGAAGCATTTGATGTCTTCAGTCAGAAGCATCTCAAGGCCATTGTCCTAAATGTCCATTTCCTCTCCAGGCTTTGCAGGGGGTCTGTTAAGGGAGAAAGCCTTGAGAAGCAGAATGAAAAGCTGCTACAGAAAGGCTTTCTTGCCAGAAGCTGCTAAATGAAATAAGGAATTGAAGAGAAATACTTTTCTGCAGCTTTACTTTAGAACAATTTTTTAATATACATTGAGTGAGTAGAACATTTAGCAGTTTTTTATGCTTGGGTGCATACATTAGACCAAATCCATTCTTCCATTCAAGTATTTTAGATGTCCCAGATGCTTCTAGAGGAAATAAAAAATTCACAAGTGATGGATAAGTGAATGGATGAATATTTGTAAAATATGTGCTTTTTAGCTCCTTTTTTTTTGTTTGGTTTGGTTTTTGTCTTTTGTTCCTGAGTTCAACAAAGCACATGAATGCAGCATCTCTCACTGAAGGTTTTATTTCTGCTTAGAATCTGGGCTGCATGGACAGAAGTTTGATACAAGCTCTGCACTGGCCAAGCTTTTAGCTCTCTCCTTTCACAGCCTTCCACACCTACAGTACCTCAGCTGAAGAAGGGTTTCAGGTGGAACTAGCCCTAAAGCAGAATGTTTCTTGGAGTAGGCTAAAGCAAAAATATTTAATTATCTTTGTCCCATGGGGCCTTTTTGCAGTTTGTGAATAGGCTCTCCTGCCAAGCTGATAATTTACACCAGAGCCCCAAGTACATAAAATTAAATTGTTTAGAGAACTGTTTTTATTAGCACTGCAACCACAGCTAAGGTTGCTTTCTAGGATGTATAAGCCATGCTCACTTTTTTGGTTACAAATTGTGCAAGCAGTTCGAATAACTTAATTTGCAAAAAGCAGGTCTTGAAATTGAATTGGTTAAAATTAAGGATTGATCTAATAGATAGTGTTGTATTTTGGAAGAAAAATGAGGAAGATGCAAACACAAAAATCAATACTTGAGAAATACAGCCAGCTAAAAACACATTAAGGTTTTTTTCTTTAATCCAGAGTCCTCTGGCCTCTAGAGAGAGGTGTGTGGAGAAAATAGAGTGGGTTTGCCAAACCCACTCTATGCTTTTATAAAAGCATAAGCATGTTTATTGTAACGTATAAAGTGCCTTTGATATGCAGGATCAAATCTGTTTAAATTGAGTGCACTGAAGTTAAAAAACACATTAGAAACTTAATTTTCACATTTCCTGTCTAATTTAAGTATTTCATTTCTCTCTCAGAGTTGGGTTTTCTGGTTTCAGTTTAGTTTCTGTCTGGGTTTTTTTTTGATGACCACAACATCTACGTTTTTCTCTGTACTTGTTCAAAGCTGTGCAAGGAGGAATTTTTATCAGTTGACTCATCAGACTTCATTGTATTTTGAGTGTTGAAGTCAGCAAGCTATGCAGGTGGAACACATGGTGTTTGAAGTATTTTTGCTGCTTTATATTACTGATACCAGTTTGTGTGTAAAGTTTTATTTTTATTTATCGGCTTAGCAGGAAACAAAGATACCAGATTCATACTGTTTATAAATACGTTTGTCAAAACATGTGCTCCAGCAATGTGATTAGTCCTCAAACTTCTGAGTTTTCACTTAATACTTGAACACTATGGGGTTTTAAGTTGCTGTAAAAATTGTAAAGATAATTTGTCTATCAAATCCACTTAAATAACATTAGTACAGGTCAGCACAACTGCACTGTAAGCCCTTATGCATTCCCAATTTAAATTCCAGATGCCTGGTAAATTTTAAATAATTATTAAATATGTAAGTACTGTGCCACCAAAGTAATGAGTGGGTGCTGGCATGCAAAGTTACATGACATTTGAATGTATTTCTAATCTGAGTGACTTATTTTTTCCAGCACACGACCACAATCGACATATCTATATTGCAGTTTCCCTTGTCTATTAAACCCTGAGACATCTGGTGGCAAATATTGAGCTCTGGATTGATACTGCCCTTTTCAGTCAGATGGAGACTTTGGAGGAAAAGAGCAATCTGTTTGGTTTGCAGGCAGACAACAACATGGAGCAACCATTCACTGTCAGCTCACTGGTATGTATTACAAAGAAGTGCTTCAGTGGCTGGGCAGCTTCGCTTTCAATTAGGAAAGAGTTCAAGAGAGCTGTTTAGTCGTGGTGGCTCTCGGCTCCGTGGGTCTCTTGCTGCATGCTGCCACGTTCCTCCCAAGTTCTGCCTGATGGTTTTGTTGGAAATTATTGTAGTTCTATATGTGTGATTTATGGAGTCTTGGCAATCGGGTTTTTAAGAAATTGAAATGAGCATTTTGAATAGAAAGAAAATTTCATCAAAGGAAGAGGAAACAACTTGCAGTAGCATTTATTTATTTATTACTTAACAGGAAGATAATGACCATAACAAGCAAATATGGTTCTTCTTCAGTAATTAGTTCTAACTTCTTAGTCTTTAACTGACTCATTTAAAACTGGAAATAAAATTATTTGAAATGAACTGTTGACTGACCAGAGGAACTTATTGCTCTTTTTTACCTGAATTACTTCTAGCATTCAAATGCTATACATCATGTAATAGGAATCTGAGTACTCAGAACATCCATCAAATTATTTCAGTAACTTAAGATGGAACCTTGTAGAATTCATCTGTGGGGGCTTCTAAAGAGGACACAATTTATATTGTCTTTGGTAATTTCTACAGTTGCTTACTTAATTTCTTTTTTTTTTTCCTACAGGGATTTTCCAAATTTTATCTTTTTGTTGTATTTGTTTTGGGGGAAAATGAGATCACTTTTTCTTTTTGATCACAATTTACTTACAATAGAGAAACATGTTGGAATGTTTCACCTGTGGCTAGAGGTGGGGTAAACCAATGCCTATTTTGAGAAAAAAAAATAGCTGAAGATTTCCCTTGAGCTTCTTGACTGAGACCACTTACTGAAAGTGAAATGGAGTATTCTCTTTGCTAATCAGACTGTTCTTTTTCAGAAAAAGCTCGTGGCTATTCCTGACCACACAGACATCTCTGTGACCCCAGAGGAGAGAGTACGTGCCTTAAGCAAGCTTGGCAGCAATATCACAATCAATGAGGACATCACTCCACGGCGTTACTTCAGATCTGGAGTGGAGATGGAGCGAATGGCATCAGTGTATATGGAGGAGGGAAACCTGGAGAACGCCTTTGTGTTTTATAACAAGTTCATAACGTAAGAAACCATTTGTACTTGTTACAGCTTATAGTTCTGAGTAAACTGAAATGGAGAGCTGCAGTGAGAACCCTTTAGATAAGGAGAAACGTGTTTGGTGTGTTCTTGCAGAACAGCTTTGTTCTCTGGAGATCATTTACACTAAGCATGGGCTTGGTTAAAACTTCCCCTCAACTTTTCATATGGTTGTCCTATCCATGTGTTAACTGCCAGGCGTGAATTAACCTAACATGCAGAGGTTTGAGTTTACTCTGTCAGGCCATACCATGAGCACTGTTGCCCACAGATTATTCTGCATATGTCAGCATGTTGGTTAAACACAGTTTTTGACTTAGAAAGCAATGTTTTAATAAGATTTCTGAGCCATTAGTAGTTATGCCCTATGAGCATCTGCTGATCTTAAGGATGGTGGTATTGCACAGCACTTAAAAAGCATGAGAAAAATGTCTTTTTATTTCCTTTTTACTATTTTTTTCCCCCAAAAGGATTAAGTATAATTTATTGTTTCTTACAGGAATAAATGCATAATCTGCAGTGTATGTTCATTGTATGATTATTCTCCCCACCACAAAAGAACCAATCTGGCCAGCTTTCATTACAGGTCTCAAAATAGACAACTGAAAAATATATCAGTGGCAGATTTAAACTTTTAACCTAGCTAGTTCTGCTGTAGGATTGATTGGTTTGTTTTATGACTTCTGAAAGGAGTTTTTTTAATGTGCATATTTTAAAAATTTTATAATAGGAGACATCTTTCCTCCCTCCTTATTTTCCTCATACTCTGAAAACTAGACCAAACCTTTCTTAGCCCACTTGATTTTAAATGTATCTATCTCTATAAAAAGAAAGTCTGGAGATGAATATTGTGCAAATTGCTAAAAGAATGATAGCAGCTGTGTATTCCAAACTCTTTGCAGCTGAGTGTTGCCATAATTTATCTGTTGGGTAGGTTAATAATACTGCAGTTATCTGTGCAGCTTGGTCTGGTAAAAATACCTGCTTTAATGATAGTCAGTGTTGCATTCTTGTCTGCCATCTAAGAGTCAGCATTTTGGCTAAGGACAGATAAAGAGAGTAGAAATAGGATTTATGAACACTGACCAGAGTGGAGGGTGTTTTTGAGGGATATTTTTAGATGTTGGCTGCTAATTACTCGTTTTTTTAACCTAACCCAGTACTAAAGAAAACCAAAATATATCAGATGTGGAAAATAGTCTCCTGTCCTTATTCTGTGTGTCCCATACAGGTCCATACCATAATGAGTTAGTTTAAACATGTGTGTAGGACCCTGGTCCAAGTCATCTGGAACTCAGTGTTTAACAGTTATGTGAAACTGATTTTTCTGCCAACATGAATTCTATTATGGAAGTTCCTCTGACTACTAAGGCAAACACATGTGTGTTTAATTTTCTAGGCTGTTTGTAGAAAAGCTGCCCAGTCACCGAGACTATCACCAATGCGCGGTACCAGAAAAACAAGATATTATTAAGGTAGGGTTATGGTTTCCTAGTCTTTAAGAAATATTTTTGACAGAATCTCTTTGTTTTTCCACAATGTAGGAGAACATCCCTACTGAGAAAGGGCATCTAACATTGCTTCCTCCTATGGCACTCTGTAGGATTAAACATATGGTCTCTGTCCCTCCCTTGCCTACAGCCTCTGAATTATTTTGTAGTAGCCCTCACATCAGTAGAAAACTTTAGGTATTGGTTTTGTTTTATAAGCAATATTGTTTTGCCAGATCTGTGGCAGAAAGCTACAGGTATAGCTATCTCTTCAAAGAAACTTCTTTTTTTTTTTTTTTTTTCCCCCACTGGGAAATGGGCATATTCAGACATATTTCTGACTGGGAAATTCCAGAGAAAAATGCAATGATCCTGCCTGAAGCTCTATAAGTTGGCCTTAGCATTTCTTTACAAATTAAACCTACAATGAAAACATTAGTCATCACACACTTATTAAAAAAAAACCAGAGGTAACAGACTGCTAGTAAGAGAACTAATCTTTCCCTGAGATAAGAAGTAGCCATGTCACACCTTTCACTAATATAAATCAATATATCTTTATTGAAACCAAGGTACTATAGAAATTTCATAAACTGATGGTTTAGTGTGTATTTCCTCTTTTGTTTTTTTTTCCTGTGAGAAGACCAGGGTTTTTTTCTATTTTGTGTTTTTTAAAAATCTGTGTTACAGCTGAGTTTATTTTCCAGGTGGCTCTTTTAAGAAGTGAAAAGTAAACTTACTTATCTTTTTCCCCCATCCCACCTCAAAGAAATTGAAGGAGGTTGCATTTCCACGGACAGATGAACTGAAAAGAGATCTTTTAAAAAAATATAACTTAGAATATCAAGAATACATGCAACACAAAGTAAGTTTTAGATTATTATTAAATGTTGGCATGAATATTTTTCTGTCATATAAAACTTGAAAATTAAGCAGTAAAATGCCAGTTTTACAAGAACCTAATAATTTCCTGAGCTGCATAGGAATGACTTTTCAATTTTTCTTTAGGACCAGCTGGTCATTTAAAAATAAGTAATGCAAGTGTGTGCTAGGAAATACATGTGCTGCCATATTTAATTAATAACTGTCTACAAAGATCCAAATAGGTTTTTGGTATGCTCTGATTCTGCCTTATAAAGACAACAAGATTGATATGTATGTCAATAAGTGGAAAAGGTTCCTTGGCTCCAAATGTGCTCCAGTTTGAATTGAGATCGAACTCTCTGAAAACAGGATCTATAGCTTAAAAACTTGTCTTGGAAAAAGCATCTGAGAAACATCTTTTTTGTTCCCTCCATAAATACTATGTTTTTCATCCTGCCTTTGGGGATACAGTTGTATTTTCCAGTTCAGTAACCATGTTCCAAAAGACTTCATTTTTAATGACAGGATTTTATGGTTTTATTGAACTGTTCGATTGTTCCTTTCCTTCCATTTTTCATAGCATTTTTGGTGTTCTGAGAATGTCACTATGTTATATATGTTTCAGAACAAATGTAAAACTGAATTTCTGAAGAAATTAGAGCACCAAAAGCTAATAGAGGCAGAGAAGAAACGAATTGCACATATGCGGCAGCAGCAGCTCGAATCAGAACAGTTTCAATTCTTTGAGGATCAACTTAAGAAGCAAGAACTAGCTCGAGATCAAAAAATCAAAGAGAGTGTGGTTATGTCTGAGCAGATAGATGGAAGTATGCTATCTTGTATTTCTGTACCAGAGAACAGTTCCTTATCTGCGGCACTGCTGGAGAAAAAAGAGAGGAGTGGCACATCTGGCTGTGCTGGACATTCACCGCCACTAGACCGGGTCTTAAAGCCAGCAGCCACTCTAAGTGCTGTTCAGAGTAAGTGCAGAGATTTCTTTTTTGCCCTATTTTATTTTATCTACCTGCATATGTCTTTATTCACTGTGAGGATGTCCTTACTGAAATAACCATGAGCAGGTTTGTGCAAACACAGCAGTTCCTTATGGTCTCTTAATTTTAAGAGGGAGAATTGCACAGTTTCAGATTTTCCAGTTGAGTACCAATAGATGGATATAGAGATGGAGATTTAGTGTTCCTGTGGAGACTGACTCTTGCCATGGACTTCAAGGGAACAGAAACAAAACCTGCAGTGGTTCCCCCTGGAAAGCCCTAGCCTGGGAGTTGGTACCAGCTCACTGTCACCTCAGGGACAGGCTACAGAGCATATCTCGTGGGCTGGTGACCTCTATTTAGATGAAGTGCTTGTGCTGTAGATTTATTCTCATTAGAAGTCTATGATGTGGTAAGTATAATTCTTCCCTTTGTAGTAATACAGTATAATATACTGTGTATATTTCCTTATTTTAGGGATCTTCATTGTGTTAGCTGTACATGCCTTTTTTATCTCTCTTTCTCTCTTTTTTTTCTTTTTTTTTTTTTTTTTTTTCTTGGTTAGCTCAATTGGCCGAAGCACTCAGAGGTGTCATTTTGCCCAGGGATCTCTGTCACAAATTTCTGCTGCTGGCAGAGGCAAATACAGTAAGAGGAATAGAGACATGTGGAATTCTCTGTGGAAAACTGGTACAGTTTAACCCTCAAATTTGTATGGGGAAGACATATTTGATAGTGCTGTATTATCCTGTGATGTATTGATTTCAGAACAAAAGCAGATATAAATGGTTAGTCTTTCATGTAATGAACTTCATAGTATAACCTGAGTGGTCACTTCAGCATTGTGGGCTTGCTTTACTGGGGAAACATCTGCTCAAAGTACGCTGCTGTTGTTATAAAGCCTAGCAAGGTTTTCAGCATGCTGTACAATGCAGGCTTTTTCGAGTACTTTCTCTGGCATTCATCTAAGGTAAGTGAGGTTTAGTTACAGGACAATGAAATATAAAGACTGCTAGAATCCACTGGAGTCATCAAATTAATAATGGCACAACAAAGCAGAAGAAGAAAATCCCCCCATCAAGCTGTAGAACATCTGATTTTCAGGCTGTTGTTTTCCTTTGACCTAGATAACACTTAATGTCCTTTGAGAGCAGGGAAAGATGTCATGGCTGATGCTGACATAGAACTTTAAAGATGATCCCAAGTGTATTTGAATTGCATGAAGAGAAAGAATAGCTGTAATAGTCTTGTTCCAAGTTTCAAGTTCAAGTTTAAAGAAAATCATTACAGTTTTCTCAAAGCTCTTTTATGTGTTTTTAATTATTTTAAAGGACAGTCTTTTCACACTGATCTCTGAGAACACTTCAATACAACCATCTTGTGTTGTGACTAATACTACCCTGAATGTTTTCATGATAAAATGCTAAGGCATATTTTTAGGAGCAGTATGTTGGTAGAACTGCACTGGAATCAGTGCAGCTGGAATCAGTGGAGCTGTACTGTTTTGTTTTAGCTGATAGGCTGACATCTTTCAGATTTTGATTCGGCATTTATTGCTTAGTTAGCCTGTTCCACCCTAAGTCAATGTTTGTTTTGCAGACACATAACGAATTTACCATCACACACGTAATAGTGCCAAAGCAAACTGCGGGACCAGACTACTGTGACATGGAGAACGTGGAGGAGTTATTTGGTATTCAGGATCAGTATGATCTCCTCACTTTGGGTTGGATCCATGTATGTATGACTCACAGATTCTGGCTTTCCTACATTGGTTCTACATACGATGTGGAAAAACAAAAAGGAATAAACTAAAGAAACAACTGGAGCAATAAAAATTAATTTGCATGCTTAATTCAAATTGTACTGACGTAAATAAGCACTCATGTTCCCCACAGAGAAATCCTTAATGCAACTGAGGCATCCTGTTGACACAATGGGCCTGCTTTTGCTGGTGCAACTTTTCTTTATGTTGATTTAGGGGTATTTTATTACTTTCTAATGCCATATTCGAAAGTTGGGGAGCGGACTATTGTGTTGTTTAAACTTTACATTAATTTCACTCTTAGGGATTTTGGATAGTTAAGTCATTTCCATTTGTCTTGCACTTCTTCATTCCACCTTTTCCCCTCTGTGACCAGAAAATTGCTTGTATATCTGATTGTGAACATGCCTCACTCTGAAAAGCCACCCTAACGATATAGAATCTGGCTTAAGAAGAACTTAAGAAACCAACCTGTGGAAATATTGATGCTTTCACTTGTAAAAAATTATTTTTCCTTCTTGAATGTATGTTGACCTTGATCTGGAAGAAATATTTCATGATGCTAAGTTTTCCCTTTCTTTTTGTAGACACATCCAACACAAACGGCATTCTTATCCAGTGTTGATCTTCATACTCATTGTTCTTATCAGCTAATGTTGCCAGAGGCCATTGCAATTGTTTGTTCACCAAAGCATAATGAGTGAGTTCTGATTTTTTTAAAGTAATATTTTGGTATTTTTCCCTGCTTCTTCTCATAAAATTTGACCAAATGCAAAGGGTACATGTCAACTCAGATGAAGGGCATGAATATCACGTTGTGACTCTGTTTTCTATAAGTTGCCTAGACTTGCATTTCAGTCAGTCTCTATGCACTGTATTGTTTCTGGCTTTTCTCTCCTCCTCCTTTCACAGACCCAGGTTTTAATTTTATTTTTTTTTTAATATATATTCTGCTCAACAAAGTAATAATTACAAGAGCTATTTTTCTGCAGTTCTCATTGCCAATGCCCTACCACAGATCTATCTTCATTCTGTCTGCTTAAGCATGTGGAGGGAGGTTAGGTATATTTCTCTAGAATGATATGAAAATTGCAGTTTGCAAAGAAGAAGGGNGTATTTCATAAAATACAAACTATGTATCTGGAAAAAACGGAAATAGTGTAAATGTTAATGTGAAGGTTTGTAAAGGAACAGGTTTCTCAGAGAGGTTGTGAAGTCTACATCCCTGGAGATATGCAAAACCTGACTGGACGTGGTCCTGGCAAACTGCTCAAGGTGGTTCTGCCAGAGCAGGGGGATTGGACCAGACAGTCTTCAGAGGTTCCTTCCAACCTCCACAAATTTGTGATTCTCCTTTAGTGTGCCTGGCATTTTGGAGTGCCAGGGCTAACTCCATTGTTTGGTCTGTGCATTTCTTCAGCCTTTCTTTCTGGCCTTCTGCCTCTGTAGATGACTTCTATGAATCCTGTCCTGGTTGCCTAACTTCCTAAATGGGCCATTCAGGTAGCAGAGCTGTGAACGCAGACTGAGTGGCAAGGGCACAAGCATTAGGCTTTCTAACCTTGAGCATGCCTGTACACCTCTACAAACTTCTGCTCTTACACACTTCGCTCTCGCTTGATGCTGATACCCTGTAACCAACTCTAATCTGTAACATTTATGTTGTCAGATGCTGTCCTGCAGTTAATAGGTATCAGTCTTCTTCACGGAAGGATAGCTTTGTAACATTTTATTCAAAACCTGAAGTGTTGCAGCAGTGCATTTTCTAATACTTTGTATTTTGTGATTACCTAAGAGTGAGAGGGAGGATGTACTCCTACCAGTCATTTATGCATCTGGTTTAAAGGCTATGCTCTTCTAAATTGCCTTGGATGAAATGCAATCCAGAACACCAGAAATCCAGAAAAAACAGAAAAGTTTCTGGTTTGCATCTCTTCTTGTGTGAACCAGCCTTATCCCTCAGTGGCCTAACCTGCCAAATGGGAACAGCACCAGTACCATGATATTTTTTCTCCCTTTCCCCTCATCATCCCTTCCTTTACAGGAATACAACTCCCCTTGATTTAAAGTACCTTTAAAAATCCAACTCAGCCTGGACTCCCGTGTTTTGAAGGTCACCAAGCACCTTTCTTCTGCTGTTGTCCTTCTTTTAAGCTAAGCAGTTTGCATGTGAAACCTTGGATGTGTATCATGGGAGCAGCGTTGTAACAGGAGTTTCGTGTTTTGCTTTTCAGCACTGGCATCTTCAGACTTACTAATGCTGGCATGCTAGAAGTGTCTGCTTGTAAAAAGAAGGGATTTCATCCACATACAAAGGACCCTAGGTTATTTAATGTAAGTATATAATTCAACACAGTTTTTGCTATTCAAACTCTTGACCGTGGTTCTGCAGCAAACAGAAACTCGAGATTAGATTTCTTAATAATTTTCCCCCTGTTTTACTAATTCATTAACCTTAGTTCACTGAGCAAGGCAGACAGCAGGAGACTTCTTAAGCAGTCATTAGCAGCCATGAGGTGAGTGTTACAAGCTGCTCTTCAAATGGTGGTTAATCAGAGGTAGTTACTATCAGTCACCACTTTTACCTGCTTTCAGAAGGAGCAAAAGCCACATTTTCAAATGGGAGTTACTCCTGAGCTCTTCCGTTTTTAAGCAATGAATCAGTTCATCTCTCCAACTGTAGTGTCCCAGCAGAACATCCCAGCTGCTAAAAAGTGCAGCTATAAGTAGGTTAAGCCCTATTTCCTTCATTCCCATAATTTTGCCCTGGTTTCTCCAAGCACTTCTCTGTAACTACCATATCTTTTGATGTTTTAATAGCATAATGGTGTATGTATGGCTAAGCAGTACAGTCAGCCAGAACTGTCTTCCAGCTAACAGTGACATTTCTGATAAGGGTCTTTACCTTTGAATAACAATTGGTTTGGGTTTTTTCAATGGGGTTCATTTCAAATACAGAAGCATCTCATATACCTTAAAATAAAATGATCCAATACAGAGAAGTAATGCTGAGAGACACTGGAAATTATTGTGTTGTCAGACTCTCTGAATGTCAGTATTAGTCCTCAAAAGAAGGAGAGGTCAGAGTTCTTTGTTTTGTTCTGTTCTTTCATCATTTAGTGTAGGGATAATGAGAAGGCAGTCCAACTCTGAAAAAATTTAAGATTTTTTGTTCCAGGTAGGCTCTTTTCAGTGGTCTTTTACAGTCTTAGTTCATGGATGAAGTTACTGGCTATTTTACTGAAACTGATTTCTGAGAGTAATGGGTTGACTTCTTCTGCAGCCATGTACCCATGTGGTTGGGAAAGACATAAAGATAATTGTGCTGGATCTGAGGTGATACAGATGGACCATATCGATGTTACTCTACAAAAGGCCAAACCAGAAAAATGGATTCCTGTTTTTCCTACATTTTCAGAAATTACTTTTATATTTATACATTTTAGATTGAATGGTTTGATATTTATTGCTCTAGCCTGTTTTGGAGTTATTTTGTTGCTCTGTCAAGATGGAGTTCAGTGGCATTACTCCTGAATCTGTAAACAAATCTCACCTATAACACACAACAATAAAATGAACTTCAAACTATAGTAAATGTGTTAAAAATAAGTAATGTTTCTTTTGTCACTTGTTGGCATTAATTTCCTCCTAAGAATTAGAGATTTTTAACAGTGGTTGGCTTTTTGTGACTTCCAGCTATGTACATCTCTTACAGCTTCAGTGAATTTAAGTTATATGTAGTAGAGGCAAATCCATCAGTTTAGGTGATTTTTTTCATCCTTTTCTCCAGTCCAACTTCTATAGCTCAAGTTACAGCTAAGTTATTAAGGAGAAAATACTTAGAAATACCCAAATCCTTTATCTGAGAGCTGACCCTCACCGTTTTGGGATAGCAGAGATGTATCAGAGTCCTTTTGAAAAATGTGTCTTCTCCAGCAACCTGCTACTAGAAACTTTAAACTGAAAGACATTTCTTGTCCTGAAAAGGATTCCCTGGATCTATCTAGAGTTAGATAAAAAGATCTAGACAGAGTTAGAAGGAAGAACCATACAAAGTTATTTGCTTTTACAAGAGTTTATTTAGTAACTGTTTCAAGAACCTAGATAACCTACACTTTAAATAATAAGGTTAGTACACAGAGGTTTGCAACATGTGCTAACAGTCAGAAGCTGGACAAGATCTGGAACCCCAGGGTTATGCAGACATGGTAAATAACAGGTGCTGTTGCAAAGAGCTTAGTTTGAAAGATAACAAGTAATAGGCAAGTCAGGTAAACTATTGAGTTGAGAGAGGAAAATAGGTTAATGAAAATAAATAGCATCCTTTATCCTGAACTCTAATGAATACAGATTGCAGCAAGTTCCTTAGAAGTGACCTTTTCCAGGCCTGCCTCAGTGAATTCTTTATTCATATATATATATACTTCTAAGATAATATTACTGGCTTCAGCTTCTATGCATATACTTCTAGCTGATGCATTTAAGATTATAAATGGAATCAGAAAAATTACAGAAAAAGAAAATTTTCTATATTATTTTACCTACTTTGAACACATTACTCCCCCCCTCTAAAAAAAAGTAGTTCTGAAGAGAAAGTATATTAAGCCAGCTTAATTACCCTTTAGATCTTGCTAGAAATCACAAAATAAAAATAATAGGGTGCACTCATCCTGAGGGCATACAACAGGAAAGTCATATGTTTGACCTACTATTAGAGTTTAGATATGCTCCCAAAGGAACAGGTTTTGTTTCTTTAAAGAAAACAGAGAACTGTTGTGGTACACATCGTACACCGCTGGGCCATGCACTGTAAGAAATTAGCTTTTCCAGCATGACAGCTGTGAAGCAAGAAGTGATGAGGATAGATAATATTTCTGGATAGAGCAGATGCAAAGCAGTGTGCCCATGCTCATCCTGATACTGAACAGATGCTGTGCTCCTTTTTGTACTGCCCAGAACTTTGTGAGAACCACGACTGGTTCTGCTGGCAGATTAAAATGTTTTTCTGAGGTTAAACTTTGAGAATGTGCAGCCTGATACGTGACCATTTTCTGGCACTGGTATCACTGAGCTAAAGGTACCACTGCTTCTGTTAAGCCCAGTACAATGTAATAATAAATTCATGTCACAAGATGGAGCTTCAAGCCAGCTGTAATGGCATCTGCACACATGCACGGCTTGGCTTTTGTCTTTGTTTTAAATAGGAGCAGCAATTTCATAGCATATTTAAATTTTATTTTAAGAAATACACAGTATCCAATTAATTAGATTAATTACGATGAAGGATTTATGGAATGAAATCATAAGAATGTATTTCCCTGAATACATTCACACTAAGGAGACTGATAAAGATAAAGCAATTTAAAAGCATTTGCGGTGAACAATGGATGGGCCAGCTTCATCATATTCCTGTTTGCTGATCCACATCTGCTGGAAAGTAGAGAGGGAGGCAAGAATAGAACCTCCAATCCAGACCGAGTACTTGCGTTCAGGAGGAGCAATGATCTGTTCAAGATATAAAAGCATTAAGTACAACTGTCTACTGTGAATAAAATACATTTTTATACAAAAATACTAAAGCAACGGTATGTGATATTAACAAAAACACTGCCTGTATTTGCTAGTGCTATTACAGCTATCCATTGCTGCAAGCAGGAAACTTTAAAATTTGCTACATCAATCTATACCCTCAAATTCTCTGCCTGACTCAACCTTCTCAGTGACCCCTATCCCTGGTGCATTCGTGTACTTCCAGGCACATATGAGAAAAGGGGAGATAATTGCTCTGGAAACATAATATGACAGTCCAGAAGGGCTTGAAAAAATCAATGACCTATGGAGCACTCCTTTTGGTATAGCTGATAAAATGTTTGTAAAGCAAAGAACAGAAGATTTGAAGCAGCAGAACAAAGATTGGTTTGTCAGGGTCTCTTTCTTTTTCAAACTTGTAAGCCAAAGACAAGACCAGCATTTCCTCTCTCCCATACCCATCACACTAGAAGGGCTGAAGAAGCTCACATACAGCCCCAGAGGAAAAATATGCTGCTGGGTCTATGCTGTTCTTCTTTGGCCACATTTAGGGCATTTGGCAGAATTCAACATGAACAAGGCAATGAGAGAAGGCTCTCTTCTTCCAGCACCAAGTTACCAGGTGGTGATTATTTGCTAGATAATCCAGATGTGATTCAAAATATGTTAAAAGCACTTGCTTTGTAAAGTGTTGCATGTTTCACTAGATCTTTGAGGACTTTATATTGTCTACAAATGATTGCACTATACATACCTTGATCTTCATGGTGCTAGGAGCCAGAGCAGTTATTTCCTTCTGCATCCTGTCTGCAATACCCGGGTACATTGTGGTGCCTCCAGACAGCACGTTGTTGGCATAAAGATCCTTTCTGATGTCTATGTCACATTTCATGATGCTGTTGTAAGTGGTTTCATGAATGCCAGCAGACTCCATGCCTGGAGAAGGTACAGAAGAACACTGAGGAAGCAACTCCTTACAGAGACTTAAAATTATTAACACAGAGCTGACATGATGTTTTAGTGACTCTTTGGAAGACATCAGTCTCAGAGCTTTGAAAATCTGGAAAGTCATTCTGCAGTTGCCTAAATTATTTGCTAAATAGTTCCTTGGTGTACAGCACTCCTCTCCCCCTTACACACACCAGCTCCTCCTTAAAAAGAAAGTTGGGGGTGTGGAATAGTAAAGTTTCCACTAGCCTTTTGCAGTCAATCTCAATTGTCCTAAGAATTCCTTATATGGTCTTGAAATATTTTTTTTCTTTTTCTTTTTTTTTTTCTTTTCAAATTAAGTCAACACAGAGACAGAACAGTCAAAATATGTCCTAAAATCTCTAGGTATGCAACTACTTTATTTCTGAGTTGAAATTCTGCCTGTTGGCAGAACTGACACTGGATTTCTGTGTGACCTAGTTGCAAATCTGCCTTCATGGATGTTGATTAGCATGGCATTGTCTTGGCTTTGCTCTGAAAAGGCGATGAACCGTGGATTCAGGATTTGGAGCAGTCTTTTGGAAAAATAAAAGTAGGTCTTGCTGCCTGCCTGCCCCTCCCACCTCTTTCCACTCCTGGCAAGCACATTCAAACACACAAAATGGCACAGGCCCAGTGCCAGAAGGCAGAAATAAACATTGCAGGTTTATTTTGGGAAAGCATTGTGGCTAATTGTTTAACGTGAAGTTCTTCCCACAATATTAATAGTCCTGTTGTAAAAGATTATTTTATAATGGGTGCTAGGACACACTCATGTATAGGTCTGGGTGAGTTAGTAATGGAGCACAATCAAAAGGAAAATAGGGACTTGGTATTTTTGTGCAGTTTACCAAGGCAGAGCAGTCACTGAGCTTACCAATGAAAGATGGCTGGAAGAGGGTCTCTGGGCACCGAAAGCGTTCGTTTCCAATGGTGATCACCTGACCGTCGGGAAGCTCATAGCTTTTTTCCAGAGAGGAGGAAGATGCAGCAGTGGCCATCTCATTTTCAAAGTCCAGGGCCACGTAACAGAGCTTTTCCTTGATGTCACGGACAATTTCACGCTCCGCTGTAGAGAGGATTCAGTCTTTAGAATGGCATTCAGAAAGGACCCAGGCATGTTGACTGGTCCTTTCATCCTCCAACACTCCCATATTTTAAACAAATCGTCTGCTAGTCTTTCAAGGGACTTTCATGTTGGAGACCTTCTCATGCCTATTCAACTGCAGAACCACTGATGGTCCTTCTAAGGCCAGCAGAAACATTGCACATGAACAACTCCCCTTCTCAGCCAGCAGCATGTCCTTACCAGTGGTCACGAAGGAGTATCCTCGCTCCGTGAGGATTTTCATGAGGTAGTCCGTCAGGTCCCGGCCAGCCAGGTCCAGACGCATGATGGCGTGTGGCAGGGCATAGCCTTCATAGATGGGCACATTGTGGGTGACACCATCCCCAGAGTCAAGCACGATCCCTTTGAGAAAAGAACACACGATTCATTCCCATCATACCCATGGAACCATTTCAAACACCTGTGCCATGTTCCCCTGAGGCCTACCTGTGGTACGTCCAGAGGCATAGAGGGACAGAACGGCTTGAATAGCTACATACATGGCTGGCACATTGAACGTCTCGAACATTATCTGAAATGCAATTTAAATAATTGTCTTAACACTAGGATGTTTAGTTTAGTCTAAGCAATTTATTGAAAGAGAGGTAGAATACAACATTTCCATATTTCTCAATGGTTGGTAAAAACAAGAAAGGAAAATACAAAATCTAAATCCAAAAATATTTGTCCTGTAAGGTATCTCCCTGTATTTGGCCTATATATTTATTGTATTAATATAACCACATGCACAGATCAAAGATAATTTTGTAAGGGGCCTGGGCATAAAAACAGATTAAGATGACACAAAGTTTGGACAGACTCACATTCAAAGTGGATACAATGATTTACTAAACTGTATATGTAAGTATGACAAGTGGTCACTATGTACTTTCCATCTTTCATAACTGAGAAAGAGAGTCTGCTGGACAGCATGACTAACTGGAATGATGATGTTCACATCCCGTTGAATGAAAATGTTGAATTATTCCATAGCTTTCGTGTGAGCTCACCTGGGTCATTTTCTCACGGTTGGCTTTGGGATTCAGTGGTGCCTCAGTCAGCAGAGTCGGGTGTTCTTCAGGTGCAACCCGGAGCTCATTGTAGAAAGAATGATGCCAGATCTGAGAATAATGAGAGAAGCAAAGGGAAAGAAACACCACCAATCAGCAGCTCAGCATCACTTCTAGACGGTATTGAGCTCCAGCACTCTGCTGACAGCTCTATAGAGACGCTGGTAATGTTTCTCATGCAGTTGTTCTTACTGCCTCCATAAAGACTACCAGAATAACTATAGAAAAAACCCCACTATCCTCAGGTTTTACTACGAGGATTAGATGACTTACTTTAAGGACACATAAGCTAATGAAAATGAATATGTTATTCTTACAGTAGAAAAGACAGAACAGGACATACTTGGTTCTAGCAATGTTATTTCAATAATGACTGAAAGTGGAGCAGTTCCAGAACAACTCAGAGAGCATACGCAGAGGTCAATACACAATGGGTCTCTTGACAGTTTCCTCTTTTGGTTAGTACAGGCCAGCCCAAGAATTCATAAAAAGAAATGAAGGTAAATGGTTTGTGAGGTTAAAAGTCAGCTTGTGTTTATCACCTCCATACAACTTGTTCACACAAGCTGTAAAAATCTGAGGCCAAGTAGACTGCAGTGAGGAGGTTAAAACACTGATAAGAAGTAAAACAACCAGAGACTTCAGTCTGAAGGCCAAGAAGTTTTTGCTAAGCTTGTTTTCAAGCTCATGATGATTAGGGACTGGTTAGTATGTTTGGCATCTCAAAGATTTTGCTTTCAAGTAAAATTTACAATACTGAGACTCATTTAGCGCTGTGTGACTCCATAGCTTAGAGTGTGCTGTGATGTCCTGACTGTTCCAAATAACCCTATTTTCACAGAACTACATTAAATGGAAATATCATTTTGGAATCTTAGGAATTATATCATCTGTACAGACTATGACTATAAACATGGTTCTGGAAGCCTTTCATCCAAACACTGGCTCTGAAATGGATGCATGGCACTGCAACATGGCTAATCTTTCAAGCATTAAAAAGTATGTGTGTAAACAGTGCTCTTCACATCAGAATCACATACATGCTTTGCATTTTTGCAGAAACAGATACCTTCTTAAATTCCATTTTTTTCTAGCTAATTGATATGTTCCTTTTCTTTCTTCTTTCCCCTCTCTCTCCCCCCACCCCCTTCTCAGTAACTAGCAAAGATCAGGCAGGAGTAAAAGAACTCCCAATTACAATTTTGATGTACTCCTACTGATACTCAAGCTTTAGCTGCAGGTTAACCTTGGCAGTTAACAAGCTTCTACTTGAACCATACTAGATAGCATGACACATTCATCTAAAATTTAGTGGATATTCTGTAAATATTTAGTTCAAGTAGTTCTGTTTACCAGTAGTACACATCAACTTTTCAAAGCTGAAATACCTTCTCCATGTCGTCCCAGTTTGTAATGATGCCATGCTCTATGGGGTATTTCAGGGTCAGGATTCCTCTCTTGCTTTGAGCCTCGTCACCCACATAGCTGTCTTTTTGACCCATACCAACCATCACACCCTATAAAATAATACAAATTGCATTAGTCTGTCAGGGAAAAGTGTCATTAAGTAGACAGAATATTAACTGTCAAATAAATCCGGTTGCCAGTTACACTAGTTACAACATAGTTTACTAATATTCAAAAATGGTGAATTATATGTTGCTCTTAAATTGCCAGTATTAAATGATTGGTTATTAAATTTCTGGAGTTCATGTTTCCACTACAGTTAAGTAAACAGAACAAGTACAATAGTAAATGCATCATGATAAAGTGGAAAATTGGAGTTGTTTTAATGTTTGTTATTATTTAGGGATGAACTGTCTGCTAAATGATAATAAAGTAGAGTAAAAGTAGAAGGTGATACTGTGCCATCTAAGGGTCAAGATGGAGTGATACACACTACATTTCCCAAAGCTTAAGATTCAACATATTTTAATCTTCTTTTTGAACACCGTAATACTGTAATTAGGGATGGGCAATTTAAATATACTGGTATGGGTTTCTTTATAGGTATTTTCATGGATCCTGTAGAAACGGGTAAAGGACCAGAAGCTGGAAACTACTGTGGATACACAGTATGTTAAAGTCAGAAATAATGAAAAAAAATAGTATACAGTAGGATGCTTTGAGTGCATAATATTCCTATCAGAACTTAGTCATTACAGACTCTAAACCTTGGCATCTCTAAATCTCTGTCTTAAAAACAGGCATCCCAGATTTGCAATTTTTAATGGGATGATCCATCCTACATGATCAGGAAAGGAATGTTCTAGAAATCTGTATTTGTTTCCATTGTAATTATATGGCTTGGTTTTGAGCAATTAATGTCATTCACACTAGCTACAGACAATAGCATTTAAATATACTTTTAAAATTATGGTAATTCCCAGAGACCTCAATTAGCCCTCCAGTCCTACTTTCTCTATTGAAAGGCAGGTATTTCTCCAATCCTGGAGAACTTAAAATGTGTTTACTGAGTTTATAAAGTGCTTCGTCTTACAAAGAGCTTGCCTCTTTCCACCAGGGCCTTGGGTGACATACAAGCAATTAGGTGGATCTGCTAATTACTCAGATTAGTTTGTTGTGACCTAGACAAGCTTCTCTAATTCATGCTAATGGTGATCTATCTTATAAACTCTCTATATTTAACAGCTCAGACAGTAAATGTATTTTGCGAACTATCAAAATACAGTGGAATGCATCATATACTCAAATGTAAACCTTGAAGCTAAAGAAACTCAACCCTAGACAGGTACCCATTTCTAATACAGCTAAATGAATAAAGGTTAGTGGAAAGCTGACTGAAAACTTCTGCTTCCTCCTTCAGTGTTCCACCTATTACCTATTACTTATTATCAGCTTTAAGGGCAGTCAGAATTTCCAGATGTCCCTGTGTTGGGCTTATTTGGGTTGTGGGTTGGGTTTCTTTTAACTAGTTTTACTCACCAAGTTCTCTGGGTAATTCAAAATTAAGGGGCAGGGAAAAGACAGCATAGAAGGGAGTGAAATATTTTTAAAGGATTTCTTTCACAAGGCAAGAGACCTCCTTTGAGTCAGGTGAGTGCACAGCTGGACTCCTTTTGCCTGGAAGTACACAGATCACCCTGGGCTGGACTAGCCCCAGACACAGACGGCTCTGGGGTGAAGAGCTGGGGACAGGGCAGCAAAGACTTCTACAAGCCCAGTGAGGAACAACCAAAGTAGTTCATTACCTGGTGCCTGGGACGACCCACAATGGATGGGAAAACTGCCCTTGGAGCATCGTCTCCAGCGAAGCCGGCTTTACAGAGCCCTGACCCATTGTCACAAACAAGGGCAGTGCTGTCCTCTTCCTCACACATCTTCTACAGCAGTGTCCACTGGCCTTCCAGACAGAAAACAGCCCTATGAAAACAGCAGGGAAGAATTAAATCAAAACCAAAAACCTACTCGGATAGCAGAGCCACCCTGGCTCTATGGAAGCAACCAGAACCTGCAAGGAGGGGTATGGCCCCTGTCTGGGAATCGCAATGACTGCAGGGCTATGGGAGGGAACGGGCTTCCTTCTGAAAGTGTGAGAGGTTTCAGCCATGTCTGCCAAAGGGCTGTGTGCACTAGAGATTATCCAGGGAATTCCACAGGAGACTTCCAGCCCTGTGGCACAGGCAGAGAGATCAGGGAGCAGCAAATGTTTATCTAAATTTGGTCACAGAATCCACGGCGAGGGGAGGGAGATAAAAGAGAACACTGGACTGACAGCTGCAGAAACAGATTCATTTGCATTGAGTTCAGCACAACTTCTCCTGCTTTCCTATCACCCTGACAGAATCCTGACACGTGGATAGCTGTAAAAGGTAAGAGCACTTCAACTTCCCCTTCCAGTCTTGGGCTTCCCAAAAACTAACTACATGAAATGCTATGCATGTACCAGGGGTGTTTTCCTGATGCAGATAATAATCACAGGTGAAAATGGCCAATTAAGTTTACATTTAACCTTTTAAAAATGTAGAAATTTTCCAAATAAAAAAGGGGGGAAAAAAAAAAAAGCAAGCCTTTTCCCGTTCTCCCCTAATCATTCAGATAAATAAACCCACTTTTAAAATTAAGCCAGAGACAATATGTGTTTCAAAAACAGTCCATAAGGTCTGCTCTATCATCATTTCAAAGCAGCTAATAAACTACATTTGTAGAGTGACAGAACAATTTATGTTGGCTCCTTGGCTCAGTAAAAAGAAACTGTTTTCTTCCTCTGGCAACAGGAAGATAATACGGGTAATAAAAATGCTTTGAAGGCTTGTATGAAAGTCAGTTCCAGAAACAAGCACTGAATACCAGGACTCAAGAAGAACTATTTGCTCACAATTTATAGCGTGGTAGGGAATCACTTGGCCCACTCCAAGCCTGGGCTTCCATGCAAAGTTCAACAAATTGCAATGTGTTAACAGCTAAGGGAGACAGCTGTCATCCACGGACCAGCTGGCTCCACATGCAGTCTCCAAAACCTTCTGCTGCAGGAATACTGGAAGTGCAGGCAGAAATGAGAATGCGGTCAGCAAGAGCCATGGCCAATGAGCAAGGGGGGCCACAATATGTTTAACCTCTACAATGGATGGAACAAGCACAGAGAGTTCTCCCAAATCCTTCACTTGAGATCCTCTGTGTCTCCCCAGCCAAGCAGCCACGAGACATGGCTGCAACCCTGCTCCTGCAGGCTGCGTGGGCAGGGCTCCCAGGAGAAGACAAGGATAGGGAAATCCTAACTTCATATTCCAGATATTTTATCATTATAATTGGGGAAGGAAAGTAAGTTGCAATTTTTTTAGTTATTAAACTCCTGGGGGGAAAGGCTCTTTATAATAAAATATTTACTGAATCGAGTACAACTGTTATCTAACATGAATGAACAGACTGGTTTGGACAAATCATTTCCTAATTAGGAAATACTCTTTTCAGCCGTCTGTTTTTGGAACAGCGTTTGAGGTCAGGGGGGTTGCTGAAACCAATGCAGCTAATGCAATGCCAAAAATCACTTGGGGGAGGGGAAAGAAGGGGGCAGGAAAGGCTACATTTCTGAGCTTAGTGGACTCTAAATGAAAACCATATTTAGTAATAAAGCACAAAAAGTTGAAAAATCAGACAGAGGGCTCTGCTACCAACCAATGAGTTACAGCTCAGGACTGCCATGGCAGGCAGTAACAAGATCTTAGAGCAGCAAATGTCACTGAGTGTGGAAGAAAGGAAATTTGTCTCCCAAGTAAACAGTACAGTCTTTAGCCTCTTTCTTCTCCCTGTTTTACATGTAAATATAATCAATCACCTCACCAATCTCCACAACAAATTACTAAGAGAACTCCAGCTCAAGAAGTACTGCCATGTAGCCTGTTCCTTAATGAATGTTTGGCATTTTACAGAACAGTGGTTTCATATACATAGAGACAGGGATGAATACATGCAGTCACATTCCACGAAACACTCTTTCACCTTACACTCAATTAAAAGCACTGTGGCAAATCTGCTAAGAAACACTACTACATACTCCATCAGGAACTCTGTCCCAAACCAACACCCCAGTGTCACACAAGTTCATTTAAACCAGAATATAGCTGTAATTCTGGCGATGGCTTTACCCGCACCATTTCTTTATACAGTTGCTGAAGTGCTGGTAGAATGAGCAAAATTATTAGGGTAGAACTTTCCTTTCCCTTTCAGAACATAAAATAAAGACAGATCAGTATAGATATAAGTATTTTATCAACCCAATTCTACTAAGTTTCTTAAGCAAACTACAGCACAACAGTACATCCTCCTGAATAGCTTCCACTTGACATTATTTAATTGAAATCCTCCAGCAATCCGTAAATCATGCCATTGGTTCCGTGCCACTTACCCTGACAACGCTTGGCTAGGGACGGCTGCTCTAGGGTGGTACACTCTGTATCTGAAACCTCAGAGGTTATATAGCCCCTTCAGCTCTTCTCCTCCCACTAGCCTCCCAAACAAGGAGCAGAGACAGACAGAGACAGAGCTGAAGTCTCTAACAAAACCATATAGGGACCTTAATACAAAAAACTCTAATCTGGGTGGCCACAGGCCCTGGGTCTCTTCCACTGCATTCCAGTGTAGAGCTCATGAAACAGGAGGAGACTCTCAGCTGTGTAAGATAAACACTCTAAAACTCCAGGAGAGTTGCTAAAATACAGAGAGAGTGTGCCCACAATAGACATCCTCTGGCTGGAGGATCATGTGTTCAAACAAGGGAGGTCCAGGACTTCACAGTAACATCCAAGAAGCAGAATGGGAAATTGGAAGAGCAGTCATTTATAACAGGGAAGGTGTCTTTAAAGAAACATTTTGCTGTCATTAAAGATTTTGATAAAAACAATTAATAAGTGTTTCTGGCCAGCTAAACAGCTGCTTAATTTTTCTACAAAGTCTCTTTAAAAGCTTAGCATTTTGCTTGTACAATAAATATTGCCCACAGACTTAAAGGTAGTAAAAAAAGTACCTGCTGTTGTACAAGGTTCACAGAGAGGTTTTGAAGGTTGTTAAAATGTTCAGTAAAAATTCAGTTATGATCCCCTCTGGACTGTGATGGGTTATAATCCTTTCTGTTTCTCTGAAAGCTTATTTTCCAACCCTAGGACCTACAGGCCAAATTTGCCCTATTGCTGCTCCACTGATGGCCACAAGTGTGGGCTGTCATAAACTCCCGTCCCAAATTTTTCATAATAAACTTGCTGGATTTTATAACCCCAGCTATCTTTTCCACTGAACACATTTTTAGCAAATAAAGGAACAGTTCACATTGTACAAGCTATTTTCAGCACAGGCCTGGATTTCTACAGCTGTAGCCAACTGTTCTCTGGACAGACTAATTCTAGTAAA
The DNA here is from genome assembly GCA_013397975.1 of Machaerirhynchus nigripectus. Taxonomy (NCBI): domain Eukaryota; kingdom Metazoa; phylum Chordata; class Aves; order Passeriformes; family Dicruridae; genus Machaerirhynchus; species Machaerirhynchus nigripectus. The sequence continues at coordinate 695,025 of VZRQ01008644.1, read as the reverse complement.
GCAGCCCTTTCACAGCCAACAATATTTTGTCATTAAGTTTGTACAAAAGACCAGAAACAGCATCTCTTAACTCCAGTACTAAACTTTACAAATTCAAAAGTGCTCCAAGCGCACAGGCCAAGAGAGATGTGAGAATCCAAGTGAGATCCTTGCTTTGCAAGTCTTGTTACAACAGGGAGAGGCATTGTGCATTTGTTTAAGGAGTGCTTGCTGCCTGAGTAGCTTTCATGCAAGAAAACCTCCCAGAAAACCACAGTGAAAGTTTTTCTGACGTGAAAATTTAAGGCATAAGCTACTAATAGAGATAGCAAATAGGCAGAATTATGGATTGAACACCAACAGGAATTTAACTTTTAAGGAAAGGAACTTTTAAGGAATGTAACTGCCTTGGAGAGTCAGAAACAGAAGTTAACAAGTGGTGGAACATGAGCCATGCAAAAGCTATTTACTGTTTCACTTCCATCATCAGGATAAAAGACAGAGATATTAAAAAAAAAAAAAAAAAAAAAAAAAAAAAAAAAAAAGAAAAAATAAAGGAAAAATAAAATACCCACTGAGGTAAGCAACCCAAAGCCGAGGATCTAAACAGGCCCTTTTTTTGCATATCTCCAACTGGCATTCAAAGGACAGCCAAACCCAACTTCTTTGTTTTCAAACAACACTCAATACCATAGCTGAGAAAACTTACATACTTCACACAGAACATATGGTATTAGATCAGGGAACCTTGGTCAAGGGGAATTTCACACAGCAGAACCCTTCAATGCAGTATCATGTCTGATTTCAGTACAAACTTCGATTACCTTCTAGACCAGAAGAAACACACTCCAAGGTTTCCAGAAACATCATCCTTGAAATACCTTGAAAATACTCAGCTTGGGACAAAGATTCAAAAGAATGCTAGCTTTCTGCCTTACTGAGCAGAAGTTCACACTCCCCAAAAAACTTAGTGGTGATTGTGCTATGGCAGGTACAGCACATGTGAGATTGCAGAGCCAAGTAAACAACCCTCCAGTAGAACTGGTGCATCATCCACAGTGCTCAGCACAGCTAGAAATATAGGCAATAGTTTTCTACAAGAGGCCTCTGTGAGCGTAAATGGAACAGTGGTCACACAGATACCAGAGACTTGTACCTCTGCTAAGCTTCATCGTGATACCTGTAACCTTACCCTGGTGCACACCACAAAATTACTGGTGGTGGCAATGACGGCAGCAGCAGCCCCTTGGCTGCTTTGAAGAATGGTTATTTGGGTGGGGATCACACATCCCCTTCCCTCTTGTGGGCACAAAAGATTTCAGGGTGCTCATGAAAAAGATGTGGCTGACACAGAGTCTCACTCAGAGCAGGCAGTGGTAGGTATGGAGATACAGAGTAAACACCAGCTGTTTGGAAGGACCTGCCATGTGAAGGATATTTGTCAGAGACAGGCATAGGCAGACTAGAAGGACGAAATAGGCCCAGAGGCTGACTGAGCAGTAGTGAATGGATACCCAGCAACAGCACAGGGAAGGTGCAGGGGTGCTGCCCAGCCACAGCTCCAGAGCACAGTGAAGAGCAGTGCTCAGCAGGCAGCTCGTCTCTGCAGTGGGACCTTATGGAAAGTGCCTGGGCAGGAAGGACAAAAGGCAAACTGGTGAACTATACAAGGAAATTAGGTCAGTGCAGCTCCAGGGGCATTATAGAATAAAAGAATTGCTTTTCTTTTTAGTGACTCCATGCTAAAGTTATGATCACAGAGATCTTTCTATACATAAAAGCACATGTGAAAAAAATGTCATTAGCAGCTTACACCTTTCTTCTCAGTAACTTAGCTCATTGACAGAGGAGCAGGAGGAGAGGGAAGAATGAACTTGGCATGAGACATGAATGAGAACCTAAAGAGGACTGAATAGGAAAAGTCTTCTGAGAATTAAGCCTAAATGATGGGGATCAAATCTCTGAACCCTCCTCTGCAACTATGGACAAATAAGAGCTTAGACCAAATATATATATATGGTGTGGAGCTTTGGGGGTTTTGTTTTGGTTTTTTTGTTTTGTTTTGTGTTTTGCGGGGGGGGGTT
>VZRQ01008644.1:681200-692950 GCA_013397975.1 Machaerirhynchus nigripectus | reverse complement strand
TTTGTGGGGTGGTTGTGGGGGGGGGGGGTGGTTTTTTTTTTATTTTTCAAGAAAAAGAACACAACACCATTCCCGAAGGTAGTTTAGCTTTCCCTCTGGAGGTCACTTCCCACACCCGTTTCTGCTACCTGTCTTTCAGTCCTTATTCCACTCATTTTTACAGAAACTGCACAGCACAATTTACCTGGTGTGTCTATACCCCAAGGTTCTTTTTCTTTCTTTGTATCCATAGCCAAAACCTATGGTTTTAATTTAACTTCCCCTGAGAACTTCTTTGGTTTTCCATGCTAAATCCTTTTGCAGTCTGCAACACAGGAGTATGTCTGGAGTACAATCACAGAAAGAAAAAGAAGAGGAAAAACTAATTTTGTCTCTCACTTTAGTATCTTTCCCCCGATCTCTTAATAGAGATACTAGCAAAGCTCCAATGCACATTGGGAACTCTCCTATTGACTTCAAGTACCTTTCAGTACATCAGTGGAAACGCTCAGCTACACCTTCCTTAAGTTCTTCCTTTCCAGCAACCTGTGTGGATTGCCATATGGACACAAAGTGTGCCTGGGATTCCACAGCAGCAGGAGCTGTAGAGCAAACCATGCCTAGAAAATGGGCTCTAGTTGGCCTGAAGAACGCCAGCTCAGAGGCCCAGCACCAGTGTGTAGATGCCATACATTTTTGGTAAAGGAGGACAGAAGCTGCAGGCTTATCTCAGTCTATAGAAGACTGTGAATAGAGTAATCCCTTTGCTTTACTTTATAAGGGAAAACAACTTCTGAGATGTGTGTGGAGACCTTCCTGCCTCCATCCAATTGGTTGTTTAGGAATGAGGCTCTGCTAAATATGTCTCTGTCTCCTTTTTATTTGGGGATTCCTTTCATCTTCATAACATTAGCAGAATCTCTAAATGTTTTGGTTTGTCTGCCTTCAGGCCCTCTCCACCATCTCATTGATAGGCTTTACACATCCCCACCCCCTATTTTGAGAAAGACAGGCATAAATAAGCTTTAGGGAGCAGAAAGTCACTCTAATAACCTGATTCATTGCAGCTGTCACACAGTAAGCATCTGTAAAGTGTCAGATTAACCATAAATTGTCAGACTCATAGATTAGCTTTCCCTGGGATTGCCAGGCTCTTGCACTGGTCTCTCTCTAGCAACTAAGACAAAATTGCTCTAATCTTTTTTAAATACGGCAGTTTTCAACCTACAAAGTTTGGAAAATAGCTTTGCCAGTGCTCTTCAAGAGCTAGAGGGGACAGTGTTTGCCAGCTGGGCCTCTTAAGTAAGCTGATGGAGAATATTCATTCACAACCTTCATCTTCTTGACAAGGTATCTTCCTCCATGGTAATGTGGTAAAACTATCCTTCATTCAAAATCAAAGGAACATATTCAAAGTAAAAATGAGATAATGTCTCCCCCATAATCCTTCTTAGATAAATAAACAGAACATAAGCACAAGTCCTGCTGGGTCAGGCTGATATCCATATAGCTCAGTATACTGTCTCTGAGATTTCTTGATAGCAGATGCTTGCAAAGAAATGGGATGCTTCCAGTGGTAATTTTCTTCCTATATCCTTTCTCCTTCCTTATGTACAGCAGAAGGATTTCTTGAGAAAGGAGTATGTACCCAAATCTTCATGCATACTAGATGCAGATTTATTTAATATTTTCCCTCCATAAATTTGCCTCGTTTAAATACATAGTTTTGAATGCCCCTCTTGATCTTTTTCTTTTTTGTAGAAATGAGCGAGGCATTTGTCTGCGAGGCATCACCCATAGCTCACACTCCAGCTGGTGTAGACAAGCCTAATGTTGCAAAGAAAACATTAGGTATATCAGAAGCATGGTCAAAGGAGCACTGTCTATCCCAAGAGCTGCAAATCCACCAGAGATCCTGGATAAGCCCTTAGGCCACCGGCCAGGGCAGAGCTCTGACCCACTGGGTGCAAACTATCAGCAGCACCTCCGTAGCGTGGTCACAGTTCATGCTGACAGATCTGTCCAAAATTACATTGTAGATAAGGCCTTGCAATAATATTACATTGGAACACCTCTCAAAAGCCAGATTCCCCTAGATGATTAGAACCTCTGCAGTGACACGCTATCCAAACTTGTCAAAATGTAAATGACATCTTCCCACCACATCACTGTGGAAAACAAGTCCTGTACTCCCAGGGAAGTCAGACCTACACAGCTTGTGTGTGGGACAGGCAGAGCACAGGGGTCCTTCCTCCACAGTGACTTCCCAGCTCTCCAGCCAACACATTCCCAGACTGACAGCAGCAAGCAGACCAGTTCCCCCCACATTTTTGCGAGTGGTTGTCCTGTTATCTCACCAAGAGTAAGATTTCCAGGTGAGCTTGCACATCGTAAGAAAACGGAGAGTTGCCATGAGAGGAACTTGCTGGAAGTGAGTTTCATAGAGCTATTACTTACAGATTAAACCTGTGGGTTCTGAATGCTTAGTTATATCCCAGCTCAGCCCCTGTATGAGCCAATATGACTGGCTCTCCAGCAAACCATGAGAAAAAGGATCTCTACAAGGTAGTTTCTTACACTAGCAAATTTTCATAATTTGCTGTAGTGCCACAGTTTCACTTTTTGGCTCTAGATGACACCAAGCTCTGGAGTCACTCTCACCACAAATGTTACCAAGCTGGTACCTGCCTCTCCCAAAAGCCCAGCCCTGGTCTTCATTCCTTTCTCCTGGCACTGGGTTTGGAGCACTCGAAGGTTAAGTGTCACTGCAGGACAAGGAGATGTGGCCCCACTGCAACTTCCTTGTCTTCTGTATGAGTCACTCGGCACGGTTGTGACAAACAGCTGAGAGCACAGCTACACTTTTTTTGGTTTTTTTTAAACCTACACAAGAACCACTAAATAACAGTGAAGGAACGAGCGTTACATGGCACTAAACCAAAGAATGTACAAAATACACAAGGGGAAATCTACCACCTTTGTGGCTGAAGTGAGCACATGCTTCTAAAAATACCTTTGGATGAAAAGGGAACCTTCTTTTGGAACTGGCATGCCGTTATATGAAAGTGCATGCTGGTACATGCAAAAGTAAAAAATAATGCGGCAAATGCAAACATATTTAATACACATGCATTTTCTGTACCAGAAAAAAAAGGGTCAGAAGTCAATTTGAAAGTTTGCGAAACTGTTTGGGGCTTTTTTTGATTTCAACTCCACTGCAAGTGGAGGCTAAAAGAGCCATCAGTAAAGTTGGGCATGGACATTGCAGCAGGCATGAATAGCCTCCATCCACACAGGTGTTACAAAGAATAGGCCAAAGTGCTTCCAGAACAATCAACATTTACTTTCATTAGCCCTTAAAAGTGCTTGAGGGGTTTTCCCCAGGAAGAAAGGCAGTCAACAAAAATTTCAAGCATGTAATGACAAGAAGTAGCTAATTACAAACTTGCCAGATGAACACACCACTCTAAGTCAACCTATCACATCTGCCAATACGGAATTCAAATAATAATAAAAAAAGGAGATAATAAGGTAAACATTGAGAATAAAGCTGTATAAAAACAACTTCTTGTAATTTTTTTTGAGAATTATAAACATAGTTGTAAAAGCTGTCTGAACTCCTTTACATTCTAAAACATTAGAAAAAATCCAATTGCAGATCTAACATGCAGAGTAGCATGAGAACTGCCTCTGAAGCTGAAGTCTTACAGCACAACAGTGCAGGGAAATCACTGCTGAGTGGGTGGATTTCTGTGGGACCCACCACTGGCTAAACATATTAATGCCTTTATCAGTGATCTGACCAATAACATGTTACAGAAAAATGACACAGATAAAATACGTACAAGTGTATTTTTATAACTTGCTACAACCTACACTACAGATCTAAGATAAAACAGAGTCCTCCCCAACAGAATCCTGTTTATAATACGAAGCCTTGAGAAGGCTCTTGGCACATGTGACCTGTGCAGAAGGATTCCTACCCCATCTCCCCATGGCACTTTTGCTGAATATCATTTTGGCTGATGAAAACACACCCAGGGATGCAGTGCCTAACTCACTGCAGTTTGCAGGAAGGACAGGACTTCACTGGTGCTCTCCTCTGCCCCATATGCAGTATCAGCCTGCTCTGTCATACCTTTCTGCACTCATCCTGGCTGCTGCTTGGGCCTGGAAGATCCTCCTGTTACAAAGTGTGGTGCCCCACGAGACTGACAGCTGATGATGGTTGGTCATTTAGCACATGATGATGGTTAGGTCATTTAGCTATGTCTCATGCTCTAGCACATTCAGTTTATAAACTGCTTCCCAAAGGATGCAAAAACCTCACAAGAAAACTAAAGCAGGCAGGCTTTTGGTCCTTGCTTTTCAGACACATCTTAGTTACGTAAGGTAGTTTCTTCTTCCTCTTTCTTACAGGCAGTTGAAAGAACTATGGAAAAGTACAGATAACATGCTACTTTTGTTCAATAATTTGGTTGGTTTTCTGAAAGTGTAAAAGCATTTTGCAATCAAACTAGGGGTTTTCTTTTCCTCTTCCACTAAATGTGTTTTATATGCCCAGCTTTAACTGTTTGTTTAAATTCCCTTTCAGGCCAAAGAACAAAATTTTGTTCTTTTCCTTTTATAATTGTAAGGAAGACTTAGATGCATAATTCTGAAACAAACATAACCATCCTCCTGAAACATGGAAAAACTCAAGAATTCTGGAAAGTTTTTCTCATTCCAGCCCATTTCAGGACCAACTGTTGTACCACTGGTCTCATGGGGGATGAAAACTGTCAGGATCAGCTCTAACCTGCCAGTGGGAGATCTCTGCAAACTCAAATGCTTTTTGATTTATTTCTGTTCTTCTTGCAAGCCAGTAACATCACTAAAATAAAGACAAGGTCTCAGAATTATAGTTTCTACCATGTTGTCAGTCCTGTAAGTACTTCCCAAGCTTCTCCTTCTTTCAGTTCCTTGCTTGTTGAAGGCATAGTGAGGCCTTCCACTGCTGCAAAACACTGTTGTACAAGGATCCTGAAAATGCCTGGATAGTTGCCACATCAGGATACCAGAACTATTTACAACTCTTCCAGCTTCCTAATTAGAGCCTGTTACTTACTGCATTATGTTTAGCTGTGTCTGGGAATTCATTTACAAGGTCAAATGCTCAGACCTCTTCAATACAATATAAATCATTTCCCCACATGCTGAATACTCTGCACTACACAGCATGAACACATTGTTTAATACAAGGAGAAAATGATGCAGTTAGCAGATCTTCAGCACAAACACATCCCTCTTTCTGAATCACATTTAAATAAAACAGTGTTGCTATAGCATCTTATTGCATTAGAAACTGAACACCACTTGCACTGCAAATGGCCAGGCCTTTCAGGAAAAGGGGCTGGAAGAAACAGGGGACAACCACACTTGGGAAAAAGGGCTAGCATCTGTGTTCTTTTACTCTGCATACACAATACAAGCTACTGTTTTCATGAGGGCTGAACCTTCCCTATTAGTTTGCTTTTAATAAATTATAGTTATTCATTTGCAACTTGTTTTTCAGGTGGGTCCCCTGAAAAGAAAATGTGGGGTTTGTACCAGGTCATTCAGGAACAGTGGGACAGTAGCTGGGAGGGCAAGGATTAAGCTCCATGTATCAACAGCCTTTCACTGCACCAAGCTGTGACACTCCAGGCTCTGCCATGTGCCCAGGGCAGGGCAGACTGGGCTGCCCCTTCAGGGAGCTGATGGAGAAGGGTTTGGTGGCCAGCCCTGCCTCCCAGAGAGAGGGAAGCTCCCAAATATTGACATAACATAACTTTACATATGCTTTATGCACAGGTAGTGAAATCTTAGCTTCAGTCAAGGCAATATCAAAATTACTGTTGCTCTTAAAAAAAAATCATGGCTCACTGAAGAGAATGAATGAAAGCTGAGAATTCAGTCCAAAACCTCTATTTCCAGAAGGTAAGACCATTTCCCTACGCTTACAGCAAAGGCATGTGAGTTCCTTGTCATTTCCCACATGAAACTGAGGAACTGCTCTACTCTCAGCTGGCTACCTCCAGGCAGGGAGGTTTCTGAGCATCCCCAAGCTGGGAAAAACATATGGAAACCTGTGGCTTTAAAAGCCATGGCCTGCACTAGCGCTAGACTCTCCTGCCCATCCCAGGGAACCAGAAATGCACGTTCTGCTGTCCATCCCTCTTCAGTCCCTCATCCAGTCTCCCATTCCTGCATCTGACCTGGCTGACAGCAGAAAAGGTAGCTATTGTGATGTGTGGAAAGGATGCCTCCTTCAAAACACAGCTTTCCGGAAGTATTTGAGAAATTATTCAGCTGAAAAATAGCTGATATCTGGGAATTTAACAGACTGCTTCAGACAGCTAACATCACTGTATCCCTCCTTGGTGTGACCACCCTTAGAGATGCACAGCTATCTAAGCACATCATTTAACTGCTGATGACAACCACCAACAGAAAACAATCCACTGCGTTTTGAGGGAAATACAGATCAGTCTGTACTACGTACTCAATTCATTTGCCGTAGCTCATAAAACCTTCCCATGCAGTGGGCTGTGCAGCTGAATAGAGCAGATATGACTCACCCCTGTAGCTTCATCAGCTACCCAGGCCTCTCTTCTGTTTGTGCAAATGTGTGCTAGAAGTGGGGGAGTAGGTGAAGGTATGGATCAGTGATAACTCCCCGACCTCCAAACTTTGTTCCTACCACAGCAGCCCCTCCCTACGAGGATTTAGCTGTTGAACATCTACCTGAAGCACAAGTCCTGCTTACAAGCATACAGCAGTGCCCAGGAAACAAACATTCAGGGTAAGACCACTACATCCTGTTCTGGCTCTGAAGAACGTTTGATGTCACAGCAGATGCCAAACTGCATCTGAGATGTTAGTGGGAGGGATAAGACTTTTCACATCACTGTCATGTTTTCCCCACCCCCAAAGATTTTCAAAGGTTAAGTGATATGAAAAGAAACCAAAACAGGAGCATTTGGAGTCTCAGCCACAAGGCACTGCTTTTATGTAAGCCTGCTAGTCTCACTTGTCAGATGATAACCCAGAAAGAGAAGCATGACAGAGCAAAGCAAAACACTGGAACTGAATTACAAAGATGTAATATTTCTTACAATATCAGAAACTACAGCATGCTAAGATCCTTTAGAATGTTTCTTTAGCTTCTCCTCCTCACTACTACCTTTAATAAAATTTGATTTAGTTTATTTTAAAATTATAATGAAAACTTCCTTGGAGGGTGGCTCTTTGAGCATCACTTACTCAACATGGGGAATGAAGCCATCTGGTGCACCTGTTAAGGCTATCTTCAGATTAAGGGTCAAAAGCAGAACTAACGATCTCCTTTTATTCACATTTACCTTTTAACTCCAGACATTCCTCTACAGATCTTTCCTCTTTCATCCTTAGGACAAGGATTCAGCCTCAGATTTATCTCACAAATGCAAGAAATCCACAAATTAAATAGCAGTGCTCTGTCGAAGCAGTACCTGAAGGGAAAAGATTTGAACGTTTTCTCACTCACCTCTGGAGAACATCGAGCATCCCTAGCACATTTTCTCAAAAGCTTTTATAGTTGATCTGTTACACACTGGACAGTTAGCATTCACTGTACACCAAGCTTTGCAAGCGAAAAGCATAATCTTAGTAATGCCATCTTCAAAAAAGAACTAAGACAAATTATCTCGAAAAAAAGAGAAAAGATCACTAGCCAGCCTCTGAAGCAAAGCTGCCTCCTGCAAGATCTGGATGGAACAATTAAAACAGATGCATTTACAGTCTATCTAAAGTCAAAAAGGCAAATTTTATGTGAGCCCATGTAATGTGCAAAATATTTGGTAAATATTGCAGCATTCAGTATCTCAGCACTCCCTTGTACACTGCACACACAGAGGACTGGGACAGGATGGCCCCATGTCTAAAATAAAGTCAATAATCAACCCTAAGACAGAAACACATCTACATTTATGGTAAGGTTATAGTGATTGGCTGTAGGAGCCACCAGGCATCCAGCCAATTTGCTTTTCCAGTCTAAGGAAATGCTCAGTTTGTTTGAAAAATGATTTTTTTTTCCCTGCTGTGAAGAATGCATTGACGTCATCAAACTGGGTCTGTTGAACAACATCATGGATCCAGGGTTGTGTCAGGAAGGTGAATTATGAGAAAAAGGACACACATCTCTTTCAATTTTCTTTTAGAATGACAGGGTCTGTGCCCAGTTCTCCTTTATCACCTTCTCCAGAGGAGAACTGCTAGAGAAGACAAGTGACTTGGTACGAATTTCGGTTTCCACTGTTTTGTGCTAGCCTGGTTTTTTTGTTTCCATTCTGTTTCCTTGCCAGTGTGGGTTTTTTCCAGATAAAAAGAAGCATCCATAGCTCCACAGGCAAGTGTATCAGATCACTATTACTTCTAAAACAAACACACTGCATGCCAGAACACCCTGATCTGTGATTTGACATAACACCAGGCAGCACCCTTATGAAAAACCCCACAGGCTCTTCATAAACCTCTCTGGTCACACACTACTTTGACTCTTCAATGCTGGCATATCAGCTTCTCCACAAGCAGAACAGGGTGTTAGGGCCAACAAAGCACTTTGCTACCACACCAGCTGACCAAGAACCTTTCACTACACCACAAACCCGGGTGATTGTAAGTACTATATAGGGGTTTATGAAAAAAGGGAGAAAGGTAACTTTCAGTTGTCAGAATCTGGCCATATCACAGTGCAACAAACAGCCAATACTTACAGTGGTTACAGATCTGATCTACGAGACCATAATGCAAAGCGTGGAGCAAGGTCACTGTTTTAATGTTTCACAGAAGATCTGGAAAACAATAAAATCATCATAAAACTGTACTAAGAGGTGATTATTTAAAGACTGATGCCACTCTGATAATTTCCCAACAGTGTTAGCTGATGCTTGTGACAAGTCACACTACTGAAGAGGTTTGAATCAAAGATGAAGGAGACACAATAGAGCTGCATGAGTAATGGATCACTCACAGTACTTGAACAAAAAGTCAGAAGTAGCTTGGTTGTTCTGAACATACATGAGGGAGGGGAGACGAAAAACAGGAAAACAAAATAAAACAAAAGACAGACAGAAAGTGAAACAAAAAAACCAAAAACCAAACCAACAATGATCTTTTAATGTGTGTTTTAGGACAAAGGAGAATTTAAGTTTGATGGAACTACTTTGGTTAACTTATACTACATTAATCTAATTGCCCAGTCTTAGTACAAAAGAACTGCTAAGGATTACCAAGATGCTAAAACAAATCTAAACCAAATATTTTTTAAAATATTAAAAAATCTGTAGTAATTTAACAGAGAAAAATGTAGTAGAAAGCAAATCAGATCTTATGCTTCCTCCCCCACTATTTTCCTTCTGCAATACAAATATGGATGCAACACTCTGAGGTGAGACCAATGCAATGCACAGGGCTCTGGGCCCTCAATTATGTTTTATTGCACCTTGTCAAATTTTTCTTCACCTGGAGAGACTGGCTAAATTAATCTTCTCAAAAACCTAGCAATCCATAATGTCATAATACACCAACAGAGTCAGCTTCTTTAGGTGCAAGCATCTTTCTGGAGAGGGAGGAAAATGTTTGATGCCAGTTAAGGCATGAATACTGATTTCAACTCAGCAACACTAAATGCAAGAATACTGTGACCATGTGTGTCCAGATTTATTCCTTGGGTGGTTTTGCACAGACCAGAATTTCCTATGACCAGCGTACATGTGTAGACATAGGACAACAATTACAAGGGGAAAAAAGAAAAAAACACACACAAAAATATCAAATCAGCACAGTAAAAAAATTTCAAAATTTTCACTTTAATTCCAAAATATTACATTTTTAAAGGTGGAATATCAAAGGAGCTAAAAAGTGTGTGCTAACTGTTCAGACAGAAAGTGAAACAAAAAGTGGGAGGTGGGATCTGTTCCTCAGTCTGATCCCTGTTCCCACATTAGGAGAGGTGCAAGGCCATCTGCTGGCAGAGAAATACCGCAGAGCCTGTACTGCTTAGCAGGCCGCTGCTAACACCTGAATGAGGCTTTAGATGAAGGATGAGCAAAGAAAAGAGTAAATGCTGCCACTTATACCAGCCAAAAAGAAGCTGCTAAGATGCAAAGATGAGCAAAGATGAAAACACTGGCCTTATAGTACTCACTGATACCAACTCAGAGCAGTCAAACAACAAAAACTCCTCCAAGCACATTTCTCTTTCTTCATTATATGTATTAAAACCCTCCACAACTACAGTTATTAACTACGTAAGATATGACTTCAAGTCACGTGCAGATGCTGTTGTTTTGACATGAATCTGGTGGCTTCTCAAACGTCTCTCAAAGCTCCCTACCAAGACAAAAGCACTCCACCCCAGAGCAGCTACATGCACACAGTCATCACACCCGGGGGGGCAGGGAGGATTGCAAACCACATGCATCTAATAGACTTGAGTGACATCAGCGGAAGATATCGGATAAATAGTGCAAGAGGCACATCAAGATGTCACTGAAACCTGAGCAATGCCTGCTGACGACCCAGTCACATAAGGTTTTGATTTTAGGACAAAACACAATCCCCTCAAGTGATGGATTTGGAAACAATTCTACCAAGCTTTCTGCTGCAGCAACCATCCAGATACGGCCAACATTGCTTGCAGTCCCTACTCCACCCCTACCCGCACGCAAATTTCCGCTAAAATTAGCAGCCTCACAGACACACTGATTTGGGTTTGCCCAGTAGGAACTAGAGACATGTAACCTAGGCACTGCACCGAAGAGAGGTGCCTCTTGTTTGTCATATTCCATACTGCCACTGGGAAGGGAAAAATTGATTGTTCAAGTGTACTCCAAAGGCCGCATCTCTAAAAATGTGTCAGCAGTATCCGGAAGTGGTTAAAAAGCCTGAAGTATTTAAAACAGTAGCTATTTTTTGTTGATGTTATGTGTTGCAGCTAAGAGCCCTACCAGCAGAAAAGCTGAAAGGTTTTTGAAAATCTGAGTCATAAGCCACTGAAAAATGGTGTTTAAAATGAAAATGCTAGTTCATTTGCAACCATGGTCCTCCCAAGGCAACGGCATCATGTCAAAACCTGAAAGATCAAAACACGTATGGTAACTAACGCCGTCATGTTACTTCTAACTCTACAAAGGAGGCCAGACTACCAGTGTTTCAAACCACTGAAAGCTTGCAGGAAAAACACAAGAAGTGACTGTAAGTAGTTACAAAATAGAAGTCACAGGCTTGAGCAACCCTTTCAATAAGACAGCAAAGGGCAGTAGTGTCTGCTGCAGTGAGTTTAGCCTGCTCTGAGTGCCTGCTCCATTCTACCCATACGGGACTGCCAGCCCCAAGCCTGTCCTTGCCAGTAATACAAAAGCCGAGTTTCTGCCCTGGCTGGGGAGGCAATTGCTCCGCCCAGCAGCTGAACAGGAGTCGAATGCCTCATTCCCAGCACTAAGGCCTTTGGCTTCGTAACCTCGGGGCCGTGCCTGGCATCCACAAGCTGCCGAGTGGGTGTCCCCGACCAAGCATCCGCGATCCCCGCGGCGCCCGGGACACCTGAGAGAAGGCTCCGTGCCCTCGTTCCCTGTCACCGCGGGGCGCTGGCACTGACAGCCGGTGCCTGCGGCTCGCCGGGCGGCCGGAGCCCCTGTCCGGGACCGGATCACCGCGCCCGAGCTCCCCTGGGGCAGCGGCGGCGCTGCCCGGCACCACCGCCGGCCCCG
>VZRQ01008644.1:603003-681149 GCA_013397975.1 Machaerirhynchus nigripectus | reverse complement strand
GGGCGGGCGGCGGGGCCAGCCCCGGCCGGGCAGCGGGTCCGGGCGGGGACGGGCGGTGCGGGGACGAGGAGGGCGGCGCCGCCGGGCGAGGAGCGCTGCCCGGTTGCTGCTCGCTGCCGGCTGCGACGAGCTTGTTACCGACATTTCAGCCAATTCGTTAGGCGATGTTTTAAGTGGAAAAAGCTCACCTTCAAGTTCAGGCACTTCTGAGGCTGCTAAGGGAAGGGAAGTCCGTGTTGTGGAAAAGGGGACGGAAGAAAAGGGGGATGGATGCAGGTGGCTGTTTGGGACACCGGATCGTGAGCTGTAGGTTCAGCACCCAGGGACAGCTGGCGCTGGCCTCGATCCGCAGCCACCCATAGCGGCCGGAGACGCGGGCAGGCAGGGGGAGNGGCAGGTGGAGCGGTCCCACACCGCCAGCACGGGGAGGTGCAGGACCTGCCCGGGCTAAAACCGGACTCGGTGGGAGCCGACCTGCACTGCGCCTCAGTGGATCCCTAAGACAGCGAGTTGATAAAGCGGCATAAAAGCAAATGGGGGGGAGTTTGAACCACTGTGATAGTGGCCCAGGAGAAGGTAGGGGAATAGTGCAAGCCTGGCGATAGAGTGTGCAGCACTTACTGGAAGCAGTAGGGCAGGGCCTTCCCCTCTTGCCTGAACCATGCGCTGTGCACACAGTATGAGTCCCTGCAGCTCCTGAGAGCTTTGGTCTCGTGTCTCACTCTCATCGGTAAAGTTACCTTCACAAAGATCCATTTTGAACGGCTGCCGTCAATAGGAAAAGTAAGGAAGTGTGTCAGTGGCCCAGCACAGGGATCTTCGCTGGTACCGGTGCGTTACGCTGAAGAGCTGTCGTGGCAGAAAGCTCCAGGGCAGGAGATCTAGGGAGACCTAGGGACGTGTGGAGGCCCTAGCTCGGCCTGCGCTCTGGTAGAGCTGCCCCGAGGCAGCCCTGCTCCCCCAGGCCTGGAGAGGGGGGGATGAGGCAGGTGGCAGTGAGCCCTGCTGCCTGGCAGAGCCGCCACCTGCCTGGAAGTGTGGATGCAGTACAAATTGCTTCCCCGGCCCCAGTTCTCCCCTTTCAGAGACAACTCACTGGAGCTGACATTCGAAGTCTCTTCACAGTGTGGTTATATTGCTAACAAACGCAGTTTGTTTTGCGGTTTGTCAGGTTAAAATTAAGTTTTAATGTATAAACCACTCTAATTGTGATCTGATGTACTGCATAACAGGTAGTAAATTATTTAAAGTGTTTCAGGGAGCTGTATCCATGCCCCTGAACAAATCATCAAAGCATAATTAAATACAAAGGATTTTCATCTGCTGACAGAAGTGTATTATCTGTTCCTGTACCAGAGCAGCCAACCAGTGACAAAAATGTCGGTGTAGCTCAGCATGTTGGAACCATTCAGAATATATATTAAGTTTAAAAATACTTTATTTTATAAAACTGCTCCAGAAAATATATAATTTCTGTTCTTATTTTCCAACTGTTTCCAAATTTCAGTGCACCTTAGAAAGACTATAGCATTCCTATGCAATTTCTATTTTCAAAAAGTTATTTGTTTTAATTAGCATGTTGTTTCATTATTTATAAAATAGTAAACCTGGTCAGAATCTGGCAAATTATTTTGGTTAAACCAGAACATGAAAACAGTTTGTTGAATGAGACCTCAGTTGTGCAAGAAATACCACACTGCACTCAAGTAAAAGAAGTTTTTAGGGATAGTCATGCAAAGATAGCAATGGTCTGTGCAGTTAGAAAACATCTGAGTCCTCCCTGTAGAAAAAGCTACAAAACTACGTACCACTGAGAGACACACTTGTCTCAGTCTAGAGACAAATTTTAGGAGAAAACACTGGGGAATGGATGTTTCTTCTAAGGAGAAGGGCTGTAATAATTTCTTTTTGCCAATGAGAGAAATTAATACCAGGGAGTGAAAGTGAAAAAGACGCTGCTTATTAACAAAGCAAGACACCCACAAGGCATAGGAAAGTAAAAAAGAATTTAACTTTACACCCCACCCCCACCACCCAGCTGCATGGCCAGGAGGCAAAGATGGCAGCTGCTCCCTTGGCTCCGGGATGGGAAGAGTCCACACAGCAGCTCAGGCAAAAAGTAGATAGGAACCTGTTGGGCTTCTGGCTGTGGTGTGCTACTCACAGAAGGCCAAACTGGTGGGTTTTGGTGTCCTTTCTTTTGTTGGCTTGGTCTTTTCCTGGGCTTCCAACCAGCTTGGGCTCCGTGCACTGCGAAAAAAAACCAAACCAAGACAGTTCATGGGAGAAAAAAAAAACCCAGAAAGGAACAACTGAAGGATCTCTGCTGGAGTCCAGGGAAAAAGGTGGGGAAAGGAAAAAAAACAGCTTCCTGTCTAAGCAAGCAAAAAAACTAATCCAGTGAAGGAAACCAACTAAAAATCCAGGGTGCCGCCCAAAGCATGCTGGAGAGCGAGCTTGAACGAAACCCGCGCCCCCTGCCCCTGGTTCACATTAGAGCTACAGCAGCCATTTCGGGGCATACAGCAGACAACTGGGGAATAAACTATCATCATAAAATCACCCCAAGACAACACTCTAAAGGAATAGGCCAGAGAGTGAACTGTTATGTACAGAGCAGGCAGTTTTCTGGAAGTTCAGAACCTTTGAAAACGGGGATCCAACCTTTCTGCATTGATCTTTCTTCCTCATATAATGGAAAACTAATACACACATTTACATGTATGTGCATAAACAGCCATAAAATGTTGGGATGACCCAAGACTCAAATGAAAAGTATAAAGGCCCCAATTCTGGAAATGCCTGTGCATGTTTCCACAGTAACCACCTTTATCTTTGCAGTAACTCACTGAACAAAGAGAAAGTCATAAGAAAACCATGTTGTGTTACAAAATGAAAAGGGGAAGAGTTGCTAAATTTCTATCTGTCCAGCTCCAGTTTGTCCTTAGCCCCAACAAAGTGAGGTGAGAGCTGTTAATATCACTCCCAACTCTCCAAATTGTGTAGAATTTACTAAGTGCTCCCTAGTACAGTACTTCTAAAAAACAAAACTCAACAAGAAAAACAATCATACGACTTCCAGCCCCAGTATATTTTTGCAATTTGCATGTGAGTCTGCTGAGATGTGAAACAGTAGTGGATTGAATTTGGACAGTGAATGTTTTAAGATGCTGGACAGTAGCTGAGGCTATTTGCTCTCACAGGCACTAAGCACATGCCTTTCCCTTGGAATTTAAAAAGCTCGAGATGCTTCTAGTTATGGGGAAATACCAGCTCCCATTTTTGGGCTTTAAAAAATGGAACTGGATTCTTTTTGTTCTTTTTATAAAAGATTTTAGACTATGAAAAGCTATTTTTAGAGGTTATTTTGGTGCTAACTATGAGATTATCCAGCCTTAGTGGGAGAAAAAAAAGAGTTGGAGGAAAAATGATACTGGAGATATTGGAAGCAGAAATTTCTTGTCGTAGTGAAAGAGTTGGAGTAGAGAATCCTCTTAAGATTACTCTTTTGAGTGAAATTACTCTTTGAAAAGGCCATCCTGACAGAGTTAATACAAGGGACATTAATTACAGAGAAAGGCATATTAAAATGGAGCTAGTTCTAGCAACCCAATTTCCACGAGGCAAAAAAAAAGCAAGAGAAATCCCCCCTCCTCCTTTTTTACCACTTAGAAAGCCCCTGATGAGCTCATGCACCTTGGTCCATGTAACAAATGTGGAGTGGAAAAAAAAAGGGCCCCATTCTGTAGCCATCAGCCTTCTCATTCATTAGCATTTATGGATTAGAAATGGGAGAGTGGCTTGCTAAAAATAAAATGTATTAGAAAGATAACAGGAGAAAGCAGAGACTTATTTTTTCTCAGGGTTGACATCGTAAAGTTTTAAAAAGTCCTGTATGCAAATTACATGTTCACACACTTACAAAGCTGAGATTACATACCTATAAGCCATGTCTTGCAGAAGCTTTTCAGTTGAAATAGATTGACATGTTATGAAGAATCCCTTGATAGCAAAAAAACTGGAGGCCTGAGAATCTCAAAATGACACGAGTATTCAAAGAAATTAAAGCTCTTGTCACTGTGCCCTGGAAATGCAGACAAAAACAGGTTTAATAGGTGTCCTTAGCAAATACCAGTAGGTGAAAGCATTTTGGAGGACTCTGTTGGAATGAAGGAGAGGGAGGAGGTAGAAAACTCTTTTCATTGCCTGAGGAATGCAAATGGAGAGAAACCAAAAATTTAGGCTCATATGATAATTTTTATGGGTTCTGCTAAGGGCTGATGTCCCCAACTGATTGATCTTATTCTCACTGACTGCTTAGTGCAATCTAAGTCTTCAGTGTAGATATGAAAACTATCTTTTGTAGGATGAGAAAGTTAAAAGAGAATCTCTGTGAGTCATTTTAGGCTGAAAACATACAGCCACTGCTTGAGTGTATGCATCACAAAAAAGCACCTATCATCCCTGCCTGTATAAAAGCCCCTAAACTGCTTCCTTTCTGATATTAGTGTTTACTGCTCAGTGACAACAGAAAAAGCAACTAAGGTGTGCACAGGAAGCTAAATGACTACTGACTCTTCTTTTGGTTTGTTTTTTTTTTTTCCAATAAAACGCACCAAAATTTGTAAATAGCAATTTGATTGCTTTTAAGAGGGTGCAAATCCAGGAGAAGAAAAAAAGTTTGAAAAAATTAGGGTGTTGCGTTGAAAAAGAGTCTTCACAGTTTTATCATTATTCCTTCTACAGGAAGACGTTGTAAGACATCCCTGCAAGCAGAACCAATGTAGGTGTTTGGTGCTGCTTAAGTGTCAAATTCTGAGAAGTGACCCCCACTTCTTGTAAGTGTACCAGGAAGTTCATCTCAGTGAGCAGGAGCGGAGGGCATCCATCTAAAAAGGTTATGTTTCTGCAGCCCCTTATACCAGCATAGCTCATTTGTATAAAAGCATAAACAAAAGGCAGAGAGCTTTGTTCGTTTGAGGGAACACGTGTCTCTGCACACACTATGTTTGCAGGCATTTGGTAAAATCAGCAAGGTTTTACTGATATAAGTAATTTAGAAATACATTTCTTTCTTTGATTGTATCTCATTTTCTGCATGACTCTCTGGACATTTTCTTCATACTGCTTTAGGAAAAACCAAACCAGACTGGTCGTACATCCCTGACCATATTTTAGTAATTCTTTTTTAATTGGACTTTCTAATCCAGTGTTTAGTGAGACAGTTCTCCTAGGCAAAAGGAAAACAAATCACTCTAATTTGACACATCCATTTGAAAGCTTCTGTGAAGACTTTAATTTTTTAGCATCATTACCCCAGGATTCAGAGGAGAGCACCCTGAAAGCTTTGGCAGCAAAGGAAGAGAGAGCACCAAACAGGGGAAGTGATGGGCTGAGCATCCATACCCACAGTTCCTCAAGTGCTAATCTGCTCTTTCAGCTGCTGCAGCTTCACCTCCAGGTGCAAAGAAAGGCCTTTTTAATTTCAGTCTAGTAACTAATATTATGTACATTTTAAACAGATGGCTGCTGAAGAAATAAAATGCTTTCCACTTTCCCACCTCTGAATAGACTAGAGGATCAAAAGAAGTGGCTACTGTAGAAGGCAATGGTCATATTGGTTACCGCAGTTAATTAGCAACAGATAACACTTCCTTCAGTTGAGAGCCCAGTTTGATATCCAAAATGATTTTTCAGTAATTTAACATAAAGAGTTTTCTGCATCTAACTGAAATTATGGTCAGCATCCGTAGCTCCATTTTATAGATATCTCATATTTAGCATGCAGAGTAAATAGAGGATCCCCAGAAAATGTTGCTGAGAAGGCAGCAAGCTACACCAGATTTATCCTTATTATTTTACCACCTTATTCCAAAGTATACCAAAAAAAAAAAAAAAGTTTGACCTCTGGGCCATAGTACTTTACTATTATTATGAAAAGAGGCAGGGCAGGGACCACTAGTAAAGCTCCTACTGACTAGTAACAGGAACAAAAACAAACAAACAAAAAAACCCAAGCACTATGCAATTTAACTTGACAGTGTAAAGAAATTCAAAGAAATGGGTCTGCTGTAAGTTAACTTGAAAGAAGAATGTCTGTAGTGGTAGGGTTTAATATGGGCCTTCATACTGCATTAGATCTAAAGTAATGAGTTTTAATAAACAGTCTTATTAAGGGAGTGAATATCAATATGTTTAGTTATAGCTTAACACTATTAATGTAACTCTGCTAGTACTAAAGCACACCTATAGTCCTAAACAGATTTTTGTCTAATTTTTTGTTCTTCTCTCCTAGGTGACATCCTTAATTAATGAAACACAGTGCAAAAATAATACCGAAGCTCTAATGAGGTACAATAGGAGGATCATTGCCAGGAGGGAAATTAACTGTAACGAGGATGAATACAGGTTAGATGCTCAGTGTTGCAAGAAATGTGGAAGTGGTGAGTATTCCTGTAAGACTCTGTTGAGAAGTCATTAACAGCAGAATTGCTTTGTGCTGGGATGCTGAAGTGGCATGAGGTGGTTTCCTGGATGCAGTGCTTCATTCTAGCTGTATCTTTTTTTGTTGCAGGACATAAGCCACTTCAAAAATATTTCTTGAGCTCAGTGCACCAATAACTTCTCACTACAGATAATAGTTCTCATAACATGCTTGTTACAAAAGAGCCAAGAATAAAGATACACATACTTTAAAGAGGTTAAAAAAGTGAAAACATATGCTTTTGCCTACAAGATTCCATACATTCATGGGTTTTCCAATTTTTCATGTACAGTTTTGTCTGGTGTGTTCTCCTTCAGTATTAAATTGAAGGAAGAGTGGAGATAATCAAATGTTATGTGTACTACGTTCCTGAAGTGCATCTACACATGCACAAAGAATATAGATTCCATATTTGGAATCAAAAAGTATTAGGGATTAAAAATGAAATTCTGGTATAAGTCTTAGACCTGGTGGCTTCTCTCTAAATTTTTGATTTTCTGTCTTTACAGGTTTTGTTAAAAATACCTCCTGCCCAACAGATATCACACATTGTGTTCCATGTGAGAAAGGAAAGGAATTCATGGATCACCCCAATGACTTGGAGAAGTGTCGGAGATGCAAACTGTGCGACAGCAAATTTGGTATGTCTATAGGAATAGCAAATGTAGCAATGACTCTTCTTTCATATGGGATTTCACTGAAAAGTCTCCGCAATACCTGAATCATGGTTAGCATGTAGATTCAAAACTTTTAGTGGAAGAACATGAATGAATTGATGAGAAAGTCATAAGGTTATCCTCCAGTTCCCTTTCATCAAGCACAAAGTAGGAAGAAAAATAGTTGGTCCATTATTTCTCCTTATATCTGCCTTTGCTTAGCCAAAGCTCTCGCAAAGCAGACACTGTGCAAACTGGTTAGGTCAAGGAAGACAAGTCCTCCCTCTTCTTCACCCTCTGTTTAAAAGAGGGGTGTAAGAAGCAATGGTAGCTTCTTTTGTAGTCTTTCTTGTAATTGATAATATTATTAAAATGGATTGTTGTCTTTTGAAACAAGACAAGATGCTGTGTGGGATACGTGTACAAGACTGTAAGACAAGCCCTGCTGGGTCAGACCAGTGGCCCACCTACCCCAGTATTCTGCATTCAGCAGGGCAGGCAAGAGGTGCTATTTAGAGATAACACAAACAAACCTGTCTGCTTTCTGTGGTCTGTTCCCTGCGGTCTATCAGCACTGACAGCTGTGGGAAATGACAGTAGAAGATCCATCCCTACCTAGTCATTTTAGTGTCTGTTTATGAACCCTTTGTTCATGAACCTGCTGGATGACAGCAGAAATTCGCTACCTGTTGCATAAATACCCATCACAGATTTTTTTTTAATCAATTAAACTTATCTCCTACCAGCTCTACCAGGTGTCCTGTAGATCTGCTCTATTTAGGGAATGATAGTTCTTCATTCTTCATACCCAAAATCAAGTTTAGTAAGTGGAGAGACAGTTCTTAACTCCAATATGGTTGTAGTCAGATCACCTGTTGGAATATGAATTTCTAGTGCTCTCCCCTTCATTTAGGACCTCAATATGGATAGAAAACTTTCCTCTCATTTGCTACTATAATAAGCATTTTTGCATTGGTGATGAAATTGGCTAGAGCGAAACAATTCAGTATTTTATACAGAGTCACAATTATTTGAACTGAAGGGAGGAAAAGGCTAATGGGATGACTAGTCACAATATTCCATGGACAATAATGTAGTTGAAGAAAAGTCAGCAGGCTGACATTAGGCAGGAGGAAAATTACCACTGAAGTTCCATGCGAACCATTCTCATGATCATTCATGTTTGCTATTTCCATGAGCTGCTTCAGCACTGGTTTCACAGTACAGCTTCATCAAATTTTGAAACATAAAGTGGTTTCAAATTACAGCAGGGCACTGAATTTAGTAGCTCAAAAGTTCATTTTGTTTTTATATGTCTATGAAAATAGCTTAAATAGTAGGTAGATAAGGTAATTTTTAACACAGAAGTATTTTTTCCATGGATGGAGATAGCATCATTGTATACACCGAGGATAGGAGAAAATTAATTAATTTGTTTTGATTCTTAAGAATCTTAACACAGATATGTTAGCTAAAAAGAGAGAGTGGAATTGGAGGCCTCAAGAAAAGGTAAGACTTGTTATCTGTCAGGGAGTGCAAAGAACCCCTCTCCATTATCAAGAGGGGAGATTGGCTATGTGATCTGAGTTTCTTTCTGGCTTTACACTTCTGAATGGGAAAAAGAAGTTGGGATTTGGCAGTGCTGAATGAGCCCTCTTTTTTGCGAGAACTTTATGGTGTGATCAGTTTTGTGAGCTTGTCCAGCAGAGGTCTCTCTGACAGCTCCATATTCCCAGCGCTCCAGCAGCCCGGCTCCTTAAAAAGCTGTGTCATGTATTATAAAGTTAAGCCTCACCAGTGCCAGCAGAGGTAGAGCTAGCAGCCAGTCTGAGGACAAGAACTTGTGGGCAGAAGTCTGCTTTTTCAAATTAATACACTTTAAGGAATTAATTTTTAGGTTTGGAGGTTGCAAAGGACTGTACCCCAGAAGAGGACACGACATGTGCCTGTGTAAAGAACCATTTTTGCAATGGTTCTCTACCATGTTCAGTTTGCAGCCCATGTACCATGTAAGTTCATGCCTTCATGAAATGTGAAATTGAAATTGTTAAACTGAATTTGTTAATATGTAATCCCATTTTTTTCCAACTGGTTTCAAGATAGAGGCTAAGGTAATCCATAACCTCAGGGAAAGCATACTAATTTTCCTTTGCACCTGAGCTGACTTAGTTCAGTCAACTCAATTTGCAGCCATGAAGGCTTTCCAAAGGTATGCAAAAAAACTTATATATCCACTGAGTCTGCATATTTTCATTTTCAAGAAGTGTAATAAAGTATCTGGGCTTTCCTGTTGTCTTTGTGTGATCTACTGTTACACTGAAAAATAATTTCATACACTTTCCTGCTGCCACAATTTTCCATGCCATGTTCATACCTATTAAATTCCAAACCCCAAGATCTTGATATATGAAATATTTTGCTGATAAAACGTTAGAAGATTTTGATTTGCTCTCTTCACAGTTCACAAAGAGAAAAAAAATCTCATAATAATTTCTGTTCATATTTTCTGCAGATGTGAAAGTGGTGTAATTGAAGCACAATGTACTTCAACTTCAGACACTCTGTGCGGAACTAAAGGTACCATTTTAAAACATAGCAGGGTCCAGCACGTGCTGTAGTTTGAGAGGCAATTGCAATTCCCCTGTTCTACACGCTGGCCGTAGTGATTCCTGACACATTAGTCCTACTGGGCCCTGCACTGACCTATGGAGTATGATTTTCCCTTGATCACTGTGCAGGTGTAGGAGCTGTTACTCCTTTTTAGGAGAAACTCATGATAGGTGTGTCTTTAACATACTTGGCTTTTTTTGTTAGGAAACAACGGGAGGGCTTTTAAAATCTGACACAATCTCATTTAAAATTTGGTGTGCTGCTGTATTGCATTTCTTGATTTAACTTTCATGTAAATTTTCCAACAGAACCAGGAACGCTGTTGTGGGTCATTTCTTTGGTAGCTGTGGTAGCACTACTAGCAACAGCTGGAGTGATAGTCAGGTGTAAGTGATTGCCTATTACTTTTTCCTATTATACTCTGAATAAGATATTCAACTGCTTACTCAGATACAATTTTATATTCTTGGAGTCCAAAGGCAAGATATCCTGCTCTGGATTTTAAAAATGCTTTTTTTTGTTTCAGGCAGGAGAAAACAGCAGGGTCTTACAATCAATGGAGTTTACAAATCAGAGCCTTATGTAAGTATTGTTGCTTGGATCATAAAAAACTCATCTTAATGCAAAGAACTTTTTTCCATTTAAATTACACTGGGACTCCCCAAACATTGTGTGCCTCTCTTCTATGACATGAAGTAAATTTCACCACAAAGACTCTTTTGGGAGAAGTAAGAGAAACCCTGTATTACTTCTTCAGGATTGTTGGAATGCTTCCTAAGTCACATGGCCAAGATCAAAACTTCATAAATCATCAGGCCTCCACCAACCCAGGATATTCGTGTTCCCATGCATAATTTTAGGCAATAGCAATTGTGAGGTGATTCCCCAAAATTAACCAAGTCAAAAGAGGTCTATCTGTCTGGTCTGACTCTCACTCAAAAAACAGGAGTCATGGAGAAAAATAAAAGAAAATTAAAGAGTCATGAAATGTATTTATCCTCTTATACAAGGCTGGTGTTTTGCAGTACTTGTTTCTACTTATTTCTCTCTTGCTTTTTTTTTCAGGAGAACATACTGCTCATAGGCACAGGTAAGTGACAAGTAATTCCTCAAAATTCAGTAGAAAGGAAAAATATACAGACACATGACTCCTGAACTAAGAAAAAAGAGTATTTTTGTGTAGACTTTGCCACTGTCCAGGTCTGTCACAAAAGCGAACACTTACTAAAGAAATACCAGTTATGTAATATAATACATATGCTCATCAAGGCATTTTGTGGCATCATGGAAGTCTCGCCTCAGGAGGAATTTCTGTTGTATAGCAAGCAATTACTCATTTTCTACAAGTGAATTTCAGTTCTGCATGTGGGACAGACGCTAGGAGACAGCAAGCTGTGTTTCTATAATCATGGATAATTTTGATAAGGGAGCAGTCCCACATGGAACAGTGGGATTGAAGATTCACAAACCTACATTATGTTCAGGGGCAAATCCACAGGAGTGATATACAACAGGAAAAGAATATAAGCTCCAAGACTGTATCACAACAGAAGAGCTGTCCTGTTTCAGGACATCTCCCAACACTATTTTGAGCAAAACGGGTACCTGAGAGGTGACTGACCACATTTTAATGATAGAGTAGCACAGAATAGGTTACAGAGGGAACGGATACTCTGTTTTAGGTGGTAGAAAGCAATATGGATGGCAAACCTAAATCTTTGAAATACATAGCTTTGAAAGGAAGATGCAAGAACAGACGTGCCATGTACTGTAAAAAATCACACACAAAACATACTGATTCATGAATACCTGAAACTGAATCTGGTTTGGGTAGGAGAAGTATCAGATCTGAGTGCAGGTGATAAAACCCTGTAGGATACAAGTGCCAGGTGCATTCGTTTCCTTTCACACTCCTAGATGCTGACCTGAGCAGCCACATTGCTGGTATTGCGGCGGAGATGACACACGCAGAAGTCAAGAAATTTGTTCGTCACCACCATGTATCAGAACCTACCATAGACCAAATCATTCAGGATTATCCTGGTGATACATCTGAACAGAAGATTAGGCTGCTTCGAGTCTGGTATCAAAGACATGGGATGAAGGGAGCCCATGGGACCCTAATAAGCAGCCTCAGAAAGTTAAAAATGTGTGCTGCAGCTGATAAAATTGAGGAAAAACTGAAGGCAGCTATTTCCAGCTCTCAGGAAGGGGGACAGTCTTATAATCATGACACTGAGCAAGGCAAAACTTTCACTCATGAAGGTGAAAACTCTTACAATGATAGTGCTGTGCTAAGTAAATCCTGTGCTGGTAGTTTGGAACAGACATAGCATGGTGTAATTTGAAAATTATTTCTAAATGAGTATTTTTCTAATATAAATAACAAGCTTTAAAATGGCATTTTCATTGGCAGTTCTGATTGAACTCAAGTAAGTTACTATAAGCAAAAGAATAATTACAAATTTTGTAGTGCTATCCTTTAAAAAATTTTAGCCTTTTTTTGGTTTTTAAGGACTGGAAGACATTTTACGACTTGTTTACTACAAGGTGCCATATAAGATTCCAGCTATAGGATTCATTACAAGAGGAAAGAAGTTGTAATTATTTGAAGAAAAGATATTTTTAAAATTATTTTATTAATGTAAGGTTTTGTTTACATTAAAAATGCGGGATGTTCCTTTTTTTTTGAAGAGAAAACTCTGGTGTTATGAGTTTACAAAGTACTAGGAAATGTACTTGAAAAAAAAAGTTAATTGCTTTACACCTGATTAATTTGAAATATAGGTGTTGCTGTGTAGATAGTTCTCTGATGCAAATACAGTTTCTATCTTTTATAAAAGCACCTGTGTGTATACTGGGTTTTGTAGATACGTGCAAGTTTTCTATACAAAAAGCTCCCAGTTCTAGGTAAAAATTATTATCTTTGTTGTTCTCAACAATGTTTGTAAGCCTCTTCTAATGTTAGAATGCTTCAAGGAAATAGGAGCTGAAGCAGCACAATAGAACCATGATTTCTGGAAGGCAACCTGCAGAGTGTATGAAGCTTTTCTAATGCAGAAACTGATTCAAGGAAAGCATCTTTGTCATTAAAAAAAATAAAATCTGGATAATACATGACTTCTGTTTTTCTTATCATATAAGAAAATATATATATCAGTATATATCAGTATATAGATGGCATGTTTATGTTTGCTTTTACTTAGTTTAGCAAATCAGAAGAAAGGAGATCATTCTCATGAAAACACCTTACTTTTGTTCCATCACAAAGCACAGAGGACTCATCTCCTAAATTTAAAGGACCAGTATAGTGCTGGCAGCTTTACTGTGAGGCCTTTCCCTCTCACACACCCCTTTGTGCAAATTTCACAGTCTTTCAACAGAAGGGGAGATTTTGCTGGAAAGGTTTTATTTTCGTAGGTCACACAGTAAGACTTTCTTTGGCTCTGTCATCACTTCCTTAGAGAAAATCTCCAACCAGTATCACGACTCAGCCAAAACAGGAAGAGACCTACCTGGGCTTGCTCCCGCCTGCCAGCCGCTGTGTGGGTGTATGGAGTAGGGTCCCATGGCTGCCACCTGACCACAGGACCTGGAAAGGGCAAGGCAGGACTGGCCACAAGGTGCCAGTGGCTGGCAATCAACCTCTGCCAGTGCTGGGTACCCACAGCCATGTGGCGTTCCTCCAAAATGCCACATTGCTGGAAGTGAGATAACTGGGAGGGCAGTACCTGGCCTTTGGAAACAGCTAGAAATCTGTGTATGGCATCAAGCGGGAACCTGAGAGGAAAGGCAGGCCGTAGCTTTGAATACATGTTTCATAGACTTGACCTGTTTGGGCTCTGAATGACACAGAGCATGTTTTGCCCAGGCCCAGTTTATGTTGTACAGCTCTTAAGCACCATCCATGCTAAGCACTCAGAAAACCCTTCTTTGTAGCCTCTTTGCAGCCCACTTTGTAGCCTCTAAAAAAAGTGTAAAGGCTACAAAGTGTAAAAAAAGTGTAAGGCTACAAAGTGTAAAACCCCACTTTGTAGCCTCTAATTTAGATGCATTTTCTAAGTGTCTAATCCATCATTTTACCACTACTATGTTTCCAAAATCCCCACACTGCTACTTTTTGAAGGAAAATCTTCAGGCTGCTGCAGTCAGATGGTTTAATAGCCATGTGCCAAACTTGTGCACCCATGGACTGATTAAGACTTGGCATTGTATAAATGACCTGCGTCTGTGCACAGATCTGACATGCTGTGACAGTGTGTTGCTCCTTGCCCTGTTTTGGCCAGGCTTCACATATATAAGAAAA
Source organism: Machaerirhynchus nigripectus (assembly GCA_013397975.1). NCBI lineage: Eukaryota > Metazoa > Chordata > Aves > Passeriformes > Dicruridae > Machaerirhynchus > Machaerirhynchus nigripectus. Next base: position 667,093 of record VZRQ01008644.1, on the reverse strand, counting down.
TAAAATACCTGCCTTTCATAAAAGCAGCACAGCAGTGGTGTAGGCTGTGCCATCTTTTGTAGGACGCAGCTGTGTAGAAGTGCAGCCGAGACAGGAAGGGAGGAGGGAAGGAGAGCTCCATGCTCTCACAAGCCCTGGCAGATAGGCTGCTCCCTGTACCATGTCCCATCCAGGAAGGCATGAATGTAGCTTAAAGGCATGTTGGCAGGTGATTGACTTCAGCTTTGGCTTCCCTTGGCTTCTGGCTTTGTCTTTCCAAGTGAGGCATCTGACCAGCAGAAATGAAGGTAGGAACACCTCTCAGAGTTTCAGTGGAGAAGCGACTATAACCAATCTGAACTACACTGATCTTAAAATGGAGCCACCAAACCTCATAAATTTGTGAAAAATGATAATTTTTCTTTCATCACACTGGAATTCCCCAAACTCAGTATGAAGAGGATGGTTAAAAAAAAGTCCCTGAACAATGAGTCACATTTTCTTTAGGAGAGGTCTGCAAGGCTGAACTCAGACTGCCATTAAATCTGGTGGTTAGCATACACCATAATTTTTTGTTCTTAACTCGAACACTGTGCATCAAATAGGAGGACTGATTATATTGTGCAGTTAGTTTTCCAAAGGAGTCTGTATGTGTCTACATTGCAGTCAGCAGTGCAGAGTAGAGCTGGATCAAGCTTAGAGTACCTGGACCAGGGACTGAAAGTGGTTTAGTTCTGCTGACCTGCAGTAGCACACCCAGCCTTCCATCCTGCCTCTGACATAATTTTCAAACAGGCTGCACAAGAAAAAAAACCAAAGCCCAAACTCTCATTTTATGGAAAGGCAGCTTCAAAAAAGCCATTTGTGAGGAGCCAATTCAGTTTTGATTTGCCTAAACGATGGTTGTCAGAGGCATGTGGGGGACACGTGCTACATTCAGGAGGTAGCTGGGAGAAGATGAAGGAAAGCCTTGTCTCTGGGGAGACTTTGCCTGGCAACCAGTGCATGTCTCACATGAGACAGGCATCCAGCAGGGGAACACCGAAGACACTGTACCCCAGAGACACTCTCCCATCAGATGGCAAACGGACTGCAGTGGGACATCGGGCTGGGCCAATGTTCTCCGGTCAGCAGGCAGACTTTGGGAGCGGCCAGGGGCATCAAAAGTAACTGTGACACAAACCCCGCAGCTTTTTGAACTTGCTTTTTGAGTGTGGGCTTTTGGCTTGGGGCTTTATTGAGACTGTGCTTTTGCTTTTGGAGGCTTGGTGATTCGAGGGGCTTTCTGAGACTTGCTTTTCGAAACTTGCTTTTGACTCGGGGCTTTTTGAGTCTTATGCTTTTTGCCCTGGCCCCAGCCTGCCTTTTGGCTCTCCTGTCTCTGCTGGCTCTTGCTCGCCCTCACGCCTGTCCTGCCTCCCTGTATCCCTGACCAACGCCCAGACTGCTTCGTCTCTGCATCCCTGTCTGAGCCACCTGCATCCAGCCCTGTCCGCCTCTGAGCCAGCCCACCGCCAGCATCCTCGCCGCGACCCTGTCCAGGCTCCCGACCTCCTGCCCGAGCGCCCCTCACCGCGTGTCCGGCCGCTCACGGCCGCGGGAGCCGCCCCCGGGCCGGCAGCGAGCACAGCCCCGCCTCGTGGGCATAGACGGCACTCCCCGACCCCCGCTGCTAACGCCCTCCTTTCTCTCTGTCTCCCCTCTCTCTCTCTCCGCCCCCTATTCCTTTTCCATTCTCCTTCCTTCTTTTCTGTCTTTTCCAGCCCTCTTTAGTAGGGTAACTCATTTTAATTTTGTTTGGGTTTTTTTTTTCATTCAATAAACGGTTCTCAGATACAACATTTGTCTCGTTCGGCCTCATTTCGTTCCTGACCATCCATTTTTAAAAGAGCTCCTCGCAGTTTCCCTCAGTGGAACACGACACAATTGAAAACTGAAACAGAAACTGGCACAGGGAATGACTTGTCACGTTTTGAAAAGCTGATTACAAAGGAAAAGTTCTCACTTCAGGAAGCCAAAATGTTGCAAAACAATTCCATATGTTATGCAAATAGTAAAACCAAAACAATTATTTTAAAATACCCACAACAGAAGAATGGGAACATAGAAATAAAAGGCCAGAGAGGTGATCTTACTTAAGTTCCCTGCAGATGGAAAGTGACCACATGTGTGAGATGTTTGTTCAGAAATTCCAAGGGCTGTTTCGCTGTGCACGCCCACACCAGCTGCTCATCCATGCTGCAAAATGTAGTGCAGTTCCAGCTGCTCTGCAAGCAAACCAAACACCTGGGATATGACAGAAACAAAATCAATATTATAGTGTGGTACCAGAAGAACACAGGAATTGTTAAAGACAGCTCCAGTATACAGGACTGATGCAATACAAAATAAATTATTTTCGAAGTTTTTCTGCAGGCTGCCAGTTCTTGAAAAGATGTGGCTGAGAAATTAAGTGCTCAGTACAAAGAGTCTGAGATGTTTCTGCACAGACAACATGACAAACATATTAAAGTGTGAGTGAGCTCAAGCTTATTTCCTGTATGGAGGAGGGAAAAGGAAAACAATACAAAAAATTCGTGAGAAGAATAAAAGAGTATTGGGAAAAGCCTTGGAGATACACAGTTTTCTTTTTTTAAGGGAAGATACAACCTCAAAACTCACATCCCTCTCATATTGTTTGTCAATACTTTGATTCTGGATTTCAAAGGGAAGCTTGCATTCCTGCTATCCCACTGCTAGCAAGAGCAAAAATACCCACCATGTGTATCTAGCCTCTAGAGCAGAGCTGTGGTTGAGAATTATGAGGGATGTGGGAACAGTCACAAAACCTACAGTCAGTGTTTTCTGAATAGCTTGTCAGTGGTTTTAGCTGAAATTCCCTTCCAAACTGAAAGCAAGATTTTTAAAGCTTTTGGAGTGCTAGAGAGCCCTTTCCCATCACTTCACACAGTGGTCTCTCACTCCCCCAATAAACCAGCAACTGTGACAATGTGCAATTTATTTTCAACCTAGTGGGGAATCAGCAAAAAATGTCTGTGACCAAAGGGGTGCTGGATAGGTCCTGAACAAATACAGGAGAGGAATCAGTGATGAAAAGCAGTGGCAAGAGGAAGCCAAAGGCACAGACCTTGGAGAGACAGCACTGAGCATCCCACACCCCAGGGGCATGCCGGACACAGAGGTCACTGACCCTGCCTCCCATACATCTTCCCACAGTGATGTTCGTATGACTGTCTCTCTGTAGAACAGGATAGATCTGCCTGTATGTGTATTGTTGGGATATTAACAAGAAACTGATGAAACAGGAGTACCCAGTTTAATTTCCTGCATATTTGTCCTACAGTCAGTAATGGGATTGATACATTCTCCAAGTTATCAGTACCTGAAGATCTACGTTTCTCGGTCTTTTCTTAGTCCTTCCTTAAAACTACATGAAGATCCCTCTCCAGACTTATCTCTGGGAATGTTTTACAATACTCCTCAAATTACTGTGAAGCACAGTGAGGCCCCTGGCATGCCCCTCTCCATCCCTGCTGGGGCTGCTGTGCCCTGGCACCAGGCTCTGCTGGGGGGGAGCACAGCTGCCACTGCAGCTCATGGGAAGGATGGTTGTGATCTGGGCTATCTCAAAGGGTCTTGATGTTCAAGGTCTGTCTCTAACATATGAGGACAACACCTGCTCCTGTACTTTGAGGGGGCAGGGGGGCAACTAACTTCATACCAGTGTCCCCTCATTTATCCAAGAATGAATAGTGATCACTAAACTCACTATTTTTAAACCTCCCAATCACATCTCCTCAAGACTTAAATTCCTTTAAACTTGTTTAAACTTTGAACAACCACGCTGGGCAGTGGGGGTTGTTTTTGGGGCTGGGGGTGGCAGGCAGAGGCTGCCCCGCCGTTCGCGGGGCCACAGGCGCTGCCGGCTGTCCTTGCCTGTCCCCGCGGGCAGGTGGCAGCCTGTGTCCGCGCAGTCCCACGCGTGTTCCCTCCTGCCGTCCCCAGGCGCGCCCTGGGCTGGCTCAGCGAGGACAGGGCGCCTGAGACAGCTCCCTCCCCCGCCGCCTCCCCCGGCTCCTTCCGGCCCTCCGGCTGCCAGGATCTCGGGGGTGATGTACTCCCACGGGGAAATGAGCTCGCACACGAAGCGAGCTGCAGACGGGGCTTGACGAGGGCAGGAAGCCTTTCTCTGGCAGAGCTGAGCCTGTCACTGTGCTGAGACAGTGCCAGCTCTGATTTTGCATGGGATCGCTCAAGTCATGTTCCACAAGACTTAAAATGACACCTACAATGTCATAAAAACCTTGTGTGACAACTTTTGTGACACTCCTTAAGTTTGAGGATGAGCACAGCCTGACTCCCTTCAACCAGCCCTAGGATCAGGCAGCTCAAGGAAGTCCCACGCTCAAGGAAGTCCCTCGCTGCAACGCCAAACTCTGCTGCAGCACAGCAGATCACTTGGCACCGCTAGTTTTAAATTTAATACCACATGGAAAAACGGTGTCATAACACATTCAGGCTGCAAGCTGAGCTCTCTGAAATCTGGAATTGGCCCTGTGACTGAAGTACATGCTGCAGTACCTGTGCCAAGATGAATGTGCATTGCCTTAATAAATACTCACAACTAAATCAAATCAGTTGAGACTTAAATGTTCACTTTGATTCTTACTTACACAACTGCTGAAATACAATCAAAGGCATGTGTTAGCAGTGCCTGTGAAAGCTTAGGAAAGACATGATGGCTGTCCTGAAATTTGGCCCTCTGAAGGGTAGTCTTTGCATCACCATAATCAAATGAAAAAGCAACTGGTGAAGCTGAGGGAGGAGAAGGAGTGGGTGGTAACAATTTAGAGGCTTTCTGGAAGAACTGGCTTATGAATAATACCCTTAATTACTGTAACACACTATTGTAAATGGTCTTGTCTTCTTTCTTTTCCAGGCTCATAAGTTAGCCTATCATTTTAAATAACTATACATTAAATGCAGTCTCAACTTCTATTCTAGCTACAGAAATGTTTGGAATAACCACCTCAGGAAATTTGTTGCCAAGATTTTTTTTAATCTTACAAAATTTATGGCTGTTGCTTCCATCAGAAAAACTGGAACAACTATGAGTGCTTGGAAATGTATTATCCTGTACCAGGAGACATCAGACAGAGGTTGCAAAGTACTCCATGTATTGTGCTTTTTTTGTTAGGCCTATTTATGCATCTTTGGGAAACAGCAAATCAGCAAGGACATGTGCAGGGTACACAGCTCCTTTACTGAGATGTCTTTCCTAAGAAAGCACCTTCTTGGAGGAGCTTTATTCAGATCTCCCTGCGGCACTCAAAAGCCTCTCTCTGACATCAGACACACTGGTGTAAGGAACCCACAGAGCAGCGAGCAGTCCCTAAAGATGCTATGAGGAAAGCAATGAGCAACGTTACTCAATGGCACCCAAATCATAGAATAGGTTACATGGACAGGCACTCACAGGCAGTCTTTAGGGAGCCCGGGGCAAGCAGTGATGAACAGTTACACCAAAAACTGCTTCCGAGGGTTCCTGAGCTGTGGCCCCACTTCGAGGTCCCTGGGGCCAATGACTGCAGTTCAGTTACTTTTATCAGGTGACGCAGGGGAACACTGCAGGGAACAGCAACATGCCTAGAAAACTCATAGGGTTATATGTCCTCTTATCACTGCTTGCCTTTACAACTGTAAGGCTATTTGCCTGCTGTCAGTGCAACTTTTTAAGGTCTCTTCTTATTTGTAAGTGAGAACAGATGAGTAAACTAATGAGCTGGATTATGGGGGCTGGAAACAAGATAAAAGATCTGTTCTATGTAAGTCAACAGTCTATCAGACACCAGCTCCATCCTCCCTCATCCAAAGACATTTCTACATAATCACAATACAAGTGCACAGATCTTACAGGAAATGCCGCTTTCAAATCCCCTAACTCATCCAGCTAAAAACCAGCCATCAACAGAACATGCAAAAACATTTCTCAAAAAGAAATACTGTTCTCCTACCTTTTTCTCTCAGCTTTGGATGCATTTCAAAGGAAGATAGCCATGTACTGATTTTCTTCCTTAAATGCAAGAAGTGGTTCTTCCAAGTGTAACTAATTCGAATTAAATCAATACATTACGTTTGGACAGCAACCAGCTCCAGAAAATTTTAGCAAAGCAAGTGTCAGAAGCTGTAAGTAGTTCAAAATAGGACTTCAAGTGCAATCCTGCTCTACTTGGTTTCAAGTTATCTCTTAGGATTGAAGAGACAAGCTATTATCACTAGAAAGCAAGGAGAATTTTCTCTTCTAGGCAGCATTCCACCTGAGGATCTAATGAGTCATCAGTTTGCACTCACTACTTAACAAATCTGGGCAGACTTACAGAAAACTTTGATACAGATAAGTCCAGAAGATCATCCATGACAGAGTCAAAAAGCAAAGCAGATTTATAAAACCTAAAAATACTGGAACAGCACTCTTGGAGATAAAAGCATTACTTAAAATGCAATGATGCCTACCTTTTTGATATCTTGACAGTTCTGGTGTCTTGGAGTTCTTCCTCCTCCTTCCACTCTAACCCCACACTAATTGGTGCTAGAGATGTCAACATTGACACGAGCTGTAGCAGAACTTGGCTGGAATACCCTTCTCTGCTCTGGAGCAGGAAATTGCAGGCAAGTCCCCCACCTTCCAGAGCATGAGGATGTATCTTTCCTCATCACTCTCATTGAGCCTGTTCCAGTACATGTTCATTGCTGTGTAAGTTTGAGAAGGATTCTCTCTGTTCCAGGGTGTCCCAAGTGATTCTGTTAGCCACATTAGTTACCTGGTGGGCCACATGTCACGGGAAAGGCAGCCAAGGATCGTCATTTGTGAACCCCACAAATGCACAGGGCTCAGCACTGAGAACTCACTTGCTGACACTGGCATTACTGAAATATTAGGTACCGAAGTTTTTCTGTGGAACTAATTTGGGTTAGATTGCAGGAGTTAGCAAGAATAAAAAACATGCTGTGGAGATGGTGTTACACTGTAAAGTTTTTTACTTGGTCCCACTACATTCTCCTTTAGGATTTTTCTTTTGTATTGTTCTTTTTTCCTAATAAGGTGTCTGGGACTTTCTTCTCTGAGAACACAGTTCTGTTTATAATATCAAACAGGAAATTAAGTCTTCCAGCTAAGGTGAAACCTAGGAATTTTTCCTGTTGAACAATGGACTCCAGAGAGAGTTCCTATTTAGATAAGAAAGGGCTGGAAATTCCAGCCACCTTAAAATAGATGAACAAAAGTCTTTCTGCTCCAAAAGCTACTGGTACTTTCTGAGACTAGTAAGGTCATTTATGCCAGTCCTCTGCCCTGCCAGTCCTTTGCACTGAAAAAGGGTTACCTAAATGTTTTTGTCCTATCTTGGGGATGGAGATTCCAAAACTCCCCATATTGATATTTTGCAACCTCTACTCTTTAAAACTATGTCTTAATATCAAAATGAACTCTTGGTGTATTTCCCACCCTGCCATATTCCCTGCAATATGGAGAAGAGATTGTTCCCACCCTTTTAACAGCAGCCTTTTGCACATTTGAACATCATTGTCATGCTTTTTGGCTCTCCTATTTTTTTTCTTGCACCTTTAGGTTACACAGCACCAGTTTGTCCAGCCGTTCTTTGAGAGGCACATCTTGTTCACAATGACAAGCACACAAAAATGAAAGGAACATTGTTTTTCTCCTTTTTTGGCATGATGACATTAACATGATTAAGCATGCTAATTCAGTTACCCTTGAATTTCCCTATGGTCGTCTAACTCTGAACCTTACTAATTAGTCTCCAAAGTAAGAGTGTACTTTTAGATGTATACATTTCTGTGTACATTGCAATCCACAATTCAACAAGTAGGGACTTCTGACTTTCCCTCACAAGGCAGTAGGTATGCTTAGGGATATACAATGTCTAATCCAGGATTCTGTGTGAAAATCTTACGCTTAATTATTTCAGTCTAATTCTGCTAAATCTCCTGTATTCATTTTCACCACAGCAAAAGAGGCAGAAATTATGCAGTTAGTGTTTTAGTTCCACAAATACTTGGCAAAAATATGACATCTGAAATGAATTTCCTTGGCTCATAACCAGGCATGCTTTCCAAGTGTGAAGGTATTTTACATAGGACCAAGTCTGCTGTCACAACCAGACCTTGGCTTATTCAGGCTTTTTTTTCACATATCCTTTGTGAGAAGTCCCATGGAGTTGGGCTCTGTACAAAAACATTAGGTATTACAATGCTTTGGATTTCATTTCCAGGGGAAATGTTGCTTTCATCAGGATGAAGTCTGTATTCTCCTAGTTTAGAGAAATAATCTAAAAGTACTCTGTGTATCTGTTTCCTTTATTCTGCTGTTGTGCTAAGGGTCTGCTGAGGCGCTCTCTCTTTCCTGCCTCATCCTTACTGTAACAAGGCCACAAATATGCAGTTTGTTTCTTTAAGTGGATGATTTTCTGTTGCTTTGTCAGGTCTTAAGTGCATTTCTTAACTTTCTATGGGATTATTAAATCACTGGAAATGTTAGGGATTATCAGTTCAAAATTACAAGAAAAATACTTCAACATTTTATGCTAACCAGAGACCTTTAACCCCTGCCACTTTCTGTCACAGCTTTGCTGCTTTACCCATCTTTTCACTATTTAGTTACAAGATACAGCCAGGCCAGTACCAGGAATTGTGACCTGCCAAAAATTAGCTCTTTCCTGGAATTAGTCTTTAAATAATTTCAACATAACTCTTATGCTCTGTGTGGCTGCAGCTCTTTCTGAATCATGGTAAGGGCTTTCTGAATCATTATAATTAATCAGCTCCTTCCTCGCTGTTGGGACACTGCAGGCAGCTGAAGAAGGTGCTGACTTTTAAGAAGTGACTCTTGGTGCATCCTGCCTCGGCTGCTGCCCCCACAGGCAGCCAGCACACCATGCTGCATGTCATTGCTCTGCAGCAGCAGCACAGCAACAGGAGCTCTAGACAGTAACAGTGAATGAGGCAGAAAAACAAATGAAATAAATACAAATATCTTTAGATTCAAAATTAAAGCTTTCTCTTGAATATCAGCAGCAAATGATCAACCTCCTAGGAAACACCACTGTCCCTAAATACACAAATTCAGGTACTCATTCAGAGAAGGTTTTAGATGTGTGTGGATAGGAACTTCACTGAGAACACTGCTCAATACCAGAGGAAACATTTTTTAAAATAGCTTATCACTAAAATAAGATCTGAAATTAAATTAGATAATTGGATATCAATAATACTAAATGCATTAAACCAAGCAAGACAAATAGATACTTCTGTCCCTAATTCAAAGGCATAACTTTCTATATAAATATATAATGGATTATGAGAACACATGCAATAATCTAGATGAACAAAACACTGAAGAGTACAGAGAAACAGGCATCATGTGCCCTAAATTTCACATATCCTTGTGTCCTGAATGCCATTCATTACTGATGGGATTCCTTTCACACCAGGGGTTGTCAACATCATTGGTGTATATATCACACAAAGATCCTACAGATGTAATTATTTTGTTCACTGTATCCATCACTACCCTGAAGAAGACCACTTGTCAGATGACAATGGTGAACCAGTTTATTACCAGTATAACTTTGGATTCCAAATAATTTTTGGAGCTCAAGCCTAGGCAGGGGTCTAATTATCCATTTGGATCTACCTGACTTTCCAGCTTGGAGGGAAGCTCTGTGACCCAAGCTGTGCACCATCTCCTTTGGCACCTTTCCCTACACAAGCACTCAGACTTGCTGCATTCTGATGAAGTGAGAAGGAAAAGGAAAAGGAATATGGAAAATGTTTAACAGAAAGCCCACTTGAATGCAAATAAAGTAAACAGCATGTGCCACAGCGGCAGATAAATGTTTGGAAGAACACAGTCCTAGAGGGCTGCCAGCGGTCACTTAGCTGAAACAACTCCAGGATCTGGGACTTCAGTCAAAATGTTTACCATAAGCCAAAACACAACCCAGCTCAGTGAACCAAACACTGAACACAACCAGTATCTAAGAAGTCATTCTGAGGCCTCACAGGTTTGTTGCAGTTTGGGGTATGGTTGTCTGACAGAGGTTCATCTCAGCAGCCTCTTGGCACTCTCACTAACCTGCATTTGTAGCAGCACTTGCATTTGTAGCTCTACACTTGTTGCAGCATTTGAATATCCATGTTAAAATACACCAAGCACTACTTGCAAATGCACTGTAACTGTAGACATTTAGATATGTCATATTTTGTCCTGTACATTAAATCTTTTTAGTAGCTGCAGTGGTACAGATGTTCAGAATGTAAGCAACAGATGTCAAAATTCACTTTCTTCTCCTAAAAATCCGATTTTCTTTTTTCATCTGTACGTCTGTTACTTCTTGTTTTGTCAGATAAAAAAAAGCTACTGTCACCTCCATAATGAAAGCAACGAAGACAATGGTGCATCACAGATGCAAACACCTCCACTGGTACCACAACACCAACCTAATGCCTTCCTGCCTCCCCCAGGAATTAGCAGTACTGGTAAGAGCCGGGCAGACAGACAGCAGGTTTCTCTGTAGGTATTTAAAATTGCATTATCATAAGGCGAATATAGGATATACTGTAGGGAGATAGCCAAAATAAATAGGAAGAGCTGTAAATACGTGATAGGAACCCAACCAGCAATCACAGCTGATTGCATATGGGATGCACACAGGAACCTAAGATGAAGCAGGAAAGGACCTGGAAAGAAACCAAGCTGAGAAGACAGACATGGTAATATAGGGACTGTGTGGGAAGAAAACCATAGGTAAGTAGGTAAATTATTTCTATTAAAAAAAAGTAACTCTAAACAAAAGGAAGATGATAAGGGATGCTACTGAAGCACAAAATAACGGGTCTTACGGCTGCCTGTGTATTTGTTTGACATTTTTCTGCCTTGGCCTGACCAATGTCAATATAAGGTGTTTCCCCAGCCATTGCTGTAGGTAACACACTTAAACACAGCTATTTTTGGTTATGTAACAACAGTCAAAGAAAGAGCTTCCTTGTTGACAACTAGCACTAATCAAGCCTAGGCCTATTAGAAGAATCCCTTGGAAATTAATAGACTGAATTTTCCTTACATTTAGATGGCTGACACAAATCACTCATTTCTATAGAATTATTTTTTAATTTCTATCAGTGTAAGTTATACTGGAATTGCAACAGGATGATGTCTCCTTGCCACGGGACTCAGACCAGCCCTTGCAGACAGCTGGTCTGGAAGGCTGCCTGTCACATTGTGCAATGGCTGCAGAAACTTTCAGTTCCATCCATGTGTGGAAAGAATCAAAATAGAGAACTGAAGAAGAGTCGGGTTTTGAGACGTGTAGGAAAAAGCCCAAACCAAGGACTATGATGTGTTGCATTGTGGTACATCACAGTAAAAGGACTTCCTGTTACCCAATATGCAAGAAGAAAGGTAAAAGAACTATAATACGTACAGGTTCAATACTTAATGAGATGTTGACCTGGAATGATTCCAAGACCTAAATTTAAATAAAGAGGTGTACTTGTCTTTTCCTTTTATTAACTGGATAAATGTCAATATCCAGTTTTGCCATTTTCAAGTTAAAAAAAAAAACCAACATAGGTATTTTACTGTTTTTCAGAAAGTTAAACTGTTTCAACAGCTGCAGCCATACCACTTCAAGGGCAAGATAAAACTTCTGCGTGACAAACAATGTGACAGTGACTCCATATAAGCTACATCTGCAATAATTTAGTTTTCCTCCTTTGCTGTTAAATGAAGGTGTCAAAAATAATTGCCAAACTGCATAAAGGGCCACATACCTTTCTCCCCATCTAACACCTCCAGTTCTTAAACCTCTTAAAGCTATCTCTTTTCTTGGGTTGTACTTTTAATTTCTGTCATGGCCTCTAGTATTTCCAGTGTTGAGGACAGAAATACACCAGAATATCTGAACTTTTCTATTTCCACAAGAAGAGTGGATCTACTTGCTGCTATTGCAAAAAAAAAAATTGGTTTTGTTGCACGCACACAAACTGGGTGTGCAATGCACAGACTGTCAGTGTGGTGCTCCTTGAAAGCAGTGGAGCTACTGTTCAGGCATGCTGCAGCCCCTCAGTGAAGTGTGTGCATGCTTGGGGGGACACCAGCAAGCAACAGGTTGCCAGTGCCAGAATATTTTGTGCAAGCTACAGCCAGCCACCTTCTTCCTCAGGTGTGACCTGAGAGCACACAGGGACTGAGCCAAAGAATTGTTTCAGCATGAGAAATAGCTTTTACCTGGCACCTTAAGCTCCTCAGCCCCTCCTGTCTGATATTTGCCCATCCTTTTCTAGCTTGGAAACCACCATGTGCACTCCAGGATGACAGGCAAAGAGACAGTTCCCAGCTTTTTTTCCATAACCTGCTAATGTGTTCCTAGGGCAAACAGGAGGAAAAATATTGAATGCTTTACCTGGTTTTGAGGGCATCTGCTTCTCACCTGGCAGAGGTGCATTCTTGCCAAGGATCCTGTTCTGCTCAGAAACTTTCCACTGATCATGCAATACCGACCCTGGAAAAAGAGGAATTTTATCAATCTTTCCTTGAGGTTCTTCATTTGCTCTCCTCTGTCTCAGGTACATTCTAGGACAGTGACAGGGCCAGAAAACCTGTGGGCTTAGTAGAGGTGTATTTTCTTCCAAACCCACAGCTCTTCTGTCCTAATTAGCAGAAGGGATCAAAAATCCTGCCTTTCAGGACACATTGCTTCCAGCACTTGATTCCTGACATGGCATCCACCTTTACCAAATTCAATCACCAGCCCACAATTCAATCACCTTTTGAAGAATTTCTAGATATTGGCTTTTCCACTGTGGCAAACCTAGGGTGTCTCTTTGCTCTCTTCCCTCAGGGGAAGGCAGTGACTCTCTATGTGTGGAAATTCACCATGACATACACCAAAATGCATCTCCCAAAAAACACTTCACAAAAAGAGCTTATTCCCAGTACTGTTGTCCAGAGTGGGTTTGCTGGGGAAAAAAAAGTAGGCTGTTTCCACAATGTCATAACTATTTTGTTTCCTGCCTTCTTAAAGCAGACCTCGTAAGACTGCTTTACTAAGCAGGAACAACAAGGCCTATACCGGTGGGAAGAAATAAAGACATACCCAGCAGCTGAAGTTTATGGTATCAACTGAAACATGGACAGAGAAAGCATGCTGGGATCAGAGACGGGGAGAAAATGAGTTGAGTGAACAGCAGAAGATGCCTGGCTATGTCACGTTTCTGTGTCAGTAGCTAACAGAGGTGCTGTAGAAATGGATATGCCACTGCAGGCAGGAGAATCAGCAATACCCCTTGACTGGGACAATTCCAGAGTATGTAGACCTCTCTGCCATTCTGATGAACAGCTCCAGGATGCTCTGTGTTCCCATTTTGCCAACAACATGCAGAGTGTTCACCGATTAAGCAGCAGCACCAGACACGTTTATTCTGCTTTCATCATTATTTCATGACAGAGGAAGATACGGATCTCAGCCCAAGCTCCACCACTGCTCATCTGACCCAACTCATCTTCCTCTTCCTTAAAAGATGCAAGAATAATCTTCTGCCTCTGTCCCTTTTGAAAACAAACATCTGGTCAGTCTAACCAGAGCTAAGTCCCTCCATCTTCCCACTCCACCACTTCTCACTTCCTCTCCTAGAAAAAGGTTTTGTAATTGTCTTTGTTCCACAGTGCTGGTGGTAAAGGCTCTTCCGCCCCCAGATATTCCACTTCATATGACCAAAAAGGAAAAAGAACATGTCTCACATGGAATCAGTGTACGAAAATCTTGTGATCAGCCTCTTCCTCTGAACGTGGCATGGTGTAGTGCCTGCAGTTTCCAGGCGTGTTTACATGGAAGTGGTTTGCTTTTGTCTGGCTGCTTACTTGTCATTTGTTTCCTCTGTTTGTCTGTTTTCTCCACTCTAGATTCTCATCCTAAGCAAAAGTTTTATTGCAGTGGTGGGCAAATCCTTTTCTGGCCACTATGAAACCATGCACGTGCTGCAACCCCTTCCTCCCTAGTCCAGGCTCTCTTAGAGTCAGGTGCAAATCCAAACATTAACACTGGGAGAAAGTGTCATCTCGATGTTACAGGAAGTTACTTTTTTGTTTGCTTTTTGCTTGTTTCTTGGGTTGGTTTTTTTGGGGGGTTTGTTTGTTTTTGGGGTTTTTTTTGTTTGTTTGTTTTTTGGGGTGGTTTTTTTTGTTTGTTTGTTTGGGGTTTTTTTAACTGATCTTGCATGAGGACATTCAAAATCAGGGAACAGTTGCTTTACTTCCTCCCACCACATGCCAAGCAAGGCTTCTCATTTCATGTTCTTGCAGGGTGTGCCAGCTCCCTGCCCAGGACGCTGTGCACCTGGAGGTGCTGCCAGAGCCCCTGGCATGGCAGGAAGGTGCTGGCACCAGCCTGGCACTGCCACACCCAGACAGCTCTGGCTCAGTGGCTCAGGAAGCAGCTGCCAACAGAACTGATGCCATTTCCGAGTCCCTCTGGCTTTCCTTGCCCTTTGGGCTGACACTGTCCTCCCACCAGAAACTGGGCTACCGTCACCTCCCCAGGGTCACAGACTGAAGCTCTGTGCCTGAAAGCACAGTTTCTCACCTCGCACACCCACGGGGACTGTGGCTGCCAATGGGGCAGGGGAACTACATCTGTACACAGAATGCAGAACAAAACTACTTACAGATCACTGAAAAAACCATCAAATTTGGCAACTACAGAAGTAACTATTTATATGCAAATTTTAAACTGATATGTAGTTTGAGCTCTCAGTGAAATCACTAAGATTTTTCCAGCAATCGAGGACAGGAGAAAGCCCAAAACCAAAGTTTTCAAGATTCAAAAGAATCTAAGTTCTCAGCTGCTTAAGTGGGAGAAGGGCTGAATTCAATACAGCCACACTGATGCATAAGAAAACTTGCTGCTCACATTGCTTAAACCTGTGTTCTGGCACCTATCTAAATCATCAGAATCTAAATATAAATTTTTCCTCCGGCCATGGATGAGAACATTCCAGTTCTCCACAACGACTCTCAATAGATCAAACCCAGTGATCCCTATAAAAGCTGCAACAAGCAGTCACTGGAGCTTGGACTTTCACAATGTAGAGATGTTTTCCTACATGAGAGACTCATGAACAACTTCTGGTAGCATATTAAAGCCAAATTTTTTTGTTGATTAATGTGGTAATTCATCTTCTGCGCTACTTTTCTCATAAGAGAGAACTCTCTTAAGAATTAAGAACAGTCTCTGAGGGGGGAAAAAGTAAAACCAAGCAAACAACAAAAAACCAAAACATAATCCTTGTTACAAAGTTAGTCCCATCCAAAACTCTGTGTCTGGTTATTGCTAATAGGAAAACTATTAGAACATTTGGTCAAAAGTCAGGGGGTCAGTCAGTCAGCAGAGTTTATTCAGAAACTTTGCCACAGCAAATTAATGGATTCAAATGGAAACATGACTGTAAAGTACAGTTTTTATGTCAAATAAAATCACCTGACCAGGAAGTCTCATCCGAAACAAAAGCGTTCTGCACTCTGAAACAGCCAGCCAGGCAAGTCTGATCTTGCATACACTGAACTCAGTGGGAACAGCTCCAGCAGGTTCCCTGGAAGTAGAAGTAGATCAAGACTACCTTTTAAAAAAACACCTTTTTAATGAAGGATCATTGTTTGAACAGGATGCATTAAATTTCACGATTTTTCAGAAAACATTCAGAAGCCTGTAGAAAAGAAATTTTTAACTCCCCTCATCAAAACGAAAAAAATTCCAGTTTGGCATCAGTGAGGATTCCCTTGGTGCTGGCTGCTTGGAATATAGCCATAGGGGAGGGAAGTTCATTTGCACAGGAGACAATACCATGAAATGCCCAGGTTTACTTCTGAACCATAAATCAGTCACCACTTACATAAACTCCCAATTTTACTAAGTTACAGCCAAGTGTCCTCCAGCTCCCAGAAGAAATGACTGGGGCTTGCACAGCCCACAGCTCACTGAGCCTTAAGTTTTGTACTGCACCCGAGAGGCACCGCCCAGAACTTCACCTTTAGACCTTCCTGAAGCTATTGTGCAGCCAACACCAGTTAAGGGTCTGGAAATGCTCCTGCAGGTAACAGGGTGCCCATACTTGGCAAGGTCCTTAAGCCTGCATATTTTTCTTTTCAAAGTTCTGTCTCAGCAAGTTGCTCTGGACATAGCATTCAAATTATGAAAAGAGCCACAAATATTTGTGTTCAAAGATCCCCTTAATGCCATCTAACTTAGCTGGCAACTACATTAATAATTTTACATAAGAGTGATAAAACTGCTTATTTGCCAACAGAAAATTCATTAGACATTAGTTATTGTTCTGACACCAAGCAATGAAACTTCTCTTCAATTGCTGTTCAGCCTCTCTGAGGAGAACCTGCCTGTGGTTTGGACAGGTGCTGTTCCTGGTCCATGGAGCTCTCTATGGATCTGTTGTGCATATAAATGAACATTTACAAGTCAAGGAATTATAGACCATATGGCAGAGAAGAAAACAGATATACTACATCCCTTAAAAGATTTGTGGAATAAGAAACAATTTCTACATATCACATTGCCTTTTCAATTACTGCCATCAGAAAACTTCTAATAAGTGTTTAATTTTTACTAATGTCATGCAAATTTAGCAACACAGAGGATAGGAACCAGTTATGAAGACAAGCCAGTAGAGTCCTATGGATTCAGAGTTGTCCCAAGGGCTAGGCTAGAGTTATAGAAAAGGATTTAGTGTGGCTTTTTCCACTTTGCCCAAACTAAATCCAGCCAAATAGTAGCAACATACTCTTTAATCTCAAAGGAAAACATCAAGCAATAAGGAAGAACAGACATTCAGAATGATTGTGCTTACACTGCTCCTGAAGGAACTGATCCCATGGCTGCGTTCCCAAAGCAAGGGCTTCTGGGGACGAAGAAATTCCATGAAGTGACCTTTAGATTCTTGATTTTGGAGAGATATAAAGGGAAAAGTCAGCAGACTCTTCCAACACCAGCTCTCCTCTTCTTTGTAGCAACAAAGGTTTAAGGGCTCCTGCTCTCCTGCAGATGAGAGCTCTGCAGTACTTGGAGGCCACCCCAGAAGCAGAATGACAGAATACCTTGTGCCATTCGCATGGCACCTGCTCCTGCAGCCCACAGCAGTGACCTACTCAGTAGGTTTATGGCATGGACAACTGAGCCATTGTCACAGGCAGGCAGTTCACTAAGGCCACTGTGTGCCTCGGTGGAAGAAAGCTATCCATGGCAGGCTGTGCATGGACTAGAGAATCCCCCAGGACCATTCCCCCGGCTCCACTCAGCCTCCCCTTCCCGCCATCAGAGGGCAGTAAAACAGCCACGTTCAACCCAAAGTTCCCTGTGATCACTAAGAGAGAGTGTGTGGAATTCAGGCTTTCATGCTGCTGCCTCCTTTTCCCAGTGGCTTTACATGCTCCAGCCAGTCTCAAGCAAATCTGACAACAGGACACCAGCCACAGAAAGGGTGTTCTCCAGCTTGCAGAAAAACAGCTGAGGAGGAGACAGATTTTATAGTGAAGAAAGGGCTAGAGCAGGGTTGCCACTTAGATTAGACACTGAGGAATCCAGGCACAAGCCATGACTCCACAAGACCAGCATGCCATTAACTCTGTGCTTGTGCAACATTTTGTCAGTCATGCCCACAGAAACATTCAATCCCTTGGATGTTAATCTGGGGAAACTGGGTATGTCATCAGTGCAGGAAGCCAAAATCAGTTCTTAACTGCGCTGTGTTTTCACACCTGGGGAAACTTGCTGTCCTTAAGACTGTTATGCCACCATCAGGTTTGCTTGAAGGCAGCCAGAGGCTGGGTAGGAAGCTCTTGGGAAAGGGAAACGAGTGGATAGCTGACAACTGTAGTAGTCACTAACATAAATCTGTTTAGACAAGGATTACCAAAATATAACAAAAGTAATTGGCAAAAACTAAAGCTGCTTCTAGAAGTGTTTACTTATGAAGCAGCTTCCATAAACACAGAACTTTCTCAAACCTGAGCATAATGGAGATCATTTATTTTCAAGACAATACAAGTTTCTTACGCAAGCAAAGATTGTTCAAGAGTTCTCTATTTTAAAGATGACAGCATTAGAGAAAGACGTAGAGAAAAACTAATACAAGATTAGCAAAATCTTGGATTGCACTCTATAGAAAATTTCTGTTTGTTAGACTTCTGTCTTCCTCTGCATTTTCTGCTCTACCATTCAATAACTTATCAAACATAAAATCAGTTCTTTTGTGCCTGCAAGGCATTCTGTGTGAAAGAGAAATATTAATATAATGATTTAGTAGAAACAGAAAAGCAATGTGGTTATCCACCACCACGTCACAGCCATTCTGGCCTCTGTAGGAAAATTCATATTTTGATTATGGTTTTGTTACACAAAAATTATGTAACAATACTGCCTTAAAGCAGTGCCTGCTAGCTCTTTAATTCTGGCACACTGACCTTCCCCACCATGCCAGATCACGGAATCAAGGAAGAGAGTTGACTTTAAAGAAATGAACCAAAGATGACCATTTCTCTCCCCCCCCGCCCCCCCCCCAGCATTATTTTCCCAGGCAGACCACTTCCTGAGGCAGCTCGCAGGATAGCTGGGCAAACACTTGGGCCAGTGCTCCTGAAAGAGCAGCAACATGCCACAGGTGCCTGAGGTCTGGAGCTGGAGCAAGAACGTCTTTGCTGATATGACATTTAGGACTTCCTGCTGTAAATGTGCAGCCTCAGGCTCTGGCTGGGCTATATGCAAAATCCAGATGTGGTCTTCTGTTGCCAGACTGAGCATGCAACAGGCAGACCAAACGAGTTGTAGATCCTTTCTAGAAACATCCCAGCATCTCCAAAAAGTCCTGGCTGTTTGCAGTGGTGTCCCCAGGATTTATGGTAGCACGTGCTGCCTGTACAACATGGGGCTGCCCTGCATGTATTTCCATCAAGCCATTCTTTCTCCCTGGTGCCTTCTGCTCTTCTTTAAACACAGGTTTATGCCAGATGGTTTTAATTTCAAATTTTCACCCAGTTTCTTGTCATTACAACCTCATCTTGCCCTCGGATTTCTTCTTCAACTGTGACTTTACATGCCTCAGTCCCTGTCCATCCCCTTGTTGTGCATCTGGCAGACTGTGTGACAGCTTCATATCTTATCCTTCTTATCCTTAGCCTTATCCAGACAAAGCTGGACGAGCACTAGCAGCTAATCTATAGGCACAGATCCCAGGCACAGAGAATTGACTGGAAGCCACTTTCTTGGACCATGATGTGACTGCCATGAGTCAGAACCACATGACAAGTGCCCCGAGGTCTTGCACAAAAGCATCACATAGAAGCAGTATGGGTGAGAAAATGTTGAAGGCTGATGCAGTGCAGTGATAAGCCCACCCCTCGAGCAGTCACCGCTTCACCTCTCCAAGACCTGTGCTTATCTCTGCTCCATGCATCCAACCCCTCCAGCACACGCTGCAGCATAACAGGACGTATGATCTGGGGGGTCAAGAGCAGGCTGCAAAATATACCTCATGTCTGATAATCAACAAGACTCCGTCTGTGATTTTATCCAGTACTGTCACTCTGCAATTTCTGTATTCCATACTGCCTAACACTGAAGGAAGCTCAAAGACAACATTTTTTTCTCTGCACAGAGGCTGCAGAAGCTTATCCAAGCTAAGATCCATGCTGCAAGGGTTGCTGCAGCATTCCTTGGTAATTCTTGGTAGGAGGCTAAAGGAGAACTCTATTTTCACAATTACAAGATCCAAGTAATGACTAGCTCTGTCATTGCTTAGAAAAGCTACTTCCCCAGATGGTAAATGATCCAAGAAACAGAAGGCTGAACCACCAAACTTCTCCAAAATCCCCACAAGGGAACAGACTACATATCAGAAAATCTGTAATACACCACATCGCTAGCTCATGCCAGTACAAAATCATTATTTTCTTATGACCTTACTAGCCAGAGTCAAATCCAACTAGAACCATAGCTTAAACTGTCTCAAAACTTTTCACCAGACAGATCTGCTATGCCCGGGTTTTAAGTGCTCCCAAGAGCACATCTCACTGATTTCTGGACTTCCACATGGTATACAGTTCCTATCACCTCTTCTTCCAGCTACCCTTTCTCAACTTTGGCAAGACAATCAACCATTCAGTGAGTGTTCTGTTTATCCCCCAAGGAACTGAGTTGCAAATGAGATCAGATCAGGGTGTTTTATGCTGGTTAAACCTGCATTAACAGGCAGAGGTTCCAAAAGAGAATGCCTGAGTTTGCCAGGAATACTATCACAGGCATCAGAACAGTCACTGACCTCCCACTGTGGTATTTCTGCCCTTCAAAGCCCTGGAGCCTCAAACACAGGATGTTCCTGCTTGATGCCCTCTCAGTCAAGTAGAAGGGCTGTTCTTCTACCTCAGCCAGTTTGGAAAGGTATTTGTGTTGTTTCAGTTCTCTGATACAACACAACAAAGCAACCAGATGGCTAAATGCAGGGTATTTAGGCAATTAATGGGTCAGTACATCTCCTAGTACTTACTTCTTAATAAGTAATCTCTCTAGTAGTACTCTCTAGTACTCTCTGTAGTACTCTCCTAGTACTTACAATCTTACTAGTACTAGTAAGGTTGTCACCAGAACATTGCCACTGCATTTTTACCCATCCTCTGCTGGAGGCCCATTTTGCCATGCAGAGTATGGTGACTTGTGGTAGTTGCCCCAGAATTAATCTTTTTATATTTTTATATCTTTTTTGGGCAATGAGAGGATCTAGGTAGGGGCAAGAGTTAGTGAAAATGTATTCTACCTACCATTTGGAATTCAAGTACCAATTTCACAGAGGTGAACACCAAATTACTATTTAGCTATTAAATATATAAGTGATTTCAATGAGGGTATAAGTGCTTAAACTCTTCCGTGTGACCCAGTTAAGCTTTTAAAGACAGACCAAGGTAATTATTTTACCAAAAGTAGGAGAATAAGGGTACAAAATCATGTGATGGGGAGAACAAGAAGGAAAGGCAATGAGAGAAGAGAATATCAAATTTATAACTGACTAGTCTTATCAAAGCCAAGAAAGATGGCTTATAATATGACACAGGGATCTAAAAGAAATACTGTGATTGTTAAGTCAAGAATTTAAAAGTTTAGAAATTATCAGTCAGGCCCATCTGCCTGTGGGCAGCAGGAAGGGCTTTCCAGTCCTTGCTGTTCAAGCATGGACACCAGCACTGAGGAGTTTCCAGGGTATCCCAGGCCAGCCCTTAACCACAAGGCTTACAAGAGTTCACTGCTGAAAGCTGGTGATTGCTCTGGAGAAGGGGGGTAGTTGAGACAAGGCTCATCAGTTCCCGAAGCAGGTGGATGAGGAAAGCCTCAATATTGGATAAAACCTTAAATTCTGAGTCGCTTTTAACCAGTAATGAAGACTAAAGATAAAATGCGGATAAAATAGCATTTGTTCATGACAGCCAAGACAGACAGAAGTTTGTACATTTTACAGAAATTACTGAGGGAAACACAGAATTCTTTTCCTAATATCCAGATGATGTGTTTTTCAAATGGGTTTAAAGTATACTGGCCTTGACTTAGACTAGCTAAAACCAACCAGTTCAGGATGATGGTTCATTTGGGGTGACTACCCCCCCAAAAGCTTTAAAACAAGCTATCCCACATTCTGAGTGTGTTTCTTGACAGAAGCTCCACACCATACTTTTCACAGACTGGTGGAAAGCACACAGGCTCTCTCAGGATGCACTGAGGTACCTTTCAGAGACAGAGAGGGTTAAAGAAGCAGGGGGGAAAAAGATGTTTTCTTTTCTTCCCACCAACTGCAGCCTTATACTCTTCATGTCACTCCTTCATCTTTTTCCTCACCACCATCTGGTCTGGCTCTTGACTCCTCGCAGCCAAATCAAGTGTGGGGAACCATCTCACAGTCCCTTGCCCTCATGAGTCAGAAACAATTAAGCATGTTCTGCTATGAGAGACCTTCAGAAAAATTTGATCTTCTGTTTTAAGAAGCTAGTGCTGAGCTACTTATCAGTAGGCCTTATCTGGGACATTTTTCCTTAGAAAAGCAACGTGTTTGTTACAGATTCAAAGGTCACCACCCTCTGTTGATGTTTGAGGCTGACACACAAGGGCAAGAGAGTACCTGAAAGATGGTACCATCAGAAGAGTTTTAACATTAAAACAAAATAATTTTCAGTCCCTAATATAAACTTAGCCCTTTTTGTTTGTGTATTATGGGACTTAATCCACTGTCTTTAACTATTCTCAGTTTTATCCTCCTAATCCTACAGAATGATTGACATTGAATTATTTAAAGTAGATTTTGTGCAGTGACTTTCATGGGGGACTGGCTCAGAATTTTTACTTTTTATGGTTTCTTCTACAACCAAAGCTGTCCTTTGCAGTGTTTTGCACAGTTGGTAAAAGATCATGCATCCCATGTAAAGCTGCATGCAAAGGTAATAGGCTTTTGGGTGTCATTTATGATCGGACTCTCACTCTCCTTAGTTAACAGTCTGGCATGCAAATTTTCAGAGACTTGTGTATATTCCATGGATATATTCTTGCTAAAGTACAATTGGTTTTGGTGTGTGGTCTGCAGAGGCAAACTGTTGAAGTTTGGCCTCAATGAAAATGTAAAAGCTTCATGTCAGATAGCAACTATGATAGTGAATGGCCAACTACACAGTCCCTTTTGGCATCAAAGGGTAGAAACACTAATAATTTTCTTAAAAGAAATCTGAAGGCATTTCCAGCTTTCAGCAGAGACTGTTTACAGAATTTGAATACAAGGAAGGTCAAACACACTACACTTGACACTGCTGAGAACTTGGAATATTTTTGAGGAAAACCAAGAAAGGTCACTTAGAATAAAGCAGCTGAAAAATTCCCATTTCTTTGCTACATTAGTAATAACTGAGGTTTCAGAAACAGTCACAAAAGAGCACAGGGAATTTCCCAAGGTTTCAGGACTTGTTGCCTATGTCCCTATTCATATTTAAAAGCAAATACACATTTTTTAACAGAAGGGAGACCACTATGTTATATATCATTAGCCAGCAGTTAATTTCTAGCTGAATATGAGATTATAAACGAAGAGACACAGCACAAGAAACCTGCAAAATCCAGCCAGTAGAGAAAGTAACTTAAATTCACAGGAGACCACTGCTTCAGTCTTTCCAAGTTACATCAAATCTGTTTGCTGAGATCACATTAGCACTCATGTAACAGAGTTGGGCCATCTTCCAACCCATTTGAGCTTTCCTTATCTGAAATAACTTCCCTCGTTTACTAACAATTCTATTTATAGTTTATACATGCTTGCCTTTTATACAGAGGCACAGAATAAGCAGTTCACCAGAAACTGAACTGAAAGTACACAGAGGAGGGGAGGTAAACACGTGAACACTGTGGGGAGTGGGAGGTCACAGGTTCACTGTGTAAGTTAGCAGTGCACTGCTGACAGGGCAGAAAGCTGCCCCACACAGCCTTTGACAGATCTGTGCCACTGGCCTCCAGCAGCCGTGTGTTTCTGGCTTTTTCCAAGGACTGTACAGAACTGAGCAACAGGAGAACTTTGTTAATATATATTTGTTAACTACCACTCCCTGTTTTAGGGCAGAATCACCAATCCACATGGGATCTTAATGGATGTCTCTGAACTGGTCTTTCTGATGATGACTGAAAACTCACCAGAGAATCGTCTTCTAGACTTCCATGATCCTTAATTCTCATATGTCTCCCTAACATACTACATTTCTTTTATGTCTAACCAAACCTTCCTTTATTGCAGCTGAAACTCACTATTTCTATCCTACTTAGAGTAGATACAGAGAAAAATAAGTACTGCTTCTACCTTTGAAGCAGCTCTCTATGCATCTGAAGACCAGTATTTTTCCCTTTAGTCTTCCTTTTTGACTAGGAAACTCAAGTGCCAATATTTTCCATCCTTCCTCATAGATCTTGCATCCTAAAAGACTCCTTGTTGCTTCTGCTCTTCTCTGAACTGCCTACAATCTGTCTGCATCCTTCTAAAGCCATATTGCTACCACTAGACACGGAGCTGCAGCTAACATTTTGCTAATGTCAAGTGGAAAACCTTGATGTTCCCTACAACCTAAGCTTTGTTTATATGACCCAGGATTTGTCATTTGCAGAATAGTAACACTGTTGATGTCTTTTCATGTTTTCACCCACTCAATCTTTTTTTCTGCCACTTAAACTCTGTTTTCCCACAAAAATCTATGACAGAGTGTTTGATTTTTTTTAAACACATACTACTTTTATCCATTTCTCAAATTGTCAAGATCATTTTGAATTCTACTGTCCTTCAAATTACTGAAAATATTGTCAGACACAAGACATGTTCATGAAGAACCTGGTTCTTCCATTTTATTCATCCTGTACTAGATTTATCTACACGGCATTTCCCTGATTTGCTTATCTGAACAACGCCAAAGCCTTAGTAAAATCACAATAATCTGAAACCTACTCCTTCCTCCATTCTCACAAGGTCAGTTAAATGGAGTCTAAGAAGGGAAATAGACTGATCTGTTTAGAAATCCTTTCCTAGTTTATTATGATGTGAATTTAAACTAAGCTGATGAGTCCAGCTTTCAGTTTTTCTTTCCTACTTCTCATTGATACAGAGAAAGTGCAAAAAGAGCACCTGAGCAACAGACACAAGTGTCCATTCAGCTCAGCTCAGCAGAATCTTGCAGATAAAGTCACTGAAGTCAGCAGTATGCAAGGAGATAACAGAAAAAAATTTATTATGGAATTAAAAGTACCACTGTGATCAGTTCACTGCAGTAGCATAGGATCTTCTGGAAGGTCAGACACTTCTGCAGCTTCATAATGTTACGAAAAAGGAATATTTTCATCCACCAGATCTCATGAAATGATTGAAACTAGTCAGTTAAAAGATCAGGGAACATATTGATAGAACCAGTAAAGTTGGAGAAGACTTACTCTAACCCCCGGCTCAGGGCACATTCGGCTTTGAAGTCAGATCAAGCTGCTCAAGGCCTTGTCCTTTCAAGTTCTGAAAATCTGTGGGTCATATTATTATTCCAGAAGTTATCCACTGTGAAAGCCTTTCTTGGGGAGTGCTGCTGTGATTTGCCACGTTGGTTGGCTTTAGCACACATCCTGTACTCCAGCCTTGGTCCTCTCACATTACATGTGGCCAAAGGCAATGATGCAAGGCACTACTCTGTGTACCATGTACTTCTTCAATTTTTATTAAATAGGCATTCCTAAAGAAGTGCTGCCAGCATATATTACATGAACTAAAATGGTTAAGTAGCAACCAATTAACATGAGGAACATATTTTTCCTCCTATAATGTCTTTGTGCTTACAGAATCACCTATAAAAACCTTCCAAAATGTATCAGAACTACAGCTTTCACCCACCATATTTATGCAGAAAGAAACTTTGTGGGGACTAATCTAGAACAAGGAAGTGGGATTTGGCATCAGCAAGCTATTTGAGACAATTCACAATTTTTCGTAATGAGAAAGGAGAATTTGTCTGTGAAATTACCACTCTGCATGGAGCTATGCAAATTGCCCTTGGGGCAGGGGTGAGATCTGGAACACCTCAGTGATGGAATGGAAAGTATGAATGCCTCCAAATGCTGACACACAGAACACGTAGGAGCGCAAAACTATTATATTTTGTCAAGTGAAAGTCCACAGGCCTACTCCAGTTTCAACCACCTGACTTTATCTAGTAGAAACAAATCAACTACAAGGAGGTCTTCCGGTCTTGGCATTGCTGGAGGGAAGCATGAGTACGTAATTCTTATTACCAAATGTCCTTTCATCTATTCAGCTTCAAGAAATGGGAAACCCTTATAAATCGAGAAGAATGCTCCCACATTCTTTCCTATGTGTTAGGGCACGCAAGTTGGCATAAGGCTTAGAGCTCTTGGATTTAATTTATTTAAACTATTTCTTCTCTGGAAAACTTATAGCATTTACGTACATGTGTAATGGAAAAGAAAAATTATGAATTGACACATACTTACCTAATCTCAACACTACTTTCAGCCAACTTCTTTTATGCACAACAGATTCATAGCAAAAAAGAAGCCCTTCAAATAAAATTAAAATAAGAAAAGAAGAAAATTTCAAAAGAAGTATTAACTTTTCAAAGTTATGATTTTAATTTTTACTTCTCTGAGAAACAATCTTATTCTTAGTATATTTCTTACCTGTTTGATTCTGTTACCACTTTACATGTTGAAAAACAAAGATCCTGAAAATAAACAGGTGATCTGTCACAAAGTAGATAATCTGGTGGCAGTATTTCCTGGGAGAAAAAGAAGAGTTACAGCTTGCTTCAGCTTGTCCAGTTCCCACTTGCAGTCATGCTAATTTTACTTCTTATATCAAAAAAGCAATTTGTTCTCACCACCGAACATTCCTGCCATTACTGAAACCAAAAACACATCTGTGAGATGCTATGACACGTCCAGCTGAGCTTACCATGACCCAGCTTTCTCAAATGAGTAAAATGAACTGGCTGATCTTGCTTCCATCCATCCATGTCTGTTTCTTGGATAAAACTTGTAAGGATTTTGCATTTTAGCTGCAGAAGTTGAGAGAAGAGGAATAGAGGAAGACCTAAAGGCTTAATGCGAGACAAAATCTGATACCTGAGAAGTGGTTTGAACTCCTGAAAGCAGGTGTCAAAGGCACTGATAGTGAAAACTCCAACTAAGGAAATGCAGGATTGCTAATACCTGACATGAGGAAACATCTCATTAATAACCTTACTAGAACAAATATTTATCTGGACTGCAAAGGTAACTCTCATCTGTGTATTCCACTTAGTCAGCTCTCACGAAGAAAGGAAACCTTTAGTAGTTTAACAAAGGCATGAAAACTGAAAGGGACAACTTAATGACTCATTGAAAATGTTGAAATCCCAAAGAGAAGGGCACGTCCCTAGAGGAAACATCTGGACAGATCAAGGGCTTTTTACCTTGTTTGGTTCTGGGAAACATAATCTTTTAAGCTTACTTTTTTCCCATAAGTACACAAAACCCTTAGTGGAATACTAATTTTCAGAAGAAGTACAGGATTAGTTATCTTCGGTGAAGAAAATACACGTATTACATTAAGTGAGTGACACAAAGAATCTGTCAGAGGCAAACGTACTGTAGAGAAAATTTTCATTATCAGAATTAGTTAATCTTAAAATCAAAGGGTGTTGGGTTTTGTACAGTGAAAATTGAAACCAAATTAATCTCATTTTCTAAATCTCAGTACCTGCCAAATTGCAGTGTCTCGGCTCACACTTGGTAACATTTGAGAAGTGATGGAAGCAGCAGCTGGGAGCAGGCTGAATCATCTTTCAAGCCTACAAATGAAGCAAACACATACAAATTTCTCTGACATCATAGAATTTGCTTTCTAAATGGAATTGAACTTGGCCTTGACTTACAGCTGCCCCAAATGTTTATGCTAGGCTGATCTCTCTGCAAGTACTTTCTGGGATTAGATCCCACTTGGTTTGCTATTTCTCACAAAAGAACCCTAATATTTTGGTTGTCCCTGCTGACACAGAGCACCATGAGGTGTCCACCTCATGTCAGTGGAATTGATTGGCACACTAGGACAGCACACGTTTCACATTTCTGCTCATATCAGTGAGTATCATTATAGAAAAAAACCCTTATTCTTACCCTCAACTTGCTTAATAAAAGGCACCATGGATTTTCAGCACACAGTGATGAACAACTGACAATTTTCAGATGTCCCTGTGAGATGATACCAATGTAGATAGCAATTAGTTTCTTAAAATACTTCCCCAGGTCTACTTTCTTACTTTTGACTTTACCCTGTAACTGGCTTGAGAGGGAGCATAACCACTCAAAAGATGACTTCAAACTTGAAACCGGTCATCTTTATGCTGTACAGAGGAGAGGCATGCATCCAAATGAGTAGGAGGTAGTTTGGAAATGAAGCAACTGTTCTAACAATTTGGAAAATATGTGTTATCCTACTTCATAATAAAAGAACAAAAATTCTGAAAAAGCTGCTTTGAAATATACAGTTGGAGTTCATACATGGACTTGCCTACAACTTCCTCAAGTACTTGCTGTGCTTTGGGGAACGCATCATAGAAATAGGAACTTCCATGGTATCTAATAAGTTGAAATGTTTAGCCACAACATAGGTAATTGTTTCATGCAGTACTTGATCAAAAATATTATGTTCATTTACAATCCACATACTTTAAATTTAAATAAAGACGTCCAGTTTGTCAGTAAACATTGTCTTTATAGGAAAATGCAGTAAAGTTTAGCTTTTCCTGTGTTTACATAACAGTGTTCACCAAGATGAATTGCTGTTACTGGCTTGCCTGAAACCATTAAAATAATTTATCTTGTCTAACTTAAAAATCATGTTTTAGTCTTGAATACACACATTGTTCTTGTAGTGACACTAGCACCAGGGAATCAACGTAGAGAAAATGAGCCCTGCAGGGACCACAGGAAAATGAATACAAGATTCTGCACAAGTTTCTTAATCAGACAACAGGATAGACTGGCCACAACACATTTCTGAGAGAAAGTGGCACTCTGCATCAACATTTTGTCAAGAGGAAAACAAATAGAAGAATGTTGCTAAACCACACCTTAGACCGTGAGCCTAAATCCAAAACTATAGGTCTTGCATATAGGCAAGTAGAGGCAGTAGACCTCTGACAAGGCATGCCTTTGTGATCATACCTAAAATGTCACCAGGACTTCAAATAAAGACATCAGCTGTGTTATCTGCAACTAAGAGACACTTCAATGGAATACTTTTGATGATGCTAAGTAGGAAAAAATGGAACACAATAAAAATTTAAGAATAAACATTTGCTGTCAGTACTTACATTTTTAGTTTTCCTCAAGACCTACTCTTGCCTGTTCTGATAGCCACTGATGCAGTCTGCAGAGTCCTTGTGTCCAGGAGGTAACTCAGTTTAACGGTAGGGGAGATGAGTAATATTTTAACTAAAATGAAGCACTTAAATACAATATCTTCAGGATGAAATTCTTAATAAAATAGTGATAGCGATGTACTGACACAACCAAGACTAAAAAAATTGTAAAACTAAGCAATAGTTTATTATCCTGGGGGATCTGCTAATAAACTGTTCTCTACAGAGTTGATTATTTTTAAGTAAATTGCTACTCCAGAAATAAGAGGGAAAAAAGCTTGCTGCCCTCATTACAACTTGCCTTTTCTTGCAAGGGAATATATTAATAAAACATTGTTTACCCTTTATTTCATAGACACAATTTGAATAGCCTTCTGAATAGCTCCCAAAATAGAAAACTTTTATGCCAGTAGGGTATTGAAAGTATCGGTTATACTTCTCTCAGAGCCAAGAATAAAAACATTTAAAATGCAGGAACCAGTCTGTATGACAAAGTGCCAAACATAGTCATTGTAAATCAATAGTAGTGTCCTGCATTTTATCCCCTGCCTAATATTCTCAAAATCAAGCTCACTGGGGTTACTTTAACACGTTCATGAAAACTGAAAGGTCTACCATGAAATTTAACTCATGCTTTCTTTCCCTCTGGAAGGAGAAGTGACTCTCATCTTCCAACCCACCCAGTCGACAGTGCAGAATTCTCAGACATCAAAGGCCAGCATGAGGTTCCAAAGCCTTTTTGTCCATTACTGCTAAGTCCAAACGAGGAAAGAGTCAGCTGAAAAGCAACAGGCACCATGCCCATCACGATGACAAGGCAAAACTGGCACTCAACTGTAGAGGTGCTTCTCCATATTTTTAGGGCTAAGCGATGCTGGGAAACTTAAGCTGTGCCTGGCTTGAACTAAAGTGCTTTTTTCTGTGTGCAAACAGAGAAGAGCACATTTACAGTCAGATTGCTGACTAGTTGCTAATTGACCACTGACTAATTGAGGCTAATTGCTGTAGTTTCCATTGCCCATGTTGGAATGGGTTTAAAATAGCCCAAACCAGTGCCTGTCCTCTCTCACATTCCTCCCAGCTGGCTCCCAAAATGGAAAGGCCAAAGGAGGGGTCAAGAGACGGACCAGAAAGATTAACTGCTTGAACAATCCACAAAGCAGCTCAGAAGCTCTGGCCTGACAGTTCTCCCTAATGCTTAAAAAAGCCCAAACACAAATCCAACCAAAACCAAGACCCAACACTTGACATACATAATTATTTTCTCTGGAATAGTTGCAGAAGCTGAGAAACAAGCTCCCATTGAAGTCAATGAGAATTTTAACGCCCGAGTCCTGCTGGAAAAGAACATTACCCAGAGAATTTTTTGGCAGTGGCCTTCTCGACATGATTTTAACGGTTGTTTGTGTGGCATATCTCCTGATGAACTAAATTTTAGAAGTCTCAAGAAATTAATGAAATTGTTTGCTTAGGTTAGCCATGGTGGTTCTACAAGAGCAGGCAATCTAATTCAAAGCCTTCACCGTCAGAAGGACCTTGGAGGCTGAGCCCTTGTGTATTTTCTGAAGAAAGCCCTAAGTTCTGCTTGCAGGCCACTGAAACAAGATACACACATTCCTCACTGTTCATGGATTCCTTGGAAGTAGAGCTTTCCGCAAAAATCTCTTTAGATCTAGAAATACTCTCTTCTGTGAAGGAAGAGTTCACTTATTGCTACTGGCACATATTTTGACTCAGTAAGTTAAATATTTTCCAACTCTTTCTGGAAAACAAGTCAGACAGATCCATAGTTAGATGGACACCTCTCTATCAAGGACATGGTCAGGCATAAGTTGTACAGACCTCTGCTGAAGGAATAGGCCAGGCAGCACACAGCAAAGTTGCCATCCTTTTCTTCCAAAAGGCACATTTTCAGTCTCTCACAGATGGAAAGAAACTTTTTTTGTCTTCAGTTTGTTATTAGCCTTCTAAACAGTTAGATAATGACTTAGATGTGTGTAGAGATTCAGATATTTAACAAGAAAGAAAGGATGTACTCAAAATATCAAGAAGCCCAGTTTAGGCCTACAGATGACTCTGTGCTCATCATTTGGGTGAACACAGCTCTGACAGTACATTCTCAAAATACACTTTCTTCAACTTTTGGTGTGTTTTTTTTTCCAGCTCTACTGCCTGCACTTGACTGAACAAATTATGTGACAACTCTGTCTCTGCTCAGGACAGAGGCCTATGTTATTCAAAGACACTATGTTAAACAAGGGGCTGAAACTACCTGTACAGAAAAAGATTTATAGTCTAGTTTTCTTTGAATTAGAGTTGGTTTCAACATGACCAGCAGTGTGTAAGCTGAGCCTTATCAGAAACTTGTCAGCAGGCCATATCTCAAGTCTGAAACAAAGTTGGAGTTAACTATCCCATTTCTTCCAGTACTAAAATCCTCTGCTTGTTTCCTTTTGTCCTTAGACAAACAAGAGGTCATAATGTTTATACTTATGCATGTCACAGAAAGAAGATGATTCATATTCATGTTATCCTGTGCTTTTCTCTGTAAGGGAAGGGATCCAGGACTTGAATCCCACATTCAACCATTTTGATCCCTGAGCACTTGAGATGCTTGTTTTCATTAGGGCTGTGGAGATCGTTGGGCCAACCTGACCTCCAGTATGTCACAGTCCATGTATTTCATTCAGGTTGGTGCTGACCAAGAATGTCAGTCATGTAGACAACCATTAAAACAGGGGCAGAGAACAGGAGAAGTCAGGTGTGGTCACTGCTGTTTGAAATGGTGGTGGCACCAGGCAGCTGCAGGGGGCAGACAGGCCAGTAAGTGATGATAGCAGCAAGGGGCTCTCGAGGCACAGGGGAGAGAGCATGAAAGGAGACAAAAGGAAAGCAGAAGAAAAAAAAAATACAACTCTCTCTTCATCCAAAACTGACTCTACTTTTATTTCATTCTCAGAACACCCTTACTTTCTTTTATTTCATCCCAAACTCTGCTTTGCTGCTCCCAGCCTTCCTTTTCTTTTTCCTGTTCTGCTGAACCTCTTTTTGCTACCACTAAAAAAATAAATTTGAAAACCTCCAACTTTCTCAGCATAAGAACATGCAAATTGATCTACGCCACTAAGAAGATTTTGGCTGTCTCTGTCAGCCAGGAGTTTCCCAGCATATAAAGATCTGATTAGTGTGAGATTTGAAAGTAACATTCATAACTACATTTTCAAAACAGATCTAAAAATACTAACAGAAGTTATTATTATGTTTCCACAGCAGAAAAATTCCCTAATTTCCCATAATTATAGCTAAGCCTCATGAAGAGAGGGTATAATCAGAATAATAAAACTGTTTGTTGAAACATTCTCTTGGTAGGACTAAAATTGCAGTTTCAAGCAAGATGCCTGTTCTTTCTGAGAACTGAAAGCATCAAATCTTTTAACAGCAATATGGCATAAAAATAAATTTGACATAGTAATATTAAGTCAGTTTCGTTCTAGAAATTAGCATTCCCTAGATTGCAGGAAGAGGAGACATTGCTGCTGAGCCTGCTAATGCCAGCAAAAGCTGATACAAGCTCTCCAACCAAAAGAAATCCATCGATAGAAGGAAGCTCCTATCTCACCTGTGCAGAAATGAATTTGTGCTTTATTTTATGAAATGGAAAAATGTTTATTTTGCAAATATGTTTGTAAACCTACTCATGCCCTCTCAAATATAATGAATCCCCTGGACTTATTTTTCCAAGGAACAAATTATGTATGACAAGAATGGATTTGAAATTAAACATAGATTCTACTGAATTATATTTAGCCAGGCTGGTTCTCACTTTAATTCAAATTACTTCCAGTTATTCCTGAAAATCCTCAAAATGAGAGAAAAATCCCTTGGAGTCCCACTTCAGCATCAGAAATGCTATTCTTTCAATGTGGAGGTAAAACTGTCTACTAGATAGTCCTCCAAGAGCCTTGGCTATAAAGATTACAATGATAAATCTCATATCCGGTGAGTTGCACAACTTGGGAAACTTCCTTGTTCTGTAGGAGTTATACCAGCTTCCACACACTGACAAGCTCTTCCTTCCCTCCCACACAGGCAGACACTCACTGGATGGGCCTGCCACTTTCATAGATCCTTCTACATGTGAAAATACATTCCTACTCCCATATCTCACAAATATGCAGAGGCTTTTTTTGTTGGTGAAATTGTGATGCCCAAGAAATGTCAGGGTTGACAGGAAACAAGCATCACAGTAAGAAGAAGCTAAAGCTTAAAATGTTCTTTTGTTAAGAAAACGATCCTGCACTTTGAAATCCACAGAATAAGTGAGTTATGGACATCAAGAGAATTCTGTCCAGCTGCACAAGCTGAGGCAGCTTAATACTCAAGAGTTAACTTAAGCTGTAGGGTTGATGTTCATGAAGCAGATTGATTTGATCTGCATTTAGACATCACTCATAATTCTCTTATAAGTTATCTGGACCCTCCAGAAACTCTTCACATCTAAGGACTTTGAAAGCTCAAATGGAAACAGTCACATTAGGCGCACTCAGCTAAAAAGGAGTGATCAGCTATCATCCCAACCAAGTCCACCAGGGTAACAGATTCTCCCAAATCCTACCCTTATGCCTGGTGCAGCCATCTGTATCTGAAATTCGGCAGGCAACACGGGCTCTCATTTCTACCTCTGCAGTCTCTATAGTTTCAAACAGCTAATATTGTTTTCTGGGGTTTGGTTGCTGGAAGGCTATTTCTAAGCCAAAACCCCATCCTAAGCCGTCCTCAGCAGGTCCTGAACTCAGGACAGTCTTTACTGGCCACAGAAGCTCTCTTGTTGCATTACCATAAACATTTCATGATGAAACAACAAGGCCCTTTCAAAACTTCATTCTGCAGTTGACTGAGGTACCACACGATGCTAAAGCTACTTTGAATTTTTGGACTAGAATTAACGTTTGAGAAAACCATGAAAGACATTTGCATTCAGAGATCACAGTATTCATTTTTTTCTTTGTAGGGATTACAATAACAATCAATAGCAAACTTTGCTCTCCCAGCCCTACTTTCTCAAGTGCTGTCCCTGAGCACAGTTTTATATAAATATAGCAGATATTTCAAAATCTCCAAGAAAAAAGCATAACATATTTGTTCCCAGGTGCTTAGGATCCCACTCTACCTGACAACACCCAGCAGAAAAACATCCCCTCTGGATGAATTCTTCAAACACCTCTAACAAAAACACTATTTTACCTGTCTCCATAACCAGTGATTAAGCACTTTAGATACTACCAGACCTAGACAAAATCGTTTCTGAAGCAGTCAGTGAGCTCTGTTTCCATAGTTCCCACGAGTAAACCTTCCTCTCCATCTCCAGCCTCAAAGACTAAGCTTAGCCCCAAACAACAGACTATCCCTAGCTCTAACACAGGTATTCCAGCTGCCACTGAATTTTGAGTAAGCCATTTTTCCCACTGTGGTACAAGCTCAAAGCCTTCTGCTGTGTGAGCAAGACAGGCTTGAGGGGCAAGTTGTACCTGCAGGAATGGGACAGAGTCTTCAAGGGTCACGTAAGTAACAGCAGCAGATCCAACTTTGGAGAGCACAAGAAATAGGACAGGAAAATGGTTACCTCATACTCTCGTACAGTGGTGTCAATGATAACTTTAGCCAAATTATGTAAGAATGGTGTCTTTTTCATGGAAAAAAGGAGCAAGAAATGCTATTCAGAAGTTGTATGACAATAATTTCACTTCCTCATTAAGGTTCCCTTTGCTGATTACATTTTCCCCATTATATTTCCTGAGCCAAGGTTTTGTACTGCACTTGAAAGAAAATGATTGAATGAAGGAACATACATGTTAGGAGACTTCCTGTCAAGTCATTAATGAACAAAACCCAAAACACCCACAATTTCTGAGCATATTTTTTAAACGTAATTTTTGCTCTTTTTTGTTCCTTTACCTGTTGTAGAGAGGCCAGCACAACAATTTTTTAAAATCTCTCCTTATGTTTTTCTGGAGTTAAACTGTAAAACATGCCCTTCATATTTTCTGCTTTCACCAAGTCTAGCAGCTAGTAATTAAAACCTCAGTAAGTGAACTATTTCGTTAAAATAAATGCAAATATTAATATTATAAAATACAATATTAATATATAGTGTTATTAAAATATAATTTTATATTAATATAATTACTAAAATTAATTTTCTACTATAAAAATACATTAAATGTTATAAATTATACAGTAAGAGTATTAAAAAAATTTTTTAAATAAAATTAACCATGAAATTCCTATTATGCCTCATCTGGAAATGTTGCAAAGATGCCTTTGCTGCTTAAGTTTTGTAATACTGACACTTTCAGTTATCGATAGTACCAGATGTAAGAATAAAGCCCCCAAATAGTGTTTTTGCAACAACTGAAACCAATAACCAATTTCACCAAAACCAAGACTAGTGTCAAGCAAAGAAGACAATCAGCAAGAATGTTTTTTGGGCATCAAAAAAAGCTGTTAAGAGTCCCAAAGCTATTAAAAAGTAAGTGAAAACTAAGTGGGTTCTAGGTTTTTATACTGTTTTGATATCCAACTGTTACTTTGAAGTAATGTTTATTTCTATGCCTGAAAGACAAGCCCTTTATTTATTATCAACCTTACATTATATATTTGGGTTTTGGACATGCTATAAGAATAAAATACCCGAACATTATTTCAAATATTATGTTCTATTAGACAACCCAATACTGCTGAATAAAACCAGGGTATAGGTGTGTTATTCTCCAACAACTTTGTCTGGTTTAGCAAAACATTATACACTTCCTACAAATGCTGTATTTTTATAATGGTTAAATTGCTGTGAAGTCTGCTTGGCTTCCTTCCTTTCTTCCTTGCTAAAATTAGTTGTTCATGCAACAATCCATCACCTCCATCCTTCCTGAACCCAATAGTGAAAGCAAGGTTGGATTTTAATTCTCCTCTAAACCAGTGTTTGATGCTTATGCGTTTTCAGTGTCAGCTGTTTCCCAAGATCATAAATATACAATCCTTTCCACTTTTCGATTTATACCTTAAATCCAGGAAATAAAAAGATTTACAAATTCAGCTCCCATGTCTTGTCTGACAGTTTACGGATCCACCCCTGAACACCAGGTACTTTTGTCCTAACAAAACTTTCTTTCATATGTCAAGTATCTTCTTGGGGATGTTAAGATTACTTCTCAAACCCAGGGAAACCTAAAAAAAACTCCTAATTCCCTTCTGAATGTCTTTCATCCTTTTGCAGGCACAATGAATAAGGTACAGTGATGTCACTAAAACATTCATTTCACTATTTCTGACAATGGCTTGTCCCTAAGTCCTCACACTGAGGTTATACCTAAGTCTTGTAAATTCTTTTTGTATACCACCACCAAGGGGTGTTACCCTTTTACTTATCTAAGACTTGCTCTTCAGGTAGTCATCTCATCACTGTCTTTCTCCTAAAAAAAGACATTCTTGACATTTTCATACATAATCTCCATGCTATTTCAAAATTAGTTTCTTTCCTCTTTCTAAGAATTTCTTAGTCCTCTTTGCATTTTTCCTTTGCTGTAGCACATCAAGTAGAGACTATTGACATTCCACTTCAAGATTTTTCATAGCAAAATCCATTTTTGTTCACAATTTCTCATACAAGATCAAGGTCAGATTACAGCTTCCACTGCCAGCCATGCTTGCTGCCTAATCATTACATTTTACATTTTAAAATTCTCCCCTTGTGTTTATATCCACTCTGCACTTGGAACTTGGAGGATCTTTCCACTAATATTTGCAACATGAAAATTACTACTCTTCTTCAAGTACCTGCTTAAAAACTTTCCCTTGTTGTGATAGTTACAAAATACTGAAAACAATTTGCACGCAATGACCCCCACCCCTCTTTGTGATCACTGCTGTCCTATTGCCTCTGCACATGGTTCTGCAGACACTTCTGTTGTTTTACTCTTAAATTACAACCTTTGTGAAGCAGGAACCTTTTACTCTGCGCTATAGTCAAAACAGAACCTTCTCTTTAACTACATTTTTCTGGCACTACAATAATACTGGCAGTAATATTAATAACAAAATGTAAAACAGAAGATTTGTGAGCTGGAAAAAAATGAAGTCAGCTGAAGAAATCATTCACAAGATATAGCTCTATTCATTGAGCTTGAACTAAGTAATAGTTAATCTCTTTGCATTGAGACAAACTGTGTTTTTTCTATTTAAATTTCTCAGAATTCCATTGTCAAGAAGTTGGATGTGATGCAAAAGGAAGTCTCAGGATGCCACCACATTTCTCTAGGAACTATTCTGGGAGAGAATGATAAAACCTGTTTCACAATTCTTCGAATAAGCAATTATTGATAACAAAGCTGAAGGAACAATAAATCTGTACAGAACAGAAGTAATTTTGGTACTGGAATGGGTGATATTCTCTGAAATAAGGAGCATTCAGGAGAACTAATTCAGTTTCCAAGTGCACTATCCTCTCTTTTATACAGATCTGAAACATGATATAAGAGTGAAGAGCATTTTCTCTTAAATGAAAACAGCCTTTAGGGAACAGGGCTTGTTTTGTTTACATTTCTTAGCTGTGACTTTACTTGTGAGACACTGTGGTCTCAAAAACTGCATTATTACTAATCTGTTCTGGAAATTTTTATATATTTAGCCTGAAAGGGTTATCTCTTCCTTTTTTTTCCCCAAAACCCTTAGAAAACTCTAAGATAAGGATGATAATTAAGATAAACACACCGGGGGGAAATTTTCTGGAACAATAACTTGAAGATAGGAAATGAGTGTGTATGATAGACATCCTTGAAAAATTTTAGTATTAAGAAGCATTACAGTACGTCTTCAATACTAACATGATACTTAAGGAAAACAACATAATAAAATGGAAAAAGTATAGCTGAAATAAAACTAGAATTGTTGACTATCATGAATTATGGTTCTAAAGTAGCTAAACATTGCAGCAACTAGAAAATGAGTCTTGCTTTTCATCCCATGTAGATTTTGGAAATTAATGTTTAATTTGGAAATAAAGAAAACACAGAAGGATTATTAAACTGAACTATTTGTATTCTTGAAAGAAAAACGTGCGTTTCTTTTTATAATACGTGCATTTCCAAAAGTCAGAATCATCTGATATACATCAGATCAAAATAGGAGAAACAATAGAAAGGGGGAAAAGCAGCTTTGGTTACATTTTTTCATGCTATATGTAACAAAGACTGAAAAAGAAGGGATGTCTCTGGAATTGATAAGACCCCTTGGAGACTGGGAACTGGTACAATTACACCAGTCACACTTGCTTTGGTGCTTTGGCCTGTGGTATCCTCTTACAAGATTAAAGGTTTTAAACCCCAGGATATAGACTAGGGCTGCAGCCATGAGATCCGTCAGCAGTGCTCCCTGCAGGAATTCTTCAAGATTTCCACCCCTCAAGCTTTACTTCCATTTCCCAAGTGCTCTCTTCTCAGACTTAATTACACAGTGTTAATTAACTGGTGGATGAGAGACTGGACACGGGCTGGCAAGGTGACTCAGGGCCCAGAGGTCCAACCATGTCCTGGGCTGCATCAAAAGAAGCAGGACCAGCAGGCTGAGGGAGGGGATTCTGCCCCTCTGCTCTGCTCTCATGAGGCCCCACTTAGAGCACTGTGTCCAGCCCTGGGCTCCCAACATAAGAAGGATGTGAACCGCTTGAAACAGATCCAGAGGAGGGCCACAAAGATGCTCAGAGAGCTGGAGCACCTCTGCTATGAAGAAAGGCTGAAAAAATTCAGCCTGTTCACCCTGAAGAAGGTTCTGAGCACCTTCCAGTACCTAAAAGGGCTACAAGAGAGCTGGAGAGGAACTTTTTACAGGGGCATGTAGTGATAGGACAAGGGGGAATGGTTTTAAACTAAAAGAGGGTAGGTTCGGGTTAGGTATAAGGACAGTTTTTTTACAGTGAGGATGCTGAAACAATGGCACAGGTTGCCCAGAGGCCAATGGCCTAAGAGCAGAAAGGCATCAAGATATACCAATCACTGGTATATATTTATCACTTCTCCAAGATATACCCCTGTCTCCCTTAAGTGGAGACTTTATTTTTAGACAAGTGTGTAGCAATCTTAGACAATGCAAGGCAAAAAGAAAATTTAACAGCCTACATATCAGGATTGAAGTATATGTAAATCAGTATTAAAGTATATGTAAATCAGGATTAAAGCTCAGGCCCTTTGCAGGTATGTTCAAGCCCATGTTCTGAAGAACTGCACTGATCTTGAGATCTCAGGTTCCCTGAGCTACAAGGAGCTCTCCAAAGGCTGTCTACATTAATTGTGCACAGAGGAGCTACGGCCTTTTTGTCTCCTTGCCTGAGATTGGAGCATTCACTCCCACACACTGGAAATGGTCACAGATCTCACACCCAACGCTGTCCTCACAGCATAAGCAATTCTGAGCTCCCCTCCCAGAACCTATCAACACTGCAGTAACCTACTAAACCATAAACCCAGAACCTATTAACATTAGAAGATAACACTAAAATAAAGAGGAAATTGAGCTTGATTACACAAGGCTTACACACGTGAGCTTGATACCTTACACAAGGCAGGACAAGGAAGCAAGCAACACCTACATGTCCAAGGCAGCTCATTTCCTACACTGTGCTTCTCAAGGCGCTCTGATGACAAAGGGCAAACACAAATCATGCAGAGATGTGCTTAGCAGAGAGGAGAACCAGGCTGTGAAATTCTGCTCATGAAATAGCCATTTCTTACTGTTTTGTACTGCATACTCTATCTTCAAGTGCAGGCCGGAAGAATTTTTTGACATAAACGAAGTACTGGGAATTTTTTTCTTAAAAAAAACTCCTCCAGCCTGTGCACCGAAAACCATAGCAGGAAATTAACATAAAAGCAGCACAGTCAGTAAATACTCTAGTCAGGGTAAAAACAAGAAAGAAGAAACTATTTAGATGTAGTTTTATGAGCTATACCTGCCAAAGTTCCCACATCAGGTGTCATGGGTTTATGCTCATATTTTCCTATAGAAGGTATTTTCTCCTTTCACAATAAAGAGGCTACACTGTCATCAGAGGAAACCAACCAGAGCACTCTCTCTATAATCAAGCTCACTCTGAAGTCAAACTGAAAAAAAATTACTCTGATAGTGTGGCTCAGTAATTTCTCCCATTTAGCTTATAATAAAAACAGGTAATGCAAAGTTCCATTGTTCCCTGTGGTTGCTGAGCTGATAAAGGTTAGAGTCTCTATTGGTATATTTGTCAATCTCTCTAACAAATGGCTTTACCTACAATCTGTTTTGTATGAATTGTTCAGGTATCAGTGTTAAACATGTCTAAAGATATAGTTCGGTACTTTTATATTTTAGTCCTAACCTTTACCACTGTGAGTTGCTTTTTATGTTTCTGTGCATCATTCTGCATGAGAAATGAACTCAAATATCTGATTGGATCAAAATTCAACCTTTGTTATGTGCTTTACACTTAATGGGACTTCATCATCATTAAACAAAAAGATATATACTCTAGGTCTAATTCTGATCAGTACAAAATTTTCAACTGTGAAATTAGGTTTAGACTCAGAAGGTTAAAGGAAGCCAGGTCCCTCAGCCACTGAGAGGGGGTCTGTCCCTCCCTCCTTACCAGCCACTTAGAAATGGCAGGCAAGAGAATCACCCATGGGACTGCTGAATGTGCTCACGTCATTGCTGTGATGAGCTCTGGTCTGCAGGACAGGAAAGGAGGAAATATGCTGACTTATCTTACTGCCTCGTGTCATCATCCTTCCTTGCATTGTGACTGGACTGACCCACACGTCATCCCGACATGGGAGCCATCTCCTCTGGCAGAAACGTGAGGGATTAGCTGCCTGCCTGGCATCTGTGTACCAGATGAGGGGAAATAAAAGTTTCAGCTCAACCTGTGGCTGAGCAGATGTTTTTGCCTTCACACCATTATGACTCACATGTGCTGCTACCTCACGAGTTGATATGTCTATGACAGCACCACATACTTCAATTGCCAGGCTTTCTCCTGGGCTTCCAAGGGATTTTCTCATATGGGAAAATTTACAAAATGTAGTGTAAACATCCCAGCTGTCCAGGCCTCTGGTTACATTTCCATCTATCAGAACTCTAGAAGTCTCTAATGCACCTGGCAAACAAACAATCAAACTTGCAAATCCAATATGAACGGGAAAATCTTCCAGGCTACAAGACCTACTTCTAAGCTTTGACAAAAACAAATCTTCTTAAAAAAATAACACTTAGGTTCTAAAATATTAAAAAACAATTTACAAGTTTTATAAAATCTTGTAAACAGTAATTACCTCTAAATAAAAATCAAGGACTGATGTTTTCCCCTGTGTTGTATGTGGTGAAGATGATGCTTGGCATTCTAATACAGGAGATGCAGACAGTCTGCTTAACCCAAGAGAATTCCCTCCAAGTTTCCTGCAGAACAGACACAGCTTCCTGTAAGAGTATGCTTGTCTGTGAGAAGCTATCATCCTCTCAGCAGTGTGTCTGAGGGAGACAAACCCTTGCTAAAGGGAAACTGAGCCCTGCTAAGAAGACAGTGAGACAGTCATTGCATCATTCAGCACTGATTCATCTTAGCCTTGACTGGTATCTGATAAATTATAAATAGCCTATGGTACATTTTAACACTCTAATCACTTTCACTCATTATATTTGTTCAGATCAAACATAGGGAAACAAAATGTGAGAAAACTAAACATTAAAAACCCACCTGCTTTAGACTTGCAACTGGAAAGTCAGCACTCAAACAAACACCACACATCCTTTTTTCAGAATTTTGGAGTTCTCAGAAGTACATTTAATCTTGGTTTTGTTCATTACTGGGAAGCAGATGTTCCAGTGTAGTCCGGAACGCTCTCTCTTCATCTTATGATTTCCTCAGTTTTCTCTAAACTCTGTCCTCATGCTCTGTGATCTGTTCAGCTCTTCCTTCTTCTTTTGACTTTATCCTCAGTGGAAAAACATGAAACACTTTTCACAAAATTAGCCTGCTCAATCTGCCCACATACCAAATTCTTGACATCTTCTACATCCCTACAAATCAGTATTTTAACCATAGTCTATTTCCAACATATCTGGTTTTTGGTATCCATTCCTTTCATCCCTCATTCCTTTTCCTCTATGTACAAGGCACACCCTGATAACTAGTTTCTATCCTCTACCTCTAAGTGTTGTTATCTGTTCTCATAATTTTACAACAACTTAGATAACTGAGGTTTTTTGGCAATCTGATATCTAATGTACATAAAACTGAAAAGGGAGTAACTTACAATGGAAGAGGGAAATGAGTTAAAAGGCAAGCTCCTAATAAAACCACCTAGGAATGTGCCATGCTAGTGTGCCAGTGAACTGTAATTCAGATGATGGGCATGACGACTTAACAAAGAGTTATAAAAACTCCTGTAAAATAAGAGCTCCAATCCAACCATTTACTTTTATCCAGACATGCTTAGCTTTTAATCTAAATCAAATCCCTGTTT
The DNA here is from genome assembly GCA_013397975.1 of Machaerirhynchus nigripectus. Lineage (NCBI taxonomy): Eukaryota > Metazoa > Chordata > Aves > Passeriformes > Dicruridae > Machaerirhynchus > Machaerirhynchus nigripectus. The sequence continues at coordinate 624,529 of VZRQ01008644.1, read as the reverse complement.
TTTCCCCTGTGCTTTCCAGAGCTAGCAACCACTTCCCCAACTAACCCCATGTAAACAATCCAGATCACCAGTCATATACCATTAGATGTTACAGAGATCTTTGCTTCCACACTGCAAATTGGCAGCTTTAGTAAAGGTAACTAGAAATGCAAAATTAATTATTGGACTTCTGCTTTTGACAGCAAAAGAAGGAACCTTCAATAAGTAGCTCACCCAATGGCTGACTTAGGCTCATAAACAATGAAGGAGCTATCATGAAAGGATAGTGAAGTTCAGATGTCTGTTGCAAAGTGTTCCCAAGCAAGCAAAAACAATTATTACTACATTTGCATCTTGAATACAGCTTTTAATTGCTTTTATCCTCCTGTCTCCTCCCTTGAAGCTATGCCTTTTTTTCTACCCAAACCCAAAGGAAGAGACTTGGACACTGGCTTCTCTTTGAGTCTTCAGGTTCAGCCCACAGCTAAATCACAGTAGCTATTTCTCTGACATTTCCTGCCGCAAGGAACCAGCAAAAAGTCCTATCCACATTCTCATCATGTCAAATATTGCAACATCCTTTTCTCAGGAGCTATCAAGCACAGTCTTGTCTTGCTTCAGTTCACCCAGAAAGCAGCTGAAAAGATCAACTCTCTCATCTTTTCTCCATCACACCTTTTCCTTGTTGCCCTCCACACAAAACTGAAGTTCTCAATCCTATCTTTCAAGGCCTTCCTGATTTCTGCTTATCTGTCCATATGCACAGAAAGATTAGCTCCCAGCACCACTCAGGCTGTTCATCACCACTGTGGAACCAGGAAGGCACCTCTTGCAAAAACTCATGCTTGCAGGGAGTACCCATTAAACGGGAGCAAAAAGCATTCTGCTGTCCTTTTCCAAGGACACACAACCGTTTTTCCATGGTACACAGATAAGAAACTGTTTTCCTACCTTCTTCCAACTGCTTGGACCTTCCTGTTGCCTCATGCTTTACAGCCAGTGCACATACTGTATAGGAGGGGGTGTGAGAAAGGGAAGGAATGAGGTTGTAGGCACCACATGTTTACACAGTTCCAGCCACAACAGAGGTCTTCATCCATCAGCGCAGTTCCTGGACACTCTGACAACAAACAAACACTAACAGCATGTCCAGTAGACAGGCTTCTTGATCCAGGCTGTGAATGCTGAATCCCTCCCCAGCACAGCACAAATTTCACAGCTGGTCTCCTTCCAGCTTGGTGCCCCTGAAGAGGATGCTCCTGGTGTTCCCAACACTCAGCTCCACTCCCACCCATCTCACAAGAGCAGCCAAAGCTGTGACAAAGATCCCTGAGCAACTGGGGACTTGGAGCACACCCCTGCGCTGATGCACCTCAGCTGTTAGGAGGGCCCCTTCCTGGCTGGGTGGGTGTCTGGTGCTCTGTGCTTGCGGTGAAGATGGCAAATCATGACAGCAGACCCAGAAAGTGATTCACAGCTTCCCAGGAAGCATTGTCCTGTTGAGGTGACTGTGCTCACTGTCCTACCCACACTCTGCTGACAGACTAAAGCAAGTTCAGCGGGTCAGAGACCTCACAGCAGGTGCTGAGGGAAGGGAACCGGCAGAGCCCGCTTCAACTACATCACCAAAGAGAAGGAAGTGTGATGTCACCACATCACGCTGTGATGGGAACAGGGGAAAGGGGGCAGGACTCCTGTTGGGGAGCAGCCCCTGCCAGCTTGGTAACTCCATGAAGAACTAAGCCAAGGTTAAAAAAAAGTTCATCTCTCTGCTAGCAGAAAGTAACATAAAAGCCTCTGCAGTTGGGAGAGGATCCTGCTGGGGTTCATTGCTCCTCTTGCAGTTGTGAAGGCTGAGCACAGGTAAGGGTGAAAATTACTGCGGGGCAGCAGAGAACTGGAGAAAATTCAGAAGCCACCTATCTCCCCCAGGGAGCAGCAGTGTCTGGCACGAGCAGTATTAACCTGGCTGCCTCAGGCCCCTATGGAAACAGAGGAAACCATGTAATTCTGGAGGCTGGCCAGAAATTGTAGAGATCACCTAGTCCAGCCTCCTGCTCACAGCAGGGCTAGTTTCAAGCAGCACTTAGAAACTCAGGGAACTCTTGTCTCTGTGCCAGCCTCAGAGAGCTAATGGATTTCAGGGTCTGACCTAAAGTCAAATGTTTGTTGTAACTGAAACAGAAGGTGTCATTAACCAGGCTGAACACACCACATGAATGTTCACAGTGCCATAATCAAAGGGACCTCCACCATACACACACATTTGTTCCTCCACCCTTCTGCTTTCCCTGCATCTTTGGCAAGATGCAGTTAACTCTCTGCTGGAAAGCCAAGCAGCCTCTTCATCTGTGTGCAAGAATAAAAAGACAAAGTGCCAAGAGTCATTTGTACAATGAAGACATTTTGTCAGAGAGTGCTTCATTATCTGTGCTGCTCGTGAAGGAATGACATCGAAACCCTCAGTATGGGAAGCATTTGAGTTGACATTCAAGTACAAATAGCTTTGCTCCATTAGACTTTCTGCCACCAGAAGTGATTACATCAGTCAGAATTTGAATACACTCTGACCTAGATTTTCAGAAGCCCATAAAGAACATGGTGATACCAATCCACTTTCACAGATACATACAGAGATGCTGTTCTAATTGTTGAAAAATAAAATAAGTACTAAAAACCAACATACACAGACATTGGGTTGAGAGCTGGACTTTGGGTGAGGATGAAAAGAATCTGATTAGGGAGTGGGAGCAGTAGAATTTTTTTTTCCACAGAAACATCTGGGTATTTTTGTTTTATATCACTGTTTGAATATCAGCAGGAATGTTGTAAGCCAGTTGACCCAACAAAGTCAGTTAATTTCCTGGTCCTGCTGCTAGGTTTGTTATTAGCCAGTGTCTAGTAATGTTTGGGAAATGAGTCATCTCATACTTATTATCAGTAATATGTTGTTTTTCCTTGTCATTATTTCTAAGTTCATCTCATAAGCAGAGTACAATGGAAACCTTAGAGGAGTCTTCTACTGCTTCTTTTGGGAAGGTATCTGGCACACCTGGGCCTGGTGTCAGGTCCAATCAGAGATCTACTGTTGCACTACAATGATTTATGGAACAATAAATTAGTGTGGAGCTATAAAAAATATATTTCTTGTAATATGAAGATAGAGAAGTATCAAAATTTTCTCCAGGAAGCAATAAGTCAGAGTTTTATAGTGGCAAGGAACTTAGAGTTTTTAGTGGAGAAGACAAATAAGATGATGGTGCTGATCTATTTTATATAACAACTTCTAGTATCCTCCTTTAAGTTTTTAATATACAAGAGGAATGTGTCTAATTAAGCTGAGTTGATAAGGAACGCATCTCTAACCTCTAAGTGAGAAAATACTTTTATAAGCACTCAAAAATTACTCGCTGTTGCAATATACTTTCATTTTCCTCCTTGTGGGCATCCATGTCATAAAGAGAAGTTTGTCTTAGGTAATTTAGCAGTAAGTGATTCTAATCCACTGTTACAAGCCTCCCTCTCTGGGGATCCAGTAGCTCACCTTAAACCATCTTCCTCCCTCATAAATCACATCCGACAGCCCTGCTATTCCATCTTCCTTTCTCTGCACTGTGCTCAGCTCTGCTCCCTGTTCAAGATTTCCTTCAGCTCCACATTCCCCATGGTTCAGCTGGTTTCCCAGCCAAAAATAATCCATCAGGATTTTGTATCTTTCCCCATTAAGGAAAACAGTAGTATCTAAAGGTACTCAATCTGCCTTCACAGAAGCTTGCTTTTCTTTTTTTCCCCCCTTTCTTATATTTTTGGCCTAGGGGGTGGGGTATTTTTGTTTGCAAAGAAAATAAAAGACAGTGATGCCAGAACACATTGTCTTCCTTCAGCCTCACATCAAAACATTTCTTAAACTTGCAGAGCACCATTAGGGGATCTCAGCTCTGACTGTGCTTTTTGCAGAAAGCAGTGTCCCAGGCTGCTGAACACTTCGTGACTTTTAAGGCCTTTGAAATACAGGCCACCCTCCACTTCAGCCCATTTCCAACAGGCTGAAGTCCTACACATCGTTAATCGAGCCCTGCCCAGCATGTTACTGAGGGAGTCTTTGCTCAGTCTCATTCCTGTTTGTGGGATACACAATTAGGGATTACACTGGCCATCAGAAAAGAACAGAGTTCAACAAAAGAGCTTTGTAGACCAAACTCACACAAGCTTTAGTGACCTCTTCAGTAAGGAAATAATAATTAGCCTCAATTCTGAATTACATGTGATATTTTCTATAGGATCTGGCACTTATGGTTATGACTCCTGTCAAGCTAGAAGACACGCAATCAGAACAGCAATTTACAGGATTTAAGCAATTTAAGCAAGCAGGAATTAAATTCCTTTGTATGTGGCAAAATAATTCTGGGGTATGAAATAACCACAGCAATTAGGGTGAAAAACCCTCAGAGTGCCTGCAAAATAAACACACAGTGATGATTCAGCTGCAAACTGCAGAACTACCAACTGCTTTCAGGAGTGGTGGGATGCAGGGTTTTGCTCACACTGTTAGAAAACAGAAGCTGCATTTACAGGCTTTGCTTCCAGAAAATCCACAAAGCCAAAATAAGTCTCAAGTAGAATGAGCACCCAGTAGCAGAAATGTCATTATTTTCAGAATCTGCTTTATGTAAATTCAGTGTACAGATTTTACACTGCACCTTCAAAGTTGACTGCATTCTTCATTCCCTCCTGACATCAAATCATCCATTCAAATAAATTAAAGGATTAAAATACCCAATAAACCATAATAGACTCTGTCAGTAGTGCAACTAGGAAGAGCTTATGAGGTTTAGATGAACTATGCATAATAATATGCAAAAAAAAGATGTCTTGTGTGCATTCCTAACAGTTATATAATACCAAAAGATAAGTTAGAGTAAAGAAATGTAAAGAAAGAAAGGAAAACACTTTTTTTTGTTGTTGAAATACGAGAACATATCCTCCAGAGATGATGATATGCGTTAAATAAACACATAGAAGCTAGGCGATTTTCTTCAGAATGAAAACTAAATTTTTGTTGAAAAGATGCATATTTGGATTATTAAAAACAATTAGGAAATCTCTATTATTCTTGCTTGAGTGAAAGATCAAGTTTTTAAAGGAAGAATTCTATATGATTCATTTCCATTTTTCAAAATAAAATGCTTTTAATTTTGTTTTCAAATTAAACTTAGAATTTTGAATCCACATAAAAATTTAAAATATCAAGGAATAAATTATGTAACAGTCCTTCTTGAGAAACAGAACTTAAAATAGCCCTCTTGGTTTGATTCCAAGTGATTGTTTCTGCAAGCGAGGCCATTAAAGTCACAGAAAGCTCTGATTTTAGTGTTATGCCTGTGCAGCTGTTTCTAGACAGCTCTGCACATCTGGGCACCTTTCCCACGTGGTCCCTGGAAGAGGGAGGCCAAGATTCTGCCCCTGCAGAGGCAGGTGGGGACACCAGAGCTGTGTGCTGTGCCCCAGCCCCAGCCTGCCTGCCGTGGCAGCCTCTCTGCTGCTGCGAGGCTGTTCCCGCAGGCACGCCGAGTTCTGGCCACAGGCACGGCGCCTTCGGGAGCTCGAGGTTACAAACAGCAGAAGGTAAGGAGGAGACCACCGGTTTTAGGGCAGAGGAGTAAAATTCTGTGGGACTCATCATTAGGAGCAATAGGGAGATGGTAAGGACAACTTTAAAGGATGGGGTAAGATTGAAAGTATAGAGGGGGGGGAAGAAAAAATGAAAACAAAACCCAAAACGACATTTTAGCAAGTACTTTTGAAATGAAGTGCCAGAGCTTTGCATCCCAAATGAAATCACAAGTCTCTGTTTTCGCTTTCTGTTTTCACTTCAGAGTGAGCTTTACAAAAATGTAATTTATCCAAATTCTTATATTAGACAAATGTAGTTTATGTAATTCCTTGCAGAATATTTGCATGTCACTTAGCTGATACATCCCAGTATTGAGCAGTTTTAATTGCTTAGTCCTCAGCTCACCTGCCTAGGAAAGGAACAAGGAGGCTGGCTCTCTGTTTCTGCAGCCCTTAGGGAAAGAGGTCACAGTGGATGCTAGGCACATTTTGTGATAAATTTGCAGCTTCACTGTGTGGACAGAAAGCACGTCCATCACTAGGTGACCACTTGTGAGTTTATTTCTTCTCAATCTTTTATCTGCACCGCTTAGTTTTCCTACACAAGTCACACGTTCTTCATTACAATTCTGGACCATCACATCATTAGCATTGCTCAACCCTCTTCAAAGTTGAATCCTTTCTTTTCCACCTTGGCCAGCCTGCATCCTATTAAGTACAATAGATGAAGGCAATACCAGTTGAATATATCCTGCACAGATCCATGGCTAAGATTTAGCATCTGTGTTGCTCATTGCTTCCTGGGGGACCAGTAATCAACATTTTCAATCAAATGAAGTCTAGTCACCTAACAGCCACAGTTCAGTTTGGAACTGGCTGCAGTTGTGCCTGTCTCCAAGAAAATATTTCAATTATCCCAATTTCCAAAAAAAAAAAAGTCCCAAAATGTTATAACCTATCTAAAATTTTTTAAAAGTACAAATTCATGAATAAGCCTTTTTTTAATATAAAAAGACTGACAGTGGCTAACAATATGATCCCCAAAATCCTGATAAAGGCTTGGATAGACATTGTCTTATTTTCTCAAAATGTGATTAGAAGAGTCGTGAACTAACATCACTTCTGACTCCTCTCAATTTTCAGTTCCTCAAAAGGAGGCCCGAGAGTAAAGCTGACCAAGAAAGAACCAGAAAGCTTGCCCGAGAGTAAAGCTGACCAAGAAAGAACCAGAAAGCTTTTGGAGGTAAAATTAGCATTGCAGAATGGCATGGCATCAGGAAAAAAAGAAGCCTGGGGGGAAAAACATCCAAGAGAAAGAGAACTATAAGTACAAAAATATCAATATTCAGCGCAGAGCAATTTTCCTTGCTGCAAAGGCAGAGATACTCAACCCCAGCCAGTGTTTGCTCTAGTTATTGCCACAGATTCTATTCTACTACCTTTTAAATTCTGCCTGAGGTCTAACCCAGGATTTCATGTGAACAGGAAACTCCCACTTCACCGCAAGAAAAATTCTGCTCTCTCTGTCCTTAAAGACTGTTATTCCCCTTTTGCATTACAAAGCTGAGAAAACCCCAGAAAACATTTCAGATCCTTTTATTTTTGAGTAAGGTTTTTCCCCCCATCCTTCCAGATTCAGATGTTAATTTTGGCTCTTGGGAAACATTGCTGAAGTCTTCATCATCACTTCCTTTTTCTTGAAGTGGAGGTTCAAACTTCATCTTGACATGCTGCAAGCCAAAACCAAGCTTCTACCTGGCGGAAAGGATTAGGGCCTGCTCCAAATGAGGGGGAGGAAACCCCAAAACTTTCTTACTGCAGAGGCAAAACCACTTATATCAGCCAGGATGACACAACTCAGATCAATGCAATACCTGCGGGCAGCTCAAAATGCTTTCAGAGTATTGCTCAAAAAAAGCCAGCGCAGCTTGTTCCAACCAATCTCCTAAAGAGATTTCTGGAACTGGTAACACAACGCTTTAGCCAGCTGTCACTCCGTCAAGATGATACCAAAATGCTAAAGAGAAACTCTATTAAGGAAAAAAAAAAAGAAAAACAGCTGGAGTTTTCATTTTCAGATACGCTACAGAATTTGTTCCCCCTCTGAGAAAGTACTAAGAGATGCAGGAGCAGGAGAAGGGGAAAGGGTGTATGGGGAAAGCACTGGAACCACGCTGTGCAAGGAGGCTTTCTGCAGGTGGGGATGCAGAACTGGGACTGCTGAGCTGAATGAGGTGAGGGCTTGTAATTTTCAAAGACAAATAAAAGCAATTTGCAATTTCTAAGGAAATTCTTCACATTGATTTCATATCCACTTAATGTGGAGTACTTTTCCTCTCATAAAAGATTACTTAATTTGATAATTAATGTCTCTATTCCCAAAAGTTATATTGGCCTACATTACTATCATACAATCTTGTGTCTTAAATTCATCTAAACTAGTTAAATTAAAAAAGAAGTGACTGACCTAGGAAAAAGATATACAGTAATGATATCAGAAAGAGTTTTTGGTCAGAGACTATTAAAAACACAGAAAGTTACATATCCATGCAATTAAATCACATCATTTCTGTGCCTTCACTTAGAAGTGCTGACATTCTGTAGGAAAGCTGCATTGTCTACAACTATCAGTTGTAAAATCGTGTGGGCTCTGAAGCTAGCTACCTCCTAGGATTAGTTCCATGCTTCCTACCACTCAATTTTCCCTGTGGTCAGTCTGCCATGACTCCTACAGCAGTGACCAAGAGCTGCTCTCCACAAGTAGGGGTCATGGCCCTGTAGCTCATCTTCCTGTGAAGAAGCGTGACACTACTGAGCTCATCATGAGGTTTCATCTGCAGAACTGCTCAGTCGGGATCATCAAGTGGCTCCTGATCGTGTCACTCTTTTCAGTGAAAAATAAGGGGCATAGTTCAAATCAAAGAAACTGCTTGTGAGTTTTAAATCCTTGTTTCCTGTGCATTATTGACTTTGTTGAACACTACAACCACAAAAACCACAGAACCTTTGCCAGGCCCTCCTTCATGCAGCAGCGTCTCCAGCTGCCTCCAGGCTTTCTATACTGTCCCACAAAATCCTCAGTCCTCCCCCATGTCCCCAGAGCTCACCCCACACTTATACCCCCTCAAACATCTCTCTTGTATCTTGCTTGACTTTAAGCTGAGGAACAGCCAGTACCGGCTGCAGTTAATGTTTGTGCAGGGCTGGCACACTGCTTTCACACAAAGCGAACCAGGGTCACTTCCTCCCCTAAACAGGTAGTTAAAATGGTGCAAATATCTCTTGCCTCTGCTCAGCTAGTGATCTCCACAAAATGTGAGAGCACTTAATATCTTGGGACCTCTCCTGCATTCTCCAATTGTGCTGAGTTGTGTAACAAGCCCACAAATTACTGGAAGACTCTGACATAAGCTGCAGTTGCGTAACTTGTTTCCTTCTGAAACTGAGTGAAAAACGACACTATCAACACTATCGCTACCACACAAGTTTCAGCTGTCTTGTTCCCTGGCAGCACGTCTTTACCTGGGGGGAAAACCCTTAGATTGCTCCTGAGATTGAGCATGCATGCCCATATCTCCCCATCACTGCTCCCTCATGGTCCTTTCTGCAGATGTTCGTCTCAAACTACCAGCCATGACCCTGATTTGTTGTCATCTCCAGCTTTCTTACACCACACCACACCTTATATGCCATAGCATAGTTTTTCATATATATGTATGTAAAAATCACAAGAAAAAAAAATGGGGAATTCACACACATACATATATATATATACAAAAATACATAAATAATATTTATATGTTTGCATATAGAAATAAAATGGAGATATATATGCAGTATCATGAGCTGGACAATCACCAAAAATATGGCTAGACAATCACCAGAAGTGCCACACATCCATTTCTAATAATCTCATCCTGGAATTCCCACTCACGCAGAGTGAATGAAAATGGGTTTTACCCTGAGAGCCACTGTGAAAGGTAGTTGGACAGAACACCAGCTACCTTTGTGTGATTTAAGTCCAAACTTGAATCCTGCTGTTTTGCTTATGCCACTGTCAGGATTTTTTACATTAAAAGGCAGAAGTACCTTAAGTATACAGCTGTAACAGCATAATTACTAGAAATCTCTTACAACAGTGGATTTTACACCACTGTTGATATACATTGCCAGAAGCAAAACAAACTTCTAAATCCCTCTCCTTGCCATGGCCAGTTGGAAGCTTAGGAGGTGCTACACCTACATTAAATAATCAAGATTTGTAATAACAGTACTAGGAAAAAAAAAAAGCCACCTTACTTGTTTTGTTTAAGTAATAGTGCCTTGTAGATAACACACACATAAGATTTTCAGGTAGCTGAAAGGACCAGTTACTGCCAAGTCAAACTTAGACATCTGTGATGAGAAAGGTTTGATTAAATTCTTTTAACAAAGAAGTCAATACAGCTTTCACAAAATGCACATTATAGATTTCTTCAGTCTTGGTTTAAGACTTCACTGTAGCTACCAGGACTAAGTAGCTTCTGAATGCAGAAGGCCCACACTATGACTTTAGCCTCTTGGGAGGCAGGTTTTTTTCCTCTATTCATGTAGCTCCTGGCACCTAGATTTTTGTCAGGGTTTCAAAATAGTATTATAAATAAATAATAGTAATCGAATTAGTGCTAACTGCAAATATTAGGATCTAGCAGGATGGCTGACTTCTAGAAACAGGACTGATGTTAGTACATAAGCACTAATTTATCCCACTAGCCTATGATTAAGAGGTCTAAAAGAAAAGCAGCCAAGCAGTAAGCTGAAATTCAATAGACAAAGGAAATAAAACAGAGAATCAGCTTGTTGTGCTGCTATGGCTGAGTGCATGTGCCTTCCCACATTTTACATGCTCTGCTCTTTTGTTATCTGTCCATAGCTTTCAGAGTTTAACAATGCTCTTCTACAAGCTGTGCCAAGTGCAGAGGGAAATAAAATTCCTTCTTCTGGAAAATGGTTCAATTACTCAAGATACAAATCTGAGTCACAAAAAGAGAAACAAAACCAAAAAAATGCATACAGTATATTGGCTAAACTATGCAATTAATCTCCAGAAAGAAAAGGAAGCAGAGCAGCAGGCAGAGAGCCCAGGTTTAACAGGGGTGAGTTAGTTATGAGCATAGCATCAGGATCAGACAAAATAGTAAACTCAGTCATGGTACTTGCAAAAGAGTGTTGCTACATAGACTTGTTACCCACCAGTCAGTGGCAAGGTCCAAGTTAGTGATTTTGCTTCAGCTTTCTGGTTTAGGGAACAGGTCTGGTACATAATACAAAATGGAAATGTCATAAACAGGAAAAGCAGTTCTCCACAGGTGGGTCACAAGAAACACCAGACAAGGATGAATGAGCTGAATTCAGGTGACTCAATGGTGAGCCATGGCTGTGGGAACAGAGATTGGACACTGGAAACAATCAAATCCACAGAAAAAATAAATACATAACCTTTTGCTTTCCTCACCACAACAGTAGCAAAGCTAATAAGCCATTATTAACCATGCTGAGGCTCTAACTTTGGGTTAGGCCCGATGGCACTGGAATTGTTGCTGACAAGAAATTCTGACACCCTCAAAGGCTGCATCCAGCAGCTCTACATCAGCACGGGCCTGCTGACCCAGCCGTCCCAGCCCCGCCGGAGCCCCTTCCCCTCGCTCACCATCCGCGTCTGCCCGGCTCCCTCACCAAAGCACCTGGCCCTTGACTTACACCCAGCCAGGAGACTGCAGGACGATGTGAGCTTCCCCATCACCACAGCAGCAAAGTCCAACATGAGTTCAGGTCACTTCTGTGAGCACAGGGCGCCAAACCAAGACCTCCCCGGACTTCGAGTCAGCACAGAAGAGTCTTCTCTCCTGCTCCTCTGAGCCTCTCAAATAGGTTCTACAGAGGCAGGTGGGAAGGTAACAGAGGCTCTCCCACTCCCCCGGGGGAAAGACTTTGAGAGTAAACACCTGAAATGGAAGCCAGCTTGCCTAGAGCTGAGCAGAAGAAGAAAAGGGTCAGACCAAGAGCTTGGCTTCTCAGACATAGTTTTCCAGGACAGGTTGTGAGGGATAAGCCCCCATTTACAGCAGGACTTGAGCAGGCAATGTATTACAGATTTTGAAGTGATGCAGGCACTTGGGAGTGATCAAGTGACTGCCCAAGGGATAGAACATGGCAAACCTGGCAAAGCAGCTGGCAGGACTCAGCCAGTTTCCTTAGGGGGCGAGGGGAGGTTGTCACCAGCTGCTCAGGAGAAGTATTTGGGCACTGCCAGGAAAGGACAACACCAGCAGAGATTGTTAGGATAAAAACAGAGGAAAGGCAGCTGGTAGGCATTTGCTTTTTCTGTAAGCTCAACTGAGAAGGCCACTTCTATCTTACAGGTTTTGTAAGTTGCGAGTGTCGGGGGAGCTGCTTGTGCAGTTTTAAATCATTCCATTTCCCATGTTCATTTGTCTAGAGAGCTTGACAAATTCCACTGTCTCAGCTATTTAGACTACTTCCAGAAGTTTTGTAAATAAACCCCTTAAAGGGGCTGTGCAATTACCCACGTGTGTTATTTCTTAAGGGTGTAATTTTTCACAGCTGCTGTGAATGACTGAAAAGGTGTGTAAACAGACACCAACAAAATTTCTAATGGTGCTTTTTCATATTCTTTGGATAAAGAGGATGAATCTTGCTTGCCTTAAAAACAATTTTTCTACAGCTCATCTTAGATTTTGGTCTACTTAATCCCCTGAATTGTTTGCTGCTTAGTTCTGAGGACAAATAAAAGTATGCACCATCTAAATTCTCCCTGGAAGTATAGGTAGCACATCCTTCCACACCCCTTTAAATCATGTATCTGTAGTATTGAAGTCTCTCTCAAGAGACTGAAACCAAAGTAGTCACATTTCTGCCTGCCTGGCTTACTAACCATCCACTTTGGATTGTTGGCTTTTTGATTTTCCACAAGTAAAACTTGCTATCTCAAAACTGAGCATGGAAGAGACCCTCCAGTCCATGTGCCTGTAGATATTTTTAACTTAATCTTAGGCTTGGTGACACAAACATATATTTGCATTTCTGCTGGCCAAAGGTGGAGCTCCCTCTTGCAGGTCACTGTGTTTTGCTGCTGTGGGAGTTTCCAGAAAGAAAGAGATAACATTATGGAAAGGCTGTGTGGGGATGTGGAGTTTGTACTGTTCCAGCAGTAAGAACCTGAGGGCTGAAAGCATCTGTGCTCTGGTGGGAAGGACATATCAGTGCAACACTCCATCTGTGCCTGCCAGCACTGTGTGCTTTACCAAAGGACAGAAATGGAAGTGCTTTCCCATCCTCCTTTCTCTTCTTCCCCCGTCCACACCTATAGCCTTGATCACGGCAATTGATCCAGACTGGGAGACAAGGTGATTAGTAAGCTTTTAAAATCTTCTCTTTAAGAAGATGACAGTTTGAAAAGAAGGATTGAAAACTCAGCATCATTTTCCACAGCTAAAGGGCCCTCTGCATTGGTTCTGTTTCCTTTAAAGCCTGGAATGCTTATGCTGGTTGGTTTGGGGGAGAGTGGGCCTTTTTCAGTAAACAACTTCAAATTTCCGTAAATTAGAAACACATTTAAGTCTTGGAAAACAATTGTTTGGCAGTTGCTTTTGCAAGAAAACCATGCTGCAAACACAACTCCAGGCTGTGCTACAAAGACGTTTCAGGTTGGATTGTACTGAGCAATGCAGGACCAGCGTCAGTATCGGAGCACACAAAGCCAGGGCCTTTGCCGTGGTTCACATGTAAATGTGATGGTTGGTTCACACTCCAGTCAGTCTCTCCCCTGAGGAAATCTGTGAATAAATCCAGTGGGGGTTCATATTTTCAGAGTCCAAAACAGGTGATTTTTTCAGATACAGAACCATTACCAGTTCAAAAAGGGTTGAATTGATGTAGGCAGGTAATAGTGGAAGCTTAATACTTGTGCATGAAAGCAAGAATAAGTGAAACTGAAGTGACTGCTGAGTCCACTAAGATAAAGCCACATCAGACTGCGTCACTCTTTCCAATGATATTGAGAGGCAACAGATGACAATTAAGTGTTCTGTAATTACAAATTGCTTCAAAACTAATTTAGACATAGCATTACCCAAAGAGATGTTAGTTTTTCATTTAATTCAGTAACACAATAGATTAACCAAGTCACTAAATCCATTAATGATACAGATTATTTTTCAAATCATAAAAAATCATAAGAAATCATAGACTGGAACAGTGTTGGTTTTCCCCTGAAAGGTGCTTGCATTTGATCAAGATATGGGAGGACCAGGCCTTTTCCAGAGCTGAATATCGACTCAGCATGGTTTTAAGTGTCATATGCTCACTCTGAAGCACATGAGGAGACCACTTTACAGCAGGGCTGAAAACACACCCACTGAGTCAAAACCTGTCCCTTTGCACTGCTGTATTGTTATCTCAAAATTGCCAAACTGGGTATCATTTGAAAGACTCAGACTAAATTTCAAGAAAAGTATAGGACTAAATTGCCAGTGAGAATTTGGGAACTCCCGCAATTCACAAGAGCTGACAAAGAGTTCAATATTTAATGTGTGCCCAAGAATTAAGATAGAGAAATGCATAAAATCTTATTTCTTCTAAAGATATAAAGTGGACAATAGCAACAGGAAAAGAAATAATTTTATAGTTTCAAGGGTCTCTGTGGCTATCGTCTATTTAGTCACAAAAGACCACAGTTTAACTTTCAGCAGATTAGATAGGAAGTCTGTGTGGAACAACACGTCACATTACAAAGAGGAAGGAAGCTAGGAGAATTTTGGAACAGAAGAGAGAAAGTTTGGTTTGCTTTGCTTTTCTTACATAAACCCTTACAAGCGAGTGTCATGCCTTTCCTTTTGTCTGGTAAAGACTTGTGGTAAAGACCATGGGGAAATGCAAATATAGGAAGTAACATCTATAAAATCCTGTTTTAAAATCTCAGCACTATCAGTACACAGAACCAACTGTCCTCTCACACTCAGTGGCACAGTAGATGCTGAGCTTTCAATGAAAACAGGAAAAAAAACAACCCTTATTTGCTTTATCTCCAGTATGTTTTCACTGAATTGCAAAGGCCTGAAGTTATGTGTTTGCTTGGGTCTTCTGCTCGTGAGTTTTTCTCACATGCACAACTAAACTTAGACTAAAGTACACTGCTACAGAAAGCACTTCAAAGTACACACAACATGCAAGTGGATTCAATCCCTCAGAGTTTCGAATCTAAGCTTATATAATGCTTCAAAATTTCAATGCTTCTAAGCTTAATAATGCTTCAAAAGCATTGGAGAAATAGCGAAAACGTACGCTCAGATTATGTCATGAGGATGAAATAGAGATATGGGATCCAGGCATGTATTAGTCAAATATTCATTTAACAACCGTTTTGGGGGTTTTTTGAGTATTCCAAGTTCTTGCAATAATGAGCCTTTAAACTGAGGTTCCAGGTCTGATTGGCTAGAGATTAGGTACAGGTATAACCTTGGGGAAATTCCATATTTGAGGAAATGCATTCTTGGTGTGTGTCTGAACAGATGCAAATGTTGAAGATGTGAGGGAGAGAGGAGTAGGCAGGATCATTGTGCAGCACGTTGCCTCCTTCCACTGCCAGTTTGATCATCCTCAGTAGCTGTCAGGCTACACTGTTGATGCCAAATCAGACAATCATCTCACTTGTCTTGACAATAGCAAGCATAGTTTTTGCCTGCAGCTGACTAGAACTCGACAGGAGTAAGGTACTATGTCAACTCTTAAGCTTCATAGATAAAGCAGAATAATCCCCATGAGTTTAGTTACAACCTTTCTTGTGGGTTTTGCTCATAACCTTCCTACAGCAACACATCTAAGTACCAGTTAGCCTTACCCTTGCTTACTCAGAGAGTCAACAGTACATGAAACAGACTGTTATGGTGTACAGTTACAAAATACTGTATAACTCATTGAAACCACGGGTTGTCCTTGCCAGGTGCTCAGAATTTGCCAAGCTGAATTAAGAGGGATTTCTAGAACTGAAAGGATAACTTTGGGACATCTCAAAATGGCTAAACAGCTCAAAGAAATCAGAAAATATTTTTTGCCTCCTGCATTTGGCAGAAAAGAAAGAATACTTCCCTCTCTTTCTAGAACACATCAAAATACTTAAGATTACAACCATCAGAAAGACTGGGGATTCTTCCTCACAGCTTAATAGATGAATGGCAGATTCCAGTATTACTTTAAGCCTCAGTTTTTGATCTAAGTATGTGTCATGTTCTTAGCAAGGAAAAAGGGTTGCTCTTCAGTGATATCTGGAGAGCAGAGAGAGTAGTTAAGTACTAAGATTGCAGCATTTTTTACTGTTTATGAAGATGTTTATAAAAATTATTTCATGTTATCAAAAAGATGTCATGCCTCAAAGTGCTCTTCCCTTTATAAATTCGCATTGTCGGGAATACTAAGGATTCTCTCTTCTACTGGACAAACAGCCTCTGTAAGGTCACACAACCCTCTAGACATAACATAAGGACAAAGACATTTTTGGATGATGATGTGTAAGTGTTCTTTCCACACTTTCTACATTATTTGCACTTTCTCTGATTCCATCATTATTCTGGGAAGTTTATTATTACTAATACAGGATACATGACTACAAGCATTAAAATGTTTTGTAGAGGACTTTAGACATCCGAGTGGATCTCTGCTGAATGAGACATCAAAGACTTGCTTATCTCTTCATGCCTAAGTTTTTCAGTGTGACTTCTGTGAGACTACATTTTGATCTTCTGTATTTAATGTTCTTCTAGCAAAACATAGCCATTTTGTTCTATGTCTTAGGATCCTGAAAGGTTTGATTCTATTCCTCTGAAGTCTGCTTGAAAGAATCATCTACTTTGTAGAAACCCTGTTTATATTCCTTGCCAGGTTTCTGCATGCAAGTAACAATTAATTTATATGATTGTGAAGGATCAATGCTCCCTTTTAAGGGGCTGCTTAGTGAAAATTATTCAAGCTTCTCAAAAATATAATAATAAAATTTCACTATGACTTCTTAAACTGCATTCTTCAATATTATGTTTCTACAAAATCAAAAACTATTTTAAAATAACATATGACTGGAGAAAAAGTAAATGGTTCACTTTTGAAATTATATTACAATACTTTAATAATAAAAGTCTGCAACTATGAAACTGAAATTGATGTCAGTCTCTTTTCCCAGGTAACAAGGAAAAGGGCAAGAGGAAATGGCCTCAAGTTGTGGCAGGGCAGGCTTAGATTGGATATTAAGAAAATGTTCTTCACTGAAAGGATTGTCAAGTACAGGAAGAGGCTGCCCAGGGAAGCGGCTGACTCACCATCCCTGGAGGTATTTAAAAGATGTGTAAATGTGGCACTCAGGGACAGGGTTTAGTGGTAGACTTGGCAGTGATAGGGTAATGGTTGGACTCTATCTTAGAGATCTTTTCCAACGTAAACAATTCTATGATTCTATAATTCAAGTAAATGACACCTATGCAAAAGGAACCATACCTGTTCCTAATATGAACAGAGCAATTAATAAAATGAAACATAATATTATTTTTTTTTAAATGGCCATATTTATTCTCTATTAAAAAGAGACAGTACATCACGGTTGAAAATATAAATATCAAAATTATTTAACAGGCAACCACCCTGGCTTGGAAGCAGTATTTTTCAAAATCATTGCACAATAATTTTCTCTGGCAGATTAAACTCCACGAAATCCAAGATGTGTACCTTTTCTGTTTACATCATAAATCATCCTACTACTGTAAGATAATGTTCTGGTGTATGTATAAAACATCATACAGGAACATGATACATGCTTTATGAAAGCTGGAAAGAAGGAAAGGAGAGAGAATGTCTCTTAATGCCTCCCTTAAACCTTTGACTCAAATTCAAGCAACAGATATTCACTTTCCCATTTGCAGTCACTTAACACAGGCAGTTCCAAGTGCACATGCAAATACACATATATTAAGAGGATTTGTTATAAATAGCTATTGTTTTTATAGGCAGCTTCAAATATAAAATCTTCTGTATATCTTAAAAAAAACCAATGTCCCAGTTTAGTCTATAAAAAATAAGAGTTCACCCGCAGGTAAATATTCTTAATTAGAATGTGACTCTGTGAATGTCCCAAAGAGTTTGTCCCAGTGTGTGAAGTAAGGAGCATAGTTTGACTTGAATTTCAGATGGTGGAGATCATGATGAGGTGCTCCTCCGTACAAACCAAAAGGCACAAGTCGGTGAGTTGACCACGGAAGGTCATATCCTGAATGGTCCTCCACTGACAAACCAATGTTTACAAGGAAGAAAATCATTTCTGTCAAAGGATGGCATCCAAGGAGCAGTGGGTTTATAGCAGCAAAAAGTCCCAGTGAGAGCAACTCCCATACACTGGAGTACTGTGTAGTAAGGGCAAACGTCGACACATGCTTGTGATGCACCTTGTGAAAGGTCTTGTAGAGCCAAGGCACCTTGTGATGAAGCAAATGCCACAGGAAGTACTCAAAATCAAATAGCAGCAGACAAACTGCTACTTGCAGCAGGACCTCAGGCAGCTCCGGAGCTATCACTGGTAGATTCATGGGTCTCCAGTACCAGTGCAGAAATGTCACCGGGAAGATCAAAACAACGTGGTGATACAGACTTTGAATAATGCACGGCACCATCATTCCAAGACTTGGATAGTTCTGTGGCTGGATTTTGTATTTTCTCAAGTCTGGTAGTCTAATGCTTAAAAAGTCCAGTGCAATATATGGAAGACAGAAAGCCATGTATGCTGTAAAAGAGAACAGCACTGGGAAAAACGGTGACTTGATCAGTGGCTCCTTTGCGGTGACGAAGTCCCAAAGAGGCTGCAGGCACAACCTGTCCCGCTGTGCCTCCATCGCAGAGCTGAGCAGCACTCGGTGTGGCAGGCTGCAGTTCATGCTGATGGCAGTCTGAGGCAGCTGGAAATCCCGCAGGCTTTTATCCAGCCTGCTCAAGCAGTGACTCCACCCCCACTCCACTTACATAGTATGTGTAGCTTTAAAGGGGAAGTTCCCTTTCTTCCTGTCATAAAGAATGTGATATAATGCATTACCATCTCAGGACAGAATTAGCAAGCTAAGGTAATCAGCAGAGCTTTACAAGAGACTGGCATTGTAGGAAAAACAAGCAGAAGTGCAGAACTTTAAAGCTGGAATTCAGAAAAAGAGAGTTGGAACATCTTCCACTCCACTTAGTGCAGACACTTAAAAAATTGCTGTTTCTTACTAATTTTGAATTGTGTCATCCTTTATTATCATTTTGCCTTCATAGTTAAGGCAATACAAATTACCATGGATTTTTTTTATGTGACTGCTACCTAAACTCCAGGCCTGACCTGTGGATATCTGGGGGGTAATGGCTCTGTACAAACACATATTTTCTTAATGATCCCTTGGTTATACAACAACCTTAGTTAAAATCTTAAGGAGACCTACAATACACTTCTAGTTTGGATGTGGTGGCTGTGAATTATCTCCACCTAACATGACATCTGAGGTCATGTTCTCCTTTACGTTCCTGTATCTACTTGATACGGAAAAATTCACCTGACCTGACTAGATGCAAAATTGAGCCAACTACTTTTGAAGAACATGAGATCTCCCAGTTGCAGAGAAGAATACAGGGTAAAATCTCATTACGCCTCCAGACAGATGCTTAGTGACCAGTATTAACACATTATTACAGGTTTCACTCCACCTCTCAACAGCATTTTAAGTGAGTTGATAAGGAAATCCTCCTTTACCTATGTATTAAACTAACATACGCACTTAAAAGATACACCAGTTAGACCTATGTCCTTTAAAGGATCTTTCTCTGACCACAAAAAAGCACACCACAGGCAGAAGCCAGCAGGCTTGACTCCCAGCATTCCTAATTTGCTTAAAACATTTAGAGGTAATTATGGAAGTTTTGATTTAACTGCTAAGACATCACTTCTTTTGTTCCTTTAGAAAAAGAAAAAGCTTTGAACATTTAGGGAAACAAAGCTTGCCATAAGCTTCCTATGAACTCACCTCTTTTGTCAGTAAAGCATTTATTCTAATATTGGAAATGAGCTCAACTTCCTGGATGACTTTATTAGCTTGTTCAGATGATTTTAGTTCTTTTCTAATCAGAAAGGGGGAAATATGAGATTGTATTTCCTTGCTTCACAATAATTAAGAATGATTCATTAGCAGTGACCGTTTCTGAATATATATGAATTTGTAACACTTAAGTTTGCTTTCAATCTCAACTGTTTCTGATAGATTCTGCTCTCTCCTCAGGCTTCAAGAATTTTACTTGAACAGTAACATTATCTGTGCTATTATTCAGGCAGTCAGCAGTTCCTTGTTGGAGACAGGTTTCTACCTGTTCCACATATATTTTGGAAATAAATTTAGATTCTTTGCTGTTATGAGGCTGTTCCGTTGAATTAATTTATTTAGACTGTTAACTGTCATAAATTAAAACCCAGTGCAAGACACTAACAGATGAGGATCTGTATCCAAGAGCTTTGTTCCAATCTTCTGACTGCATTTTATCCTAACCTCTGTTTCACAATAAGGCATTTATAACATGATCACCACCTGGGTCCAAGAATATTCATGTGATTTCTGTTGATTTATACAGTTACAATCAGAAATTAAGTCTCCCAGATGGGATAAGTGATCATCTCTTTTATTAGAATTATGCAGGAAATAAATTTATTCTATGATGTATTCCAAATCTCACTAGAGGGAGATGGACAGAAATTGCTCAGCTGCCTTAAAGACATTCCTCTGACTAATCCCTACAGATACGCAGTCTCGAAAAGTTTTAGAGCCATCGCTGCCTACAAGCTAAATTTTAGAGAATAGGCATTTTGCCTGCAGATTAGGTAATAGAAAAATATTCTCAAGTCCCTTAAGGAAAAATAACGGAATTCTGCAGCGCTATTACAAGGATATCCTGCAATATCAAGCCCGAGCAGGGCGCAAGCGAGCAGCGCTTACCTGGGAGGCTGGCGCCGCCCCGAGACGGGCTCCGCACCCGGGAAGGGGCTCCGCCGCACGGCTTCCCCCGCTGGGATCCCGGCTCGGGAGAATTAATCCTCACGCATCAGAGAGAGCAGACCCTCATCCCCCAGAATCCGAGTGCAAGCCGTCTGGCTTAGCCACCAAATAGCATTTATCGCATATCTCCGCTCTGCTAACTTCGGTTTCCTTGTCAGCGCAAGGTACGACACGAAAAAAAGTACACACAAACCCTTTCCGTACCTAATTCAGCAACACGACCCCAGCTTTTTTCACTCAACTTACAATGCTGCCAAACTTTCCCATCTGTTACAAGAATCTAAATGGCTCTCTCAAAAACTCACTCCTACTACAGAGTTTAGGTTGAAGGGCACATAGTTTGGAATGAGGCCCCACAAAGGGTCTTAAATAGATTCCACATGAGCACAAGATGCAAGCACCTACCCCAGGCTGCACTGTTAGGTACAAGCTATAACGTAAACAGCAAAATATTAGAGTGGGTAGGAAAATGAGGAAAGTTAGCGGGAGGGGAAACTTGAATCAACATACTGAAACTAATGCAGCAGCAGAGGGAAAAATTCTTTTTCTTTCCTCCTCTCCTCCCCTTCTGTATGGTAGTATTATTGTACCAGAGATATGGCAACATCCCAGAACATGCTGAGCCTTCTACCGGGAAAAGCGTGCTGGGGAAGAGGGCTGGTGACTTGCTCAGGACCAGCACCAGGACAGCGGGACAGGCACCAGAGCAGCGGAAGGCAGCGGCCGCGCCTGCTCTCGAAGGAAGCTGTTACCGTGCTGGCACAAGGCGGTGCTCACGCCCGGACTCCCCTGCCGCCGAGCCGGTGCGGGGCCGCCCCGCCCGCAGCTCC
>VZRQ01008644.1:545324-602885 GCA_013397975.1 Machaerirhynchus nigripectus | reverse complement strand
CCCGCGGCCCCGCGCGGCCTCCCCGCGAGCGGCAGCGCCGCCCAGCGCCCGCCGGCACCGGGACACGCTCCTCGGCCCGGAGCTTCAGGGACAACTAACTACACACAGATGTGCAGCGGCACAGGAAGTTGGTAGGCACGGGCCTGTCACCGGCTTTATAGGTGTAATGGGTTTGGAGGGAAAGAGGGAGCTTGGACTCGATCTTAGAGGTCTTTGCCGACCCTAAATGATTCTTCGATTCTAATCTTCTGTTAAACCCTTCCATTTAGTTATTCTGTATGTTCAAGTGCAGGATCTGGATACAAATAAGCGAGATGAAACTCTCCTCCTCACATCCCGGGTAAGCAGCTTGAACCCTGAGCCCACAGGGATGCTGAGAATTTCAGGATGAAGAGCATACATTCCTCTTCAGTTTTGATTAAAAAACTTTAACCTAAACACAAAATACTTTTCTTAACAGAACTAACACATTTTCTTTATCAATTTTTTAATCTCCAGCTCCCCAGCCAAGCTTCACTGAAAACCTCCCCAGCCAGCAAAAAGCATAATCAAAGGTCATTTGAATTCGTTTAGAAAAATGGCTGATGCTGGAAATCTGCCAGTGAAGTAAACTGCTAATTCTCAAGTTTTATCTTAACAGGATCAGTTTTCAAAATAATAACCATCAGGAAAAGATCCTCAAATTCTTTCATTCAGAAAGCATAACTCAGGAATGAGAAATTGATTTGCATTTTCTGCAGCTACAGGCATAATTTCTGGAGGAGTAAGAATGCAATGCAGACACTTCTGCTCAGAAAATAAGAATTAGCCAATCACATCACAAGTGTGGCTACTGTCCATCTAACCTTTATAATTTCTTAGTTCATTGATGATTTCAATGATTTTGGTCATATAAAGTTATATGAAAATAGGCTGCAGGAAAGGAAGGCAAGCTCCTGACAGGCAATGCCGCAATGTGAGTTTGTATTTTATAAGACAACAAAGGGAGGAGACATTACAACTGCTTTAATTACCAGAAAATCTTCCACCAAGAGCCATTTATTAGGTATCCAAAAACCTATCCAGACATCAAGGTTTCTCTCTCACATCTCACATACATCCAAATGGAGTAAAGCCATTTTTAACTTCTTATGATATTAAGGCACTTCTGTATCATTTGGGTTTTTTTTTTTTTTTTTTTTTGTATGGCACATTCACCATAAATAATTTATAGAAAAATTTTGTTCCCAAGCTGACAAAACTGTTTCTCTTACAGGGCCCAAGTAGAGTAGGAGCTCTGTTTTACCACCTCTTCCTATGCTGAGGCACTTCTAGATACTGCTTGAGTTGATGTATAAACTTTTATCACTAGCCATGGAATCACTAACTAGAATAAAAATCCTCTGCAGGGAGCTAGTGCATTATTCAGTACACTCCACTAACATACCCACACTCCGCCACCCTTAGGCCTTCTGCATGAAATGAACACTGTAAATATAATTGCAGGTGACTACTAAAAAATCCTTGTCAAGTTCCAAGCACATCATGAGGACAAAACCAAGTCTTCATGTCTGTGTTATCCCTCGTATGTCTGATTGTTGTACATCTCTGAGTCAAAGCCCTGAACCGTGCATTCTCTTCAGCTGCACACAGGTCTCAGAGTCTGGCAATCCATCAGCTGAACAGGGACTACTTTCTTCTGGCTTTCTAGCACAGTCACTACGTGCTGAGACCAAGCCAGCAGAAGGTGCCCCAAGCCCTCTGTTAAGCTAATGCACTTTTGTACTGTCCAAAGCTGGTGTTCAGCCAACCTTCACCAGCATGTACATACATACCTGTAACACACAGACATCCATAGAACAGGCACTCAGGATTTAAGATCTGCTTAGAAAAAATGTACTATTCATCACTGAATTCCTTATTCATCACAGCTGATTCTTAATAGACCAAGCTTCTCACTCATCCCCTTTTATGTTCACAATGTCTTATTTTGCACAGTTCTTTCCACTGACACCTCTCCAAGTTTCTGTCACACAGCACCTGCAACTTTAGTGAGTCAGGGAGAACTAAAGCAGTTCATAATTTCCATAACCATGCCTACTCCAGCAAAGCAGAGAACCTCCATAATGGCTTTTGTGTAAAGCTTCCAGTACTGTGGCTCTATTTCCAGGCACACAGGGTGTTCATCAGCTGACAGAGGTGGCAACATATAGGATTTAATACACACTACTGCCTTAACTGCACAACCACAGGATTCAGAACGTACAGAAAGATATAGCCTGAGCACACTTATTATTGAAGGTGACAAAGGTCAAAAGCTGGTTCATGTGTACTGTGGCAAAGATTAGCTCCCTGCCTTACTGTGTGATTAAATGCCATTTATGAGATTACCAGACAGTCTGTTAAGCAATCCAATTACCCCAGGGTTAAGAATATGATACAAGCAGCTTTCCACCATGTCAGTGTTTTAAAAGAAGCCTCACCTGGCGGCTTAGAAAATGACTCCATCTTGTGAGTAATTATTTACAATTAGTACCTTACTGAAAAGTCTCAGAGAAGTCCACCAAAATAAGAATGGCATTTTAGGCTTGGGAAAAGCTTCTTTCAGGGAAAAAGTGAAATGGAAGTTTACTTAGCTATTTTACCTTTTTTCTGTATTTGTTCTATGGATGAAGAGTTGTGAAAAATAGACTTGGCTTTCTGGATTCTGTCCCAAAGACTCCCATGCATTCATGAGACAGAAGTGCAACAACACACCACTCCAAACTCCAAGCAGGTCTTATGTTTATTGAAATAGCTCAAGCTTAATAAACATGATGCATATGGCTCTTACCATACCACATACCCTCACAACTGTTAGCCACCTTGGATTCCTACAAAAGCTTCCTTTCAGCACAGCAAAGTAAAGCAAATCTGTCTGATACAAATGTACATCACACTTAAAAGTCCAGGTAGGAATCACAACCACAATATCATGAACCATTGAACCACTCTGTCCCTAAACAACACCTGAGAATTCAAAAAAAAAAAAACCCAACAAAAAAAAACCAAAGAAACAAGTCCTAATTTACAACTTGTATGTATTTCTGCAAATTTTATTTTTATTTCTTTTTTATTTTTTTACAAAATAAGTTTGCCTCAATTTAAAATGCTCTATTTCCTATGACATGTAGAAAGGCTCTTTATCCTGTTGGGATTACTGAAGAAATCTGGGTTGAATCCAGCTATGGCACAGAAATTATCATCTGGACTGAGGCAACTGACTCTGGAGATTGTTCATTTGGCACAGAACTTCTATGCATCTCAGAGGAGCCAGAGTCCTCTGCATAGTCAATGGAAAGAGCTCCAAAGTCAGAACCCTGAGGCAGGTGTGAATCCTCTTCCCCATTAAATAAGGTCTTAGCCCCAGTTTGAAGTAGAAACTGAGACAAATGGAACTGCTGTTAATACTGGCAGGCTTCTCCAGGCTGTTATTCAGTCCCTGAACACAGTGGTGGGGAGCACCCTATAAGCAGTTAAGAAGTAAACAGATCTTCAATGCAGCAGATGATTAAAGGGAAAAGTCCACAGAAATTAAGTCACTCAAGCTGAAATATTAATGCTTTGGCTCTTCTCTCACCAGCAGCAGACTGGGGGAGCTTGATTTCTAGGTAGTGGTCAGTGCAAAACATATGTTACCTCACTCTCCTTGAAAGCCACAACCTACTGACAAAGTTAACTGAAAGTGGTTTTGTTTGAACCATTGCTCTTGTTCCAGGCAATCTGCCAGGGCAAATTGCGACCTCTATCCACAGCTGGTGTGTGAAACACTTGAAAAAGGCTTCAGGAACACCATCAATTCAAGAAAATGCAGCAAAGAATCAGTCCAAAAATCAGATAGTTTACCTGACAGTGGTTTCTTTGGCTTCACCCCAGTTCTTCTGGGTGATATTGAAACGGAAAGTAATCTGATGGAGCTAGCTTTTATGTGATGGCTAAAATAGTAACATAGCAAAAAGTCACTAAGTGCTTTGTAAAGTGCCAGCACCAAATAGGTCACTGCAGTACAAGCAAGTACTTCTCAAAGGTACTTAGAAAAGGCCACATACTGAGAAATGGCTGTGTTTTGTGCACAGTGATATGCTCATTGTTTTAAGTATCAGGCACCTGAGGTGCTGAATGGACTAACTTGTCTAATTTGTCTTTCAGACGGGTCACTAAATTTACGTGCACATGACATACTCCTTTTGTGCTAAGTCCTACTGCTATGTTTTGAGTACCATGTCACTTTGTGCAAAATCAGCAAAATACTGTGAGGAGAGAGAAATAATACTGAGAAAAAATAACCAAACATGAATCCAATTCATATTATCCAGTTGATAGTAGTCAGTGTTGGCATTTAAAAATGCATCATACTAAGCAATGTAGCATTATTGCCAGAAAAGTGTATTTTTCAAAAAATGACAAATTTCTGGTGAACTAATACCCTGAAATACCATGTCAGTTTAGAGATAACTTCCTAATCATGTTAATTATTTCATTATACATGCGGTAAGGTGCATCAAGGCCCCAGATAAAATCTAAATGTTCCCACTCTGGAATGTTTTTGTGGTAAACCAAATTGGTGATCTGAGTGAGCAGCATAGCAACATCCTTTGGGTCTGCCAGCCAGTCCTGTCCACCAGTCCACACCGCAGTTGGTACAGTCATCTCTTTCACTTTGTAGAAAGGGGGAGTAGACTGAGGAAAGGGAAAGTGAAAACAAAAGCATTAGAAAAAAAAATCTTTGGTATGATACTACACTGCAGTGTAACACACTAGCAACTGCAAGAATGTGTCAGATACTCATTTTCTCTCTTGGGCAGCTAGAGATGGAGTCCTGGCTCAAAAATGTAACTGCAAGAGTCCTGCAATATTATAGCATGTGAAGCAGTATGTGGTTTGAGGAGTTTACAGAGACAGCAGGGTAGCAGAATCTCAGAGAATGCATCCCATTCAAGATATTTCAATTCTAATCTAAGGTCAAAAGTGACTGCTACTCTGAAAGTATGATACTGCAGTATTTTGCAGCCACTAAGAGACAAGGGGCAAAATATTTTTGGCATTGTACACAGCAATTTAGAAAAAAAAAAATGTGTGAAGACTAAACAGACTAAAAATAAACAATAAGCATGAACTGACAGCCTGTGCCTTATGATGAGACGTGCAGGGAGATCTCATGATCTAGGCTGGCAGGACTTCCCCTCAAGAAAGAGTGTGCCACCACAGCTTCATATCCAAACATGAGCCCCACACTGACTTAGGACTACCTCTGCGTTCTACAGTCCCATCTGGTTTCTTTCTTTTTGTTGTTGTTTTGGAAAAAGCAGATCTCCTGTCTGGTTATTGTATAATACTAACAGCTCTTTAACATGCAGCATAAATACAGCACCCAGAGAAGTGCCCAAGGACTATTTTCTGTGACACACTAGAATTATATATGTTAAAGATATCTACCTGGTTGTAGTGAACCATATTTGCAATCTTGCTTCCCCAGTCATAAGCTTTGAGTTCCCCAGTCCTCACAGCCTAGAAATAAAAAAAAATACACATACAAAGAACTGCAACACTACTACTACAAGAATTAAAAGGTGTAGTCATCTGGAGAACTGGCAGTGGCAACCTGCACAAGAAACAGTGGAATGCCAAATATTAACAAGAACAAGTGTCACTGCTTTGCCCAGTGTCCCAGGGATGGAAAACATTAACATTCAATACCATTAGACTTTGTCCCTTAAGATTTCCCACTCTCTCATAGCAATGGTAGAAAAGATTAAGGAAAACAGCTCAGTGTATCCAAAGCCCGGATGTGGCAGCTCCGTGTTTACTTCTGAAATATTTACATTGATGTCTAAATGCGTATGAATAAAGCAGGGAGCTTTCTTAGCAAGTCTGCTCTGCACGACCCTACTATTTTTCAGAAACAGAAGTTTATATAACAGGGATCTGGGGGAAAAAAAAAATCTTAACAAGTTTCTTCCTGAGCCAACACTTTAACAGTTGTGTACAGCAGAACACATTGCCTCTGATTAGGTGACCAAATCCAGCTACGAGATCACAAGTAGCACTGACCACTGATTCCATGGCAAATGTCTCATTTGTCAGCCTTTTGACCAAGCTTCAGGCACAACAGCATCACAGGCATGAAACTGTGCATTTAGATGAACATCAAAATACACTAGCAATATATAAAATGAAGCCAAACAAAATAGAACAGAAAATCTATGGCTTTTCACTGACTAAACTTCAATCAAAAAAGGGTTTGCTGAAAGGGAAACAAATACTTACTACAGCATCTCTCTGAGGTAAGTTATGCTGCTGTGTTTTTTGTTGTTTGACGTACTTCCAGTTAGCAAATTTTCAAAGAAATAGGGAAGAGGGGTGAACCACCATAAGTCCTTACCATGAAAGCAGCTGCAGCGAACAGCTGCCATTCTGACATTTGGCAGTTCCGAATTTCACTTTGGGCTAGGCCACACATATGTTTTAGCATTTTATTTCATTTAAATATCAGACACCTCAGTATTCCACAAACAAACTAGAGTCGTGGGCACTTTAGATTCTAGAAACCCTACCTGGCTCCAGTGGATCATGTTTTGTACAGATGTTCCCGCAGGGCAGTGTGTTGAATACACATCCACTCGGCTCTGCAACAAGATCATTAACATGGTTTACTCCTCCTCATAGTGCACCTGTTGTACCCATTGTAGCTTCCTGAACAACAAACAAACTACTCCATTCCTCTTAAAACTGTTTTTAACAAAAGTTAACTGCAGCTATACATACAGATAAGAAGTTAAAACATTTGGTGGATTAATTGCAATGAACAACAGAACTCTCAAGCTGAATTTGAAACCTAATAATGGTATCCCTTAAGCATTTTTATATATTCAGTCAATACTGTGTTAAAGTTCAAAATAACTATTAAAGAAAGTCACTAGAACACACCATGTTCAAGTTTCTCTCATTGAAACCGCATAGAAGAAAGAAGAGGTTGCCACAAAGGTCATCGAGTATTCTGTGGGTGCAAACATGGGTAGCAAGCCACTTCAGCAAGGAATTCTGAGGGAGGAATTGTTTCTTTCCAAACATGTCCTACAAAATAACAAACACATAGGGCAAACATGTAATTGCACAGAATGACCTATTTTCAGTTTTTGTACTACAACACTCTTGAGGTAATTATGTCCATTGGCACTGGTGACAGGTGTGTCATATGAAAGTCGTTGATCTCCTTATCAGTGTTGTCATGGTTAGTGCTTCTGCTACAAATGGTGCAGTCCATTAACCCCACAAAAAGTATATATGGGAACTGGGAAATCTTGCAAGAATTTCAAACCTAACCTCAAATTCAAATTAATTTTAAATTCAATAATTTACAGGTACACTGTACAGTTCTTGTCATCAGACTGTTTAAGGCTAAAGTATGTTAAGCTCTGCCTGCTAACGTTAAATGGCTTTGTACTTGCAACTTCCTCTCTTCAAACCATGAGAGAAAAACAAGTTGCATGAGATGTGGTGATCACTTCCTCTTGATGGGTATTTTTAAAATGTTTAAGAATTTTAAGTGTCCCACTGAAAACTTCCTTAAAAGTGACACAGCTTTTTAAATACATGAATGACCCGTGGGTTTGTCACCACCAGGTTCTCCTTGCACTCCAGTTTTTTGCAAGTCACCATGAGAATCAAGTTCCTCAGCACAACATGAACATCTGCACAAGGCACTGATCAGCTGCTAGTCTCATCAGACAAAGTTCACTATGCAAGGAATAGGAGATCACAATTATTAGTGTTGCTTTTATGTTAACTGCCTTTAGAGCAAGGAACTAGTACTACAGACAGACTTTAAATCAGTACAAGCTAGATCAGAAGAGTGTTTATGTCACAGAACAAACAACTCTGTGTGGGAATCTCCATGGGTGGTGGAACGAAAAGTGATGGTTAAAAATTGACACACAGCAGGGTGTTCACAGTGTCTGACTTCAGGCACTTGGTGCAGCCTGCCTCATTCCCCTTGATGTTAATGGGCAAGAGGTAAATTATAGAAGATGATTCACAGCATCTAAATAAAGCTGTTGCTCTTAATCACCCTCAGAAGGATCCTCTTCCAATACTAAATGGCTGATTGTGAAACAAATCTGTTAAAGTTCATGACAGTTTAGAAGTATTCTGTATAAAGATATTATACGACTCTAAGACACAGGGACTAGTTAATAATATGATTTTTCTAGCTTAAATTCTAGAAACATGTAAATGGAAAACCAATTTCATTCCATCTATTAAGCTGTAATTATAAAATACTACTTTAAACTGATGCAAATTGTCTCACTAGACAATAATAAAGCCAGAGAAGACACTGCTGATTTGAACAGCATCATTATGGTAGAACTGACCCAGAATCCTTGTCATATGTTACTCTCTAATCCACAGCTATTAACATTCTTTGCTATGATATTTTCAGATAGAAAGGGGCATACTTCATTTGGCTTAAAACATTTACACTCAAATACAAACCTTGAGTAGCAGGTCAGGAAACAATCCAAATTTTACCAGAGGGCTAGTGGCAAACTTGACTGTAGCTACTGGTGCCAAGGCAAAGAACATTTTGATTTTCTTAGCCAGCTGTGGCAAAGTTGAAAAAGCAACAAAAGCTGTAAATAATACAAGAATAATTAACAAACCTCACTGACATAAGTTAGATAAGAATTTTACCTGGAAGTAATTCTACAAAAATCTATGAGAAAGTGTGAAAAAGTACTTTTAGATTAATAGTTCAACTGTAGTATCTATAATTAGGTTAGATAATGTAAATTAACGTAGTTACTACAAAGCCTGAATTAAACACAGTAATTTAGAAGACTTGCTTTCTTCCAAAAAGCAATTTAATGCTTACTAACCCAACATGCCTACCTCTTTCTACTAGAAGGTCTAAAGCACATGAGCCAGGCCTTACATGGAGCAAAATATTCTGGAAATGGGAATCTTTATTCTATGTGTCTGATGAGTCTAATTTTCTTATGTAAAATTCATAGATTTTTTTAATAGAAGCTGTACTGCCAGCTAGCTGTGACTTCAATTTGTCATTCCAACACCTTTCCACTTTTAAATAAACACAGAAAGATTAAGTTTTTTCATTTTAATGCTGACGGATATTCCGGAAAGCCACTAAAAACCAGAAGCAGTAGTTTTCAAGAGCCCTACTTTATAATCACTAAACCACCTATGTGAAACTTGATGCCATTTCAAACACAATATATTCTAACAAATGCATCTCTCCACATACCCATTGTGGTGCCCTGTGAATGGCCAACGTAAAATACTTGTTCCTGGCCAGTTTTCTTCAAAATAAAGTCCACTGAGGCTGGAATGTCATACTTTGCCATTTCATCAAAGCTACAAAGCAAAGACAGAAAGTCAGTTGTGTAAGTAATCAGTGAGGAACAGATGCACAGAGCTTTCCTGCACAGATCAGTTGTGTGGACATAAAGAAAAGCTTCATTTGGATGAAACAGAACTCTGATGACTGAGTTTTCACTTTTCTACTGACCACCTGTGAGTTTCAGCACACTATACCGACCTCAAAACTCCCCTTTACTGTCCCTACATGTGTGACAACACATGTAACCAGAAAAAAATATCCTCCCAGTTCACAATGTGACTGTGGATATGAGGATACCTGAAAACCCAGAATTCCTCCTGCTTCACTGTGAAGTGTGTGTGTTTCCTGGACCAGGTGTTCCCTCTGCTGTTTCCCAGCCACACATCATAGCCAGCATCTGCCAGCATAAAGCCAAGGCTGTTGTAATCCAAGTTTGTGATCCAGTTGCTGGCATCTGCAAGCAAACCATGCTGCAGAAACACAGCAGGCCTTGGACCTGAAAAAGAAAGCATTTACGATAGATTCCTGTTCACTTGGCATTGCACACCTAAGAATAATTCAAGTGAGCTATTGAAAGTCTGTTTTAGATTTGCACTTGAGTATTTAATCTACTTGACTTAATCTACAAAGACTAGCAATTTGTAAAATGGTCATAGTGCCACAAAATCACATGCTTTTTCACAAAAGGCTACTTTTTAGCATTAAGAATTTTAAACTACCAACTTCTTAGTTTCATAACTTGAAGCACAAAACAGACAACAAGTGTGCAATAAATACACACGAGAAAAGCAGGAGCTACAAGAAAAATATAGGCAGCTCTTACAACTGTTTCAAGCTCACAAAGATTCATCAAAGTGGCCCAAACACAGTGGCAATTTTAATACTTATCAACTTTGCCCTGCCCCCAAACCTGGGGAAGGCATTCCCACATACGTGCTACTGAGGTCTTTGTTCTCCAGTCAGCACAATGCCAAACTAGTGTGCTGAGCTGTGGAAATCTCTGCAACTGGTACTGGTATCTCTGTGCAAATCCCTTCCATCACCAAACCTCTGGCAGAACCTGAAGAGCAGTACAGTAGCCAGCAAAGGAATCTGTGTTTCAAAGGACTTTTCCCCCTCAGTTTAGCTAGCTATAAGAACCACAGTTAAGACCCAGGTAGAATTTAGGAAGACTCTCTTGACTTCCCCATCCTGAAAAGGGAAATGGCACCTTTATGTGGAATACAGATTTAAAAACGGAAGGTTTCTGCTTCTACACCAAGAAAATAAATTAATATCTAATCCCTTAGGAGAAACATGGCCTTCAGAAACTATAAAGACCTGTCTCTGGTTCTCACAGTAGCATAGGTGTTTTGGGTTTCACTTCTGCTCTAATAACTGAAAACAGGTAACACAATAATGAGCTCAGTGCCAGAGATTACTCAGGAATTTACCTCCTCCAGTGACACATCACTGTCCTACGATACAGACTCACACAGTACTTCTTCCATTGATAATTTAGACTTGGATCTTTCAGCAGAAACAGATAAATCACAACTTTCAGTCACCTATATCATCCATCACAGGTCATGTCCATAGATGCTTGCTACAAGTTTCAAATTCCAAATTAACAATATTCCCCTTTTCTGGAAATCTTTATACTTGTGGCAAGGAACCTTTTGAGTGCCTGCTTTTCCCATTTTGTTAAAAAACCCACATGGCATACTGTCCAGGCAAGCAGAGCAAGTGGCCAGCAATGCCCAACTGGCACTGGAGACAGTACAGTTCAACATAACTGTTTACTCTGCTGCACTAATACTTTATTGTTTTATAAATAGGATTTTCAAGCCTAAAATTGAATTTGTTTTCAGTAATGTTCCACTTACCATTTATATCTCCTTCCTTTTACTAAACTCAGATCAACCAACTTCTGAATTTTTGAGGAACAGGCTCTCCTCAAGCTGCTGTTGCTTGTTTCGTAACATTGGAAGGGGAAAACTGTTTAACTGCCTTAATTCTTTAATTCTGTTCTCATATTAACCTCCAGTTTCTGCCAGTTCCTTTTTCACTTTACCAAGCAGTCACCAGCACAATCATATGACAAACTGACTTGGATAATAATAATGACTTTCTATCACCTGTGACCCTAAAAACCCCAGAGGGGGAATAAAAAAGGTGGGTCCTTAAATTACCCTTTCTGCATAGAACATTTTGTTCTCTTACTACAAACCCAAGAAGGTGAAGACATTATTTCCACGCCCTTCTTACCCATGCTAAGCAGTTGTTTTAAGGGGGTCTTTACTAGTAAAACAAAAAATCCTTGATGTTTTGCTTTTAGGTTTTCTGGACATTTCCCTTTTTTTTCTTTTTCTTGAAGAACTGTGGGTTTTGTTCCAAAACATCATGTGATACATAATTACAAGGAATCCTATTCACATTATGCAGGTATTGCAAAAGAAACATACGGCATGTATACGCTAAGTCAGCAGTAACACATCATTGGTATCTTTCTGAGAAAAGATACCACGTCTATAAAAACTTAAGATCAACATGAACTTTGAAATCTTCATTCTCCCAGGAGCTCATACTTCTACAAATGTTGTCAGTAATCCTTGTTTTTTTTAAATTAAAGCCCTCTGCAAAACATGAACTTGGGGTCGAGGGTGTGGCAAGGGGTATGTGGAGAATTCCCAGAGGTCAGGAAACTTCTGTGTACTTATGTCATCAATGAAGGATTCAACAAAATCAGCAGGTACAAAGGCGGCCTTTTTTCCTGTGGGCTTCTCTGAAGTTTAATACAAAGACACCTGCCAGTTTTGACAGGGCTCGTGCATGCACTGATCTTTACACACTCCTTGTGAAAGACAACAGACAGTGCAAACATCCTAACCCATACAAAACCAACAGATAAGCTCAGGAAGGCTGTTGCTTGGCCTTTGACAGGGGAGAGGGTTTTTCCACAGGTCTCGTTCACACCCAAGGCTATAGGACAATCATAAATTTCTTTTGTGAGCTTCATGTTTTTACCTGTAATCCTAGGATTTTTTTCAGCCCAAAGTATTGAGGCAGTCTTTAGAATATGTACTTTCTATGCAAATGGGCTGCTGTTATATGAATGTCTGTAGGAACTTTTATAAGTGATGGTGGCAAGACTGATAAATTCAGCCACTGCAAATACACTCTAAATTCCATATTCACTGTATGAGGATAGCAGGTCAAAATGTACATGTCTGTCTTCTTCCACATCAATCTGTCTCATTTTTAAAGCATTGTCATTCAGTCCTCACAAAAGCCTTTGCCCATATTGCTTCCCTGTAAGTTTGAGCTTACATTCCCCCTATTCTCCCTCTCCCCCACCTCCTCACCTTTACACCCCCTGCATCTCCTCCTTGGTCTAAACCACAGTAGTCCTTAATCTTTTTCTGGATTATTACAGGAACAAAAGTTTTATAAATCAAAGAGAGCTTTTTCTTTTTCATTCTTTCTTTCTCCAAACAGACATAAATCTTACCTCTGCTTCCTTCATGGCCTTTTCTTCCATAAGGTATTCTGTTAATGGAAAGAATATATCCATCTTCTGTTGTCACCTCATATTCCTCACTAGGGTATCCTCTGAAGGTAATAATTTCACTCTGAAGAGAGAAAAGAAACCATCTTGGAGCCAGACTGCCAGGCTCCTCAGTCCAGGAACATATGCAAAGTACCCTGGGTTTCTTCTAAAGATGGAATGTGGAATTAAAGGGTGTGGTAGTAATATGCCATCTGCCTATCAGGCAGATTTTCTTAATAACACTTCCCAGTACAGACTCAGGTACTAGCCAGATTGAATCCTAGGAATCTGCTAGGACTCCCTAGACTGTCCCAGACACATGGTGCTTACAGAGAGAAAGAAGATGAAGTGTTGAAAAGGAGATTATGGTAACAGGGCAAAACACCAAGATGCAGATAAGGCAGACAAAAATTGAAACTGTCTGCTCTCAAGAAAACAAGTGACGAACAAGCAAGGACAGAAGAAAGTCACTGGCACCACTGCAGCACGTGGAAGGAGAGAAGGATGTGCCATTTCTTACCTTTCTCCTCAAACCTTATGCCCAGTGCTTGACTTTGCTGTCAAAGCAAACAGGAAAATAATAATAAAGATCCCCACAAATGCTTAATGTTATGATTTCACTATTAGCTTTAATCTTTCATCTCTTATCTCTTGGGCTTTATGTTATTTTATTTTGATGCAACTCCGCTAGGGCAGTGAACTTGCTATGTCATTGGCTTTATGACCCCAACCATGCCTTGAGAAAATCTAAGAAATGCAAGACATGATCGGAGTTCTTCTCTTAGACTCCTGGGCAAAGAACAGGAAGCAAATTTAATTAAGCAGGCTATTTCTTTTAATTATTCACAGTGACATTCCAAAATTATTTTAAGGCAGCGTGCTATTCCAATGCTATTAGCCTTAGACTAAATTACTATTTTCACTCCTTGAAACTGTATGTACATGATCCAACCACTTCTATTCTTATGCACCTTCAGTATTTCTATCTTGAAGCATCTTCTCACACATGTGAAAAACTTGCACAGTTTAGATAGGGCAGAGGGAAGAGCAACTAATACCAATTACCAACAGGAAATATTTCAGGAGTTAGCTACTGCACCAGAAGAATAAAGTTAAGAGAGTAAACCCCAAATGGGAAGAAAAGCAGTCGTGGGTAAGAACACAGGAGCCTGGCGGTAGGAGCTTCACCGTGCTTCACAAACACCCGCTTTTCTAGCAGTTCCGAAAGACTGCCCCAAAAAGCGGCTAGCAAAAATCCACAGGTCTGGGTCAGAAAAAATATGAGAGAAAGATCAGCTATAGGCAACAGCGGACCAAGAAGGACCTGGAAGGAGGAATAGAGAAAGAGGACGTGTAAGCCTTGTGTGTGGGCGGCTGCAGCAGCGGGCTGGCCGCTGGCAGGTGGCCGCAGCCGCCGGGGCTCTCACAGCCTCCCCCTGCCCCGCTCCTCGCCCCCGTCCAGCCCGCGGCCACACGGCAGACAAGGCTCGGGCACTCTTCCCCGCGGCCGCGCCACTCACGATGTTCATGTTGGTTTCGGGGTCCACATTCCTCCTCCCTGCGGCGAACGCGCCCGAGCCGGCGATGCTCTGCAGCAGAAAAGCAGCGACCACCAGGCCCCGCATCCTGGTCCTGCGAGAAGGAGCCGGGACACCGCGACGAAGCAAAACCCGGCACTACGAGGAGCGGGCCCGGTCGAGGCTTTTGTGCCACCCCTCCNGGCTCAGCCCACACGGCGCGGCCCTATCGGCGGTGCCGCCGCCCGCCCGGCCCCGTGCAGCGCCGGCCTTGAGCCGCCCGGCCCGCCGTGATTCAGCGTTTCCGCAGCAATACTGTGTGAATCCCCCCGCCCTCCCGGGCTCCATTTCCAGAAGCCTTGCAGCCTCGAGAACCGTGGATTTGCTTCCCTGCCGTCCTCGTCTTCTGCATCTGCTCCGCCTCCGGGGCCCGTTCGGTGCCGCCCTGCGAGGGTCTGCTTTGTGTTCCGCCCTGGCCCCCGCAGCGGGCTCCATGCAGAAAGCGGCAGCAGCAGCAGCGAGGAGGGCGGCGGTGCCGCCTCGCCCGCCCAGCACTCCCTGTGGCCGGAGCGAGCATCCCCGGGGGCCCTCCGGTGCCGGACACCTGCGCCTCGGGCCCCGCCCGTCCTTCCGAAGGGCCCTACAGCGCTGGCAGCAATCACTGCTGCTCTTGCACACACAGATCACCCATCCGTCATCTTCGAGCATTGTCTAAACTTATCAAACCTAATACTAATGGGCTTAAGTTGCAGGCAGGGTTACCATCACAGCTTTCTGCAAACCTGTTTCATCTTCATGCTCTGCGGCAACTAATTAGCAGGCACTGCATTGCACAGCTGTGGTTTCCCAGAGAAGCATGTCTGTGGTCAGGAAAAGTGTGACCGGGCATGCAAAAACTTGGACCACATTCAATCCTTTAAAATAAATATTCGTGTTACTCTGCCCAGGCCCATAGTAATATCCATAGGATTATACAGAAACCTGATACTAAATACACAGTACTAGAGCAAGAGGGTGTCAAGAACAGAAATGTTTCTGTTTATTTAGAAAGCATTAAGATTTTAATTAAAAAAATCATTGAAGTTTTTACAGCATCCCCGTGTTTTGATATGTGGATATGTCACTAGATACAGAGATACTATGTGACCCTTTGCATTCCTGGATCCCACTTCTTAGAATTGCTTGATTTTAAAGAACTTGGGTGGCAGAATTATTGCTTGGTGATCCCCTTGAGTTTTTTGTCAAATTAATTATAGGTTACTCTTCCCTCCTGGGGGAAAACCCAAATTATAAAATGCCACAATTGCTGCTGTGAAAAATAGTAATTATATACTAACCTAGGCTAAATTGAAAGCAGCATAAAATGGGATATGTAAAGGGAACCTGTAATTTACCATAGTATAGTTCATTTGCATTCTTTTAAAAATGAAAACTGCATTTCAGGCAATTGTTTGGCTGGGCTAATGATTCCAGGGGGAGTTCTTTCTCCGCATGTGTCCGTTTCAGCTCCAGGGAAATGTCCCGATATGAATTTTCTCTCATAAAATGGGTGCATATGTTTGAAGACATTTCCTATTCTGTATGTACAGACCACTCAAGTAAACAAAGACTTCATATTAAATATGAATGCAGTTGTTGTTCCCAGCCCATTTCCAGACATGTTTTCCAAGAAGCTTCTGCATTTGCTGCTATGCACTGCAGCTCTCCCTGCGAACAGTCAGCCCAGATACAGCTTGCTCTGAAGTGAAAGCAGCAGAGCTGTAAAAAGATTTCATAATTTTTCTGTGCAGTACCCAGCAAGTTACAGAGATGGCTGCCGAAAGGCATTGCGTAACTGTTCTCTTACTTATTCTAATTTAAGCACTTTCCTGCATTTACTTTATTTAATAGGCATTTGTGTCAAACCACAGCATAGAGATTCAACTAAATTAGTAAAAAATAAGGAAACTGGGGCAACTTTCTGCATTTCAGAAGGAAGATGCCTCCATTTTCCCGTATGTACCAAGCAGTGTACCAAGGAAAACAGAAGCAGAGACAAGAAACCCATAGATACTTAGCATAATAAATCATTAGTGTCCACATTTTGTTTTGGCGTTGCAGTAACTTTTAAACACATTTTTTTCTGTAACTACCTGCAATCTTTATTTTCCATAAAGTAACATGGATTTGTGTTGATACCCTAATCCTTTTCCTTCTCAATCCACTGCCCCTTTTTATCACCTATCAAATACCTGGTTGCTAGAATCTTGAATGCTACTCAGAGCAGTAGCTGTACTAACATTTATCTTGGGCTCTGAAACAACAGCTCCAACAATCCCTCCACGCACGCACACAAGCACATNGTTCTAATATGTAAGACTGGTTTGTTGGGTTTTTTAAAGGAGGGAAAGGGTGGAAGAGGGAAAGGAGGGAAAAGAAGGGAAGAAGAAAAGAAGGGAAAGAACAGTTACCAGGTACTAACATCTTTGCCATGATGCTGATGGTTGTGGTTTTTTCTTCCTCTCACCAGATCCACTCTGAGTCATTGTTATAAGTTTGCTAACACACTTTTACACCTTTCAATTTCTTCCCTGGTCTGCAGCTTCAGGTTACATCTGAATTTAGTCTATGTAGTGCCATTTATATATGTTAGACACAATATCTTGGATCTCTTTGTTACCCCCAAAGTCAGTTTTACAGAGCCAGGTCTGCATTTTTTATTTTTTTAATCTAAGCATCAATGAGTTGTTCATAGATGCTCCAGTCCCCAGGCCATCCCCATCTCTGTTGCCATGTGTGTAGCCTGCAACACAGCATTGCTCTCGCCAGCAACAGGCTGTAAGCTTTACACTGGCTTTGCATGGCCTCAGGACCAAGGCTTGCCAGGTCTGCTCAGTTTGACCTTGTCCTGACGTGCCTGCAGTTTTGTTTTGCTTGGCACAACTGTGACAGCAGTTTCTAGAACTGACTGCCTCTATCTAATTTGATTTGTGAAAGTATAGCCATGGGTTTATGTAGAGAGCAGCAACAAACATTTCCTGTAGATGGGATATTTAGTACTCTTAGACAATGGCACAGTGCAGAAAAACACAGGCCTGGTACAGCAGCAGAGACCTCATGGCGTGGAGGCACAGGACGAAGGAGTGCAGGCAGGTGTGATAAGGGTTTGTGTGTGTGTTATGTGGGTGACCTGACACCAATAAAACAGGAGCCTACAGCATGGCACAGAATTGTGCAAAGATGCATCAGCAGAGGCAGGAAGGGAAATGACCCTTCCCTTGCCTATGCATGATAAACAGGTCAGCCGATACTAGCCTGAAATATTCTCCTTTGCATGGGTGTCTCTGCCTTTGAACATAGTAAACGCTGCGAGCATTGGGAGCTGTTGCCACATTCTCCACAACACAAAGTAATACATGGCACAGAGCCAGGCTTAAAAAGAGCAGCTTAGTGACTCAACGGTTTCGATTCTTCAGCTGCAGACTGACTGTTCTGCCTCGGCAAAACCAAAGAAAAGCTGAAGTTTCACTTTCTATTTCTCAGCAATTTCATCACACATCACATGAAGGCTGGACCTTATAAAATGGAAGGCATAACAACAGTGGGCAGCACTCCTTTGGCTTTGAAGCTGCCTGAAGACAAGTGAGCAGAGAAGGAAAATCATGAGGTAAGAGAGCAACCCAGTCTCTGAAAGATGCTTTTTTCTCTATGCCATGGGTAAAGAATACTTATTATTTACATAAATGTAAGCAGTGAGGGACTTTAAGAATCCAAACAGAAAATATTTTTCAGAATATTTAGAGAAGAATCAAAATAAAATAAGGATGCTCTTGATATTGCTTCTCCAATGAATTTCAGTCTCTGTGAATAGAATAGAAACTCAGAAAAATTTTGTGCATGCAGTTTAGGGGTGAAATCCAGGCTGCAGTAGGTGCAGCTGATACCCAGCCAAAGAGGTGTAATCTGTACCTCAAAGCTGTGTTTGTGACATTCCTCTTTGATTTGCCTCCTCATAATTTCGCAATCTTTCCACTCACTCCTTTTTTTACCCAAAAGGCTTGATTATGCAGTTGAGCAGCAGCACACACTGTTCCCCACAGGCTGTTAGATCTGCTAGGTGTTACAGGAGGGACAGCAAGAAAGTCTTTCTAAGAAATGAGGATTTGACTGAGAAGCCTCAGTACCAGAATTGTATGTCATTCCTTCTTTAAGGGAGAGCACAGTATGGACTAAAATGCCATCTCTGTGTTGTAAAAGTGTCCCCTTGATTGTGTGATAAAGGCCAGTCTGTGCACCCACACAGGGACACAGGTAGGCAATGGTAGCAGGGGAAACCCAAATAACACTCTGCCCTGGTGGCTCCCAGGTCCCAAGAAGAAAAAGCTGTTGCAAGATGGAGAGGGATTGTCCTGGTTTCATCTGGTATAGAGTTAATTTCTTCTCAGTAGCTGGTACAGTGCAGTGTTTTGGGTTCAGTATGCCAATTATGTGGATAACACGCTCACTTTTTGTTTGTTGCTAAGTTGTGTTTATCCTAGTCAAGGGCTTTTTTGTGTCTCATGCTCTGCCGGTGAGGAAGTGCACAAAAAAGCTGGAGAGAGCACAGCTGGGACAGGTGATCAAAATTGGGCAAAGGGATATTCCACACCATAGAACATCATGCCCAGTATATAAACTGGGGGAGTTACCTGGAAAGGGGCTGATTGGGGTGCAGGGACAGAGTCTAGCACTGGGCAGCAGGTAGTGAGCAATTGTACTGTGCACCACTTGTTTTTCTTTAAGTTTAATTTTTTTCCTTTTATCGTCATTATTATTTACTATTGCTATTATAATATTTAATTTGTTTCTGTTATTAAAAATTACTGAATTCTGGTCTTAACCTTCAATTTTTACTTTTGTTTCTCCTCCCCATTCCACCAGTGGGAGGTGGGGGGAGGAGATGAGTGAGCAGCAGCATCATGCTTAATTGCCAGCTGGGCTTAAACCACAACAGGGATAAAGGGGTATTAAGGACCACTTCTATGTCAACAGGGTCTGGTTAATAAGGGTGTGTGAGTATGTGTGTCTAGGGGTGAGGCACCCTGGGAGAGAGGGATGCTCCCTAACCAGCCACTGCATGTCCAGAGCCAGCATCCAAGGAGCCATAGGGTTAGTGAATGTGTGGTCTGTACCAGCAAGTGGAATGGGGTTGCACACTCATGGGCTTACATCCAAGTGCCAGCAACTGGAGAGACTGGTGAGATCTGGGAGCCAGTTCCTGGATTTATTAACCATATAACCAGTATAACCATAACATAAGAATGGTACTATGATCTAACATACAAGGATTTAAAAATGCAGGAAATTCAAAATTAAATTTATAATACAAATCATAACATGTACAAAGATTTAGGAAAGGCACTAAATCACATTCCCTGTAGTTTAGAGGAATCTTATGTTATTATGTCTTTTGGGTAGGCTTCAGCAATTGTTCTCAGCACAGCAAGCATGTTCCTGAGGCCAAGGCTGTGCCAGCTTTACCACAGAGAGCAGCCCTCCACTTTAACATCCGTAGCAACATCTGTTCCTATGTAAGAGGTGCCCTCATACACTGGCAAGAAGAATTACTAAAATCACTATTCAGCACTTCAGACTTAGGGCTCCCGACAGCTTTGGCTTGTTTAAGTATTGTGGACTAAGGGCACCAAGTGAGGTATTGCCTGCCTTTAAAGTACATTATGCCTTTTTTAAAAACAAGGAATAGCAAAAAGCAAATGGGGTATAAACAACTTTTTCTTTGATTTCTTCTAGTACCATTTCCAAGAATTCCTTGAAGACTTCCCTGCTGCAGTTAGAATGTCATTTTACATGGTCTTTGCTGGAGCAGTATGTAAGTCTTGACTCCCTAGAGGAAACAATAGCTGACCATATCAGGTTTGTCACAGAATACAACATTATAGATTATAATATACTCTCCTATGTATGTCACCTAAAGAATTCAAATGAGGAAGGCCTGAGAAATCTCAAAAAAGCTGAAGAAGCTGTTCAAAAACTTTATCCAGGTGAAATTGCCAGGAGAAGTCTTGTTACCTGGGGGAACTATGCCTGGATCTATTACCACATGCAGAGATATGATGAAGCTCAAACTTATGTTAGCAAAGTGGAAAACAGCTGCAAAAAGCTTTCAAGTACTGCTCATGGGAAGATTCAGGTTCCAGAGATCTACGCTGAGCAAGGATGGGCAGCATTACGTTTTGGAACGAATTACTTTGAGAGGGCAAAGGACTGCTTTGAAAATGCTCTGAAGAGTGAGCCTGATAACCCAGATTTTAATGCTGGCTATGCAATAGCAATGTTTCGCTTGGAAAAGTTAGCTGAGAGGTATTGTGAAGAGACGAGCCCATGCCTTAAGGCCCTGAAGCGGGCAGTGGAACTGAATCCAAAGAACACTAGCGTTATGGCATTACTTGCATTAGAACTTCAGCGACTGAAACGAGTTAATGAAGGGGAGAGGTACATTGAAGAAGCACTGCAGATAACCCCTGATTTTCCTGTTTTCCTGCGATATGCTGCTAATTTTTACAGAAAGAAAGGAGAAGTGAACAAGGCAGTGGAGATTTTGAAAAAGGCCCTAGCACTGACACCAAAGTCTATCTTTCTGCATCACCAACTAGGACTCTGCTACAAATTCAAGGTACTTAAATTGAAGAGGACAAGATACGCACCTCAAGAGAAAGTGGAGGATCTCCTCCAGCTTGCCATTTTTCATTTTAAAACAGTGATCGACAAAAAGCCAACATTTGTTTCTGCCCATAGTGACCTAGCAAACACATATGTACTGGGCAAGAGGTATGAAGAAGCTGAAGAGATATTTCAGGAAGTGCTTCAGAGAAATCATCTATCCTGTGGTGAAAAACAAGATATCTACTTAAATTATGGCAATTTTCTGTGTTTTCACATGAACTCAGAATCGAAAGCCATTAAGTGTTACATAGAAGGTCTGAAAATGGAAAAAGATTCCTATGCGAGAAGAAAGTGCAGAGAAGCTGCGGAGATGTTGTTGAAACAGAAAATTAAGAGCCCTTTAGGAGATGCTGCAGATATTGGTACACTTGGACTCGTTTATAGCCTAAATGGTGAGAAACAAAAAGCAATTGAATGCTATGAGAAAGCCATTGCTTTGGATCCCAACAATGAAGAATATCGGAATGCATTATCTGAGCTACATTTTCCATCTCAAGCTAAAGCTCACGAAAATCCTATGTATGAAAAAATCCCCCAGACAGAGGACATTTCAACAGACTCTTAAAACTTTTTTTGTTGGGTTTTTTTCAATTGAAAGTAGACATTATGACCAGATGAAACACAGGTGGCATCACTTTCTGGTCATAATGTAGAAACTGCAGACAACAATTGTTCATTTTTTCATTCACTAACAGCATGCATGGATAACTATATAATATATATCA
Source organism: Machaerirhynchus nigripectus (assembly GCA_013397975.1). Classification (NCBI taxonomy): domain Eukaryota; kingdom Metazoa; phylum Chordata; class Aves; order Passeriformes; family Dicruridae; genus Machaerirhynchus; species Machaerirhynchus nigripectus. Next base: position 581,036 of record VZRQ01008644.1, on the reverse strand, counting down.
TATATATTTCTAGCTTAGTCTTCAATGCTAACATGGGTATAAATGTTGTATTTAAGTGATGATCTGTAGAACAGAGAACTTCTGAGCTGAAAATCAGATCTTGCTGTCTACTGAGAAAAAGATAAGGGAATCATATTGTAGTATTTTGTCTGTACACTTGAAGGGCATGCTTATACACAAATAGAATTTCTGAAGCTTTTTTAAGTATTTCAAAAATAACTTTTGTAGAAGAAACTTCTGTTGAAGGCTTGTTCAGTTTACTACCTTGTATGCCGTTTAATTATGAAAAACAAACACTTTTTAGCTAGTCCACTGGAAAGCTTACAAAATGTGTATTATTGTGGTGAACTATTAAAGTCTATTAAATCCATCAACTGTTGCTTCTGGTTATTTCTCTGATGATCAGCCTTCATGTTAGTAGATTAAGTAAAGAGAAATAGCCATTCAAAAAAGTAAGAAGGATGGAGTTTTGGCAGGATATGAAAGGCTGAGGATTCAGCCCCTTCATTTTCCCTGAGCTCTCAGCAAATCTGGCTTCAGGGGCATTGCAACAAAGAATTAAACTATGCACGAAACAGCATCTGTCTAGTTTACCCAAAACACCCTATCAGGAACCACAACAGCAACATCTGGAGAGGAAGGAAAGGCAGTCTTTGAGATGCCAAAGAGATGGCTGTGGCCAGCTGGTGAAACAAGCCAGGGATAGCAAACACACACAAGAAATGACCTGAACTGGACATGGAGGGCAGAGCACAGCCAGAACGGAATTGGATGAGCACCACAGAGCAGGGCAGGGGAACATAAGGGGTATGTAGAAAAAGGAGTGGGTGCCCACAGAGTCTACGTGAATGGAAGAAAGGGCTGAAATGACAGAACGGGTTGACAAGGTGATTGTCTTCAGGTGTCCAACTAAAATTCAATATTCTTTGCAACATCCTGGCCTAATTTCCCAGTAATGTACCTTCGTTTGATAGACCATAGTACTCAGGGAAAACTAATGCTGTACTTCCAAAACACTTCTGAGCCCTAGCCACTAATGTAGCATGAAGCAAACTGGTGACAGAGTCCATCAGGAAGGATGTGCACTTTAGTTTCTAGCCATCCTGGAGCATTCCTGGACCCCCAACAGCACCTCTGTACAGACAGGATGACAAGCCATGAAGGAGTGCAAAACACCAACTCCAGATCACAAAATATCAATAAACCTCTTAATTCTCAGCTCTCCTTCAGAGAACCTTTCATAATGCAGGCAAAAGGAATCAAGTGTACATAATAACAAACACCCTCTTCCTAAGAAAGAACTGGAACAAAATCCACCCTTGTTTCCCAGCCACCTGCCATCTTCTCTCTTACAAACAAAGACAACCCTATCTAGGGAAGGAGCGGTGAGGAGGGAGAACAGGAAGGGCTGGGAACAGTTCTGACAGACCTCTCCTGAAAGCTGGCTAGAACAACAGTGGGGTCAAGGTCAGGAACTGGTGACTACACTGGTGTGCCCAGTTATGGGGACGAAAGGGTGTGTTAGGTGACCTCACTGCCTCTGTGAATCTTGAGGGCCTCTAAGCTCAGCATCATTGCTATCTAAACTCTACTGGGGCCATAGAGGGTGGAGGGCAGCAGGGAAGAATTTGAGGAAGAGGTGGTGCAGGTTTTCAAAGCCATGGCACATCCATTCTCCTCTCCACATTCTGCCACCAGGATGTCTCCTGGAAAAAGAACCTTGAAGAAATAAGGATAAGCTGTAAATTATTTCGGAAAAAAAAAGTGAACCTGAATTTTTATGAAGAGTCATAGCAGCTCGATGTGCACAGTGAAGAAACTGACTGTGAGACACAGTAATGCAAAAAGTGTATTTGTTGTGCCTCACCTCCTTTGTACTCTGGAGGACTGCTCTGGACCACAGTACTACCTGGGGTGCTCTGTGCAAACACAACCTTCTGGATTTTGCCCGTCCTGTAAATGAGGAGAAACGTTATTTCCCACAGGGGGGAGCTGCTGCATTGCCTGGCATGCCGACACGGGGAGCAGGTTGAGCTCTAGCTTCTGGAGGTAGACAAAACGAAACACACATTTTGGAGAGTCCAAATTCACTGGGCAAAACTAGAACTGCACAGAGGCTGAACACACCTCTCAATTCACACCCAAGTATGAATACATCACTGGAGCCTATGCTCGCAGTGCAGGGGTAAAATGAGTGAAGATAACCCTTCAGGAAGTATTAATTTATGAATCAAAAGTACCTTCTAAAGTACAAGGAAAATGTTACTGAAATGCACCAGAATAATCACTAGGAAGAGGGCATTATTTATTGAGGCAAACCCCACAAAGGACTTTGCCATGCTGACCATGAAGTAGTGTTACAGTTTAACTTAAACAAGCGCTTCCTTCTCACATAAATTTGTAACACTTTAGAAAGCAAACGAGGAATTGTTGTGGCAATATAAAATACATACACCCTATGGTAACATAGCCTTTGTCTTTCAGGAGATAAATTATTATCCAAGCTGACAGGATTGTTCCATAAAAGCTTTTTCTGAAAAAAGAGTAATTTTTCATCAGAAGGTACTTGACTTTTCCAATTTTGTTTTCACACAATTTTTCAAGGTACAATTTATTAAATGTTCCAGATTATCACTAGAAGATGAATGATTTGAAAATAATTATTATTTCCCCATTTCAAACCTCATGGAATGGAAACAGGTGGGATAAATCCAGCAGCTATAAGCAGTTTCACTTACTTATGCTGAATTTCCATCCACTGCACAGAACAGGGCATAAGCCCAGGTAGGGTCCATCTGAGGTAGAATCTGTGTTGGACAGATGTTACCCGAGTCCCACCACTGTCCTGGGAAACCAGACAGGCTCAGCAGTGCAGTGCTCCAGCCAAGCTCATATCCATCAATGCTTGTATCCGTCAGGGCTGGTGGGAATACAGAATTACAGAATCATTAAGGTTGGAAAAGACCCCTAAATCACCAAACATGCAGTGTTAGTCTGGCAAATGTTTCACAGCTAGCTCAGGTATCTTGGCTTATTCCCACACTGTGCCATGCCAGGAAATGTCCTCCATGGGGGACAGCCTGAATATTATGATGCCTGAAAAAAAATATTGCAGATACAGTAAGTCATTCTTTAAAAATATTGTAAGCCAGAGACTTCTGTAATGTGTTGCCTGAAATATTTCACATGGCAGGATGAAGTGAACTGTTCGGCTTCTGTTGTGTGGACCAGGAGCTAGAAGCTTGAGGCTTCACCAGCCTGGATTGTATTCCCATTTCTTCCACATGCAGGTCATTTCTTGTCACGCTTCCTTTCTTCTGTTTCTTACTGGGGGCATTTATGACAGGGCTGATATTTTGCAGTGTGTTTTATGCACAAAAATCATCATTCCAATATATAAGCTTTTCTCCATTGACTTAAGTCAGAGCAGAAACAGTGCTAGAAAGCCCTCAAAGAATTTTACCATTTTCTACAAGAGGTCTGTATATAAAACCATTTGAATGTTTGCTGCTAAATAAGATATTTAAAACAAGAAGTACTGCCTAAAAAACATAAAGGGAAAAGCCCATGAAAAAAATCTTGAAATAATTTAAAAAATGCTAATAATGTATTACACAGTATAGTTTACTATCACAAAAATACATATAGCATTATTCCAACAGGCTTTTACAATATGCAGTTCTGACATGAACAACTGGTGATGTGATGTCGTAAACAAAGTAATTAAACTTTTGTAAATTTATTTAGTGGTAATTTATAACTTGTTCAAATGTTGACCACACTGTTCCCTACTTTTTTTAATATTAAAATATTACACTAAGATCTAAAACATTATCTTCATCAGTACTAATTAATACAACCACTTCATTTTTTTCCAAAGGTGCATATTTTTCCTAACTCATTAAGAAACACCCATGGATAATTTTTGCCTTTTTTTATGAATATACGTTAAAAAAAAGCTGGGGCCCAAGACTCAATTTTCATTCTGAGCTGAAGAAAAGTTCTGTCTTTGGCTTTAAGAAGATTTGCACTCCTCTCACTTATTCTGTGGTCTGTGCACATATATCATGCTACTGGCTCTGACTACATTCCTGAAGCAGGACAGCGAGAAATGCTTTATTTAAACACAGACAATTGAAGTAAAACAATTTTATTATGTTATATTTAAAATACACTTGGATAATAAAACTACTTGAAACACATTCTAATCATATATATATATGTTTGTATATGTATACACATATGTTTGTGTATATAAATACATTATACTCCTATGGCTGTACTCTTGGTCTAAATCAAATTGGTGAACACCTTTCTACGTTGCTTTCCCTTCCAAGGCACAGAGTGGAAAAGGACACCATGAGTAGCCACTGAACACACTGCAGACTAACAAAACCACTGGTTCAGTGTTAATGAAAGTTATTTGGACTCTGATCAAATTGTTAACAGAATACAGCTTGATACAGCATTAAAATACTGAAACTATTTGTGTTGCGGAATGTGAAGTTCCCCCATTGCTGACAATATTTTCACTCCAGAAATGTAGAAGCATCCCAGTATTTATTAGACCATCTCATCAGTGAGTTACTCCATGAACTACATTCAGTCCCTAGCTCCTGTGAAGCAGCCAACTGGAGTATATTCCTCACACAAGTAGCAGGAAACCATCAACAAGTCACAGCTCTTGTGTTCTGGCCATCAAGAAAAAGTGACCTGACAGCTCTGCAGATGGCACAAATGAGCAATTTGCACCACCTGAAGATACAGCTTCCGAGTCTGAAAAGAGACAGACTTGCCACTGCAATACACAGAAACAACTCTGCCAACATCCTCTCCACTATCAGCCCGTGGGGTGGGCGATCTCTCAGTCATCTGGTTGCATGGACTCCAAATAGGTCCAAATTCTCTAATCGGTGCTGATTTTGCAAGAGGAAGAGGCTCTGTGTTTGAAAACACAGGAGCCTCTATGGTCTCTGGGGCTGCCTTTGGGCTTCTTCCAACTAATGCAGCTAAAGCACATTTGTCTATCAGCATGCCTAGTCCCCTGGCACAAATTTACTCTTCCTCAGATAGTAGAGCCACCACAGCACCTTTTCCACCCTCCAAGAAAAGGATCAGCTGGAAGAACACACCCAGAATGTTAATGTTTAGAAAATAGACATTTTAAAGATATACAGCAGGAAAAAAAATAATTTGCTCTAGAGAGCTTTGGAAAGCAGGTCTAAAACCATATTTGAAATCAAATTGCAATGTATGTACAAAGTTCAAGCACACTGTAAAAATAAAGCTGCTCCAGAGATACTTTCAGCATAAATCAATTTCCTGCCAGATTTTCTTAAAAAAAAAAAAAAAAAAAAAAAAAAAAAAAAAAAAAACAACAAAAAAAAAAAAAAAAGGAAAACAGATTACTTTGGCATTTTAAACAGTTATTTGCAAAGAGTTTCATGCAGACTGATAAATGTAGAGATTTTTTCACAGTGTGTGTGATTAGTCCATTGAAACATACTAGATCACAAAATGAAAAAGCTTGTGTCATTATTAATATTTTTGAATATAAATGTTACTGTTCAGTTTTGGTGCCTGATACCTGTGGAGTCAACATTGCATTTCAAATAAATCTGTGAACACTTGTATCTACAAACTCTATTTTCGGTCTAGCCTTCTTCTATTACTGCATTAACTTAGTATTACTGTTGCTGTAGGTAGATTTAAGCCAACTAAAACACGACAGAAAATTCTAATTGAGAGATATCTTGTTTCACAGGAGAAGTATCTTCAACAGTGTAACACCACAGAGCCATGTCTGTCTCAGGCTGTGCCGTACTGAATCTGGACAGCACTTGTCACCTGTTGCTGAAGCTGATTGTATCCACAGCCAAAAATTCAACATCCTTTTGGTCTAATTCTGCTGTGACAGAGTAAGCTATTGCTCCATTTGTCCAGATGTGCTGTTTCAAGGCCGTGTTACCAGTGAGGGACCGCAAATGGGTTCTTTTGATTTTCTTTGCTAGTCTTGCAAAGCACAGTAGTGCTGAACTAAATATCATAGAAAATCCACACAGGAGAAATGATGCAGTGTAGCTGCCAGTTGTGTCCACAAGCCAACCTGTAGGAAAAAAAAGAAAAATTTTTTTAAAGGTCCACCAGTATTCTGGTGGATAATTTACAAACCCTGTGACCCAGTTATAAACTTCTGGAGTTATCGCATATAAATACAATCAAACAATGCAAGTTTACATCACCATCACTATACTTTTACATCTTGGGGCAGGGAGGGATTTGTCCTCAGCAGGCAAATAATATCTTTATGGCCTTTTGTTTGGAGGTCAAATCCACGAGAAAAGGCAGAGCAGTCATCACCACACTACTAAATAAACATTTTCCAACTGCATGGATTTAACTGGCAGTCTTAAGAAGGCTTAGAGAGCTCTAAGATCCTCATGCAGAAACATTTATTAAGCTATGCCCTAGGCTTATGCTTCATTTAAAACAATTCTATCTTGCATTAAATTTGCTATGGAAAATTAAATTAAAAGCTTCAGAAGCAGTGATTAATTGGCAATTGATGGAAACATCAGACAAAATATGCAAGATATATATACTTGGTTGTTTGAAAAAGATCTCTGACCTCCCACAATATTAAAAACTGTGTCAAGTGCTTTCTAAAGAATAGTAAGGGTACAGCTCTCATCCTTACTTCACTGTAATGGTGCGGATGGGAAAAATGATGGTTAGATATTACATGGATGAGCTTATGAACAAACAGGAGTGGAGCTGGCTCACCCACCTGTTCAAAGCAATGTAGAGGCTAAAAGATCAAGTCTTACACACACACGAAAATGTCTTGGAATTAAACTCTTTTTAGAGAGATTTAGATTTACAAAATCATGTAATTTCACAATGAAATATTTTACTCCTTCTACTTGCACAGTTTCTAAACTACGTGAAGTGGTGATGTGACAGCTCTTAGAAGCCCATTCCATACTGGTTTGTTTTTTAAATTTCATCTAACTTTCTGTAGAAATCATCCCACCAAGACCAGGATGGGAGATCTAAAGACTTGTGAGTGTCTAAATGTGTTATTCCTCTACCCTCCACACTCATTCACTGTGCATTTGCTGTCCTTCCTCCCCTTTTACATCACACCAACAGGTAAATCTGAAGTACTGACAAGGTTATAGGAAAGTACTTTGGCAAAACTGACCTGCCACAGGTGGGCTCACTAGGTATGGTATGGCATGAAGAAAATACACAACGCCCAGTGCTGATGATAGCAAAGAAGTTCCCACTACATCTGCTGTCATGACAGGGATCAGCGTCACATAGGCTCCATCAAAGTAGCCAAAGGTAAATGAGAAAGGCACGAGCAAGGGGAAGCTTTGGAGAACTGGCAGGAAAAGACAACAGAGGCCATCCATTCCCACAGCAAAGAGGTAGCAAAAGTACCGATGCTTCTTCAGACACCTGCAAATTTCAAAACAGAAAAATATTATCACTGAAACCAGCATCTCAGCTTCTATGCCCTGGCATGCAGTGCTTTGTCTCTGTCTTTTATATAGCTCAAATTTAAGTCAATTTCCTTACACAGTCTTCAAGATTAAAAACTCAGCACTGACAAGCCCAGGTAGGGAAAGCTGTGCACCTACAGCTGCAGAAACATCTGGCAAGCAGCAGCCCATGCTGCCTGTTCTTCAGGATGTCCCTAGTGACAGAACCCTGCTGCCAGGATTTTGCATTCCCCTGAAGTTTCAATGTTTAAAGCAGTTTTTCATAGGGCTTTACATCCCGGCTCAGCAAGGTGCTCCCAGTATTCTGCATAAAATTTTGCAGTATACCTCTCTTAGCTGTCACCTTTCCAGTCAGTCCTTAAATGTGAGTTAGTGTGAGCTAAGCAAGATGGCAAGTCCCTTCCTTCCTGCCCCACAAAAACAATAATTGATTTTCCCCACAAACTGATTAAGCACAAAGAATGCATGCTTTAGAATCCAAATCCTTGTTAATATAGCCAGTATCCACTGATGTTACAGATGCTGTAAACTGACGTTTGGAGTGAGCTGAGTTCATAAAGCATGTTAAGTTCTTACATACTGGAAAATGTACAACAATTTTCGGTCAGTCCTTCCTAGTATGTGCCTGACAGTCCTGGGCCAGACCCTTGACCCTCTTCCATAACTTCTGTGCATCCCTAGCAGCACAAAAGAGATGGAAAGGCAGAAGAAGCAGGGTGAAATCCTCTAGGACATAGATACAGAGAATCATGCTCAACATACCTCAGGCTAGGAGTTACATTTCCACTGTCACACATACAAACACATCATTTTATCAGGAAAAAAAGATATTAAACCAGCAGAATTGAACAAACTCAGATGAGACAGAAAGATTAAGTAGCAAGCATTTCTGAAAGCTAGACTCTGTTGTTGGGGGTTTTTTAAAGTTGCACATGCTACAGAAAGAGTCCATAATGTAAACTTTTATATGTATTATACCTCACTTGCATCCAGCTTCCCACCAGCTGAAGCTTACACTTGATCAGCCAGAAGCCCTTACCTTCTGTCTGTCAGCCATCCAAAGGTGATATTACCAACGATGTCTATGACACCAAGTATGGACATGAGGAAGGCAGCCTGGTGATGACTCACTCCAACACTCAAGGCATAAGGCACTAGGTAGACAAAAAGAGGGCTGCAGCCATATGCCATAAATAAAACTGACACTGCCAGCACCATGAAGCCTGGCATCAGCAAAAAGTCATATTCCTTCCATGAACAGTAGCATAAACATTCGTGAGGCCATAATTTGATTAAAGGTGAGCAGATGAACATTCGCTTTAAGTCTTGTTTCTCTGTTTCAGGGACATAATCCTGTTCAAGAAACTCAGGAGCAGTTTTACGTTCCTCCTTAAGAGAAATAGGCCGCATCAAGGCACCACAGACACAGAGGTTTAAAACAAAACCTCCCAGGATGAGCAAAGCTCCTCGCCAGGAAAACTGCTCTATCAAGAGCTGGACCACAGGGGCCAGGATGAAGGTACCAATTCCACTTCCTGACATGGCTATTCCATATGCCAGTGCTTTCCTTTTGTTGAAGTATTTGCCCACCATCGCGATGGCTGGAGAATAACAAAGTGCAAACCCAAGCCCTAGAAGAGAAAGCAAAGTGCAGATGGCTTAATACTAAGCATGACATATGGAACATACTAAATCAAATCACGTAATGTATTTTCATTAGTACAAATGACTAGAAAGCTTTTTCTGATTCTATATCACGCAGCCTGGTCTGAGTGTGATGAGAAATTAGGATGACGTCTTTCTTCCAATGGCAGGGTCACTGACTTGACAAACTTAACTGATGACCATTAATCCACAATAATAAGACTCAGACAGAAATGATGGGGTTTACTTAATAACAAGAACAAAGATGATCACTAAATATGTGAGAGCTGGTGTGCCAGCCTCTCCTGCATGCAAGATGAGGTCTTGGCCCAGGGTCTGCATCCATTCTGGCACTGGATACACTGTTCTGATGAGGCACCACTTTGTGCTTCGGTCTGTTGCAACCCTAAACATTAATTTTCAGGTCTCTGAAACACGGTACAGAGAGCCCATCTCTGTTACTAATATTCTACAAAAAACCTCTCATTGTCAGCTAAACAAACTCCGTGCAACAGCTGCTTGGAGCCGTGATGATTTTAAATCCATGCCTACAAGAGAAAAGCCTCAGAAAACAAAGCCAGATCCCGGGGAGTGAACAAATAAGATTCATCTCTTGGACCGAGAACAAGATTGTGCTCTCTGCTGCAGAATCAGAGAGCAGGTTTTAATCATCAAGTGGTTGCCCTAACACTAAAATATGTATTTCTGAATCAGTAATAGAAATGAGTTCCTGACTAGGGTTTTGGAGCTTGTCTTACATTGAGGGTAAAACAGTCCGCAGTGCCTTTGGCAGAACTTGCTGATAGAGGAGCTAATCACCCAGTGCCATAACCAGCTTGCCACATCCTCCTGAAAGGCCACACTGTGTGGGGCAGGCACTAAACCTGCCAGGATGGAATAAGTGGATTAGAGGGACTCTGGGCTGCGGGTGCCCAGTCTGGCACCCCTCAGGAAGTGAGGGGAGAAGCAGGGCACAAAGCTGGGGTTGGACCTGTACAGGCAGCAGAGCCAGAGGAGCAGCCCTGGGCTAGACAACATCACTTGAGAGCTATGAAAATCATACTCTATTAGGCATACACACCATTTGATTTTTAGTGAGTTGGCAGGGGGAAAAAGGTCTCAGAAAAGCCAGCAAATGTCCTGTGAAAAGTGAAATGTTTAGGGCTAAAAACATTTTAATACCTGTTAGAAGGAACTCTGCTACTTATTGACACTTTCCAGTCTCTTCCCTGCTTCACTCTATGGTTTCAAGTCCTGCTGCTTTTATGGATTTGGACATTTACTTGTTATGGTCCCATCTGCTCTCTGGGGTGGGGGCACCACCTCTAGCCTTTACCAGCAGTTCACCTCTCTGTTAATCAGTCCCTTGCAGCCTAGAAGTTCACTGCTTGTAGAATCGGCTCTTTGCAACTCCATGTACAGATTGTAACAGCCTTTCCACCTTGGTATTCACAGCAGCTCCCGCTAAAGAAGCCTCAGAGGTATTAGTATGGTATGCAGCACAGTCCCTCAAGTTACAAGAAGGCTCTTTATTTGTTACAAACACATTTGTCAAAGATTAACATCATAATACAGGAGCAACATGCACTACAATAAGGATTCTTTTTTTTTTTTTAAACAAATAAGCTGTTGGCAGCATGTGAACTGCAGTAATTCCACCAACTTGTTACTAAACTCCAGGGGACCAAGTACAAGGTCTTATATCACCGTGGCTACCAGGTCAGTATTAATGAGGAAGGAATGTCAGTGTGACCATGGGCCCCTCTCAAGTTCCTCTGTGCACAACAAATACAGGCAGATAGGACAGAGCAAAGTGTTGTTATCACCATACCTGAGCATAAACAGAACAGCTGCTACAGCAAGACTACCAACCAGCAATTTTTTTTGCTTTTCAACTCGTATGTAATGCAGACAAATGTAAGGCTCACAGCTGAGGTGCCTGGTATTCACCAAGTGCTCCCCTATCTCTTACTTACACTTTTGTTTTGATTGAAACTTTTTTCCAAATATGCAAATATTTTCAGGCACTCTAGAACTGCTGCTATAACAAACTCCTCCTAAATCCCAGGCAAAACAGGGAAATCTTTTCATGTGTATCAACTGCAACAGCAGTCCTTCCTGACCTCCCATAATTTCAGAATTTTATCCACAGTCCTCTTTCTATTAGAAGGTAAGAGTTGCTTTCACAGGGTGCTACGTTTGCTTTATATGAGATCAGTCAGTGCTGAGGCTCTCAATGGGGCAGTGAAAGCCTCTCTTTTACAATGATGGGAAGAGGTCTGAGTATCTTATCTGACCAGCGCAGTGTCGATATGACATGGAGAAGAGATCAGCCATCATTTTTAATATTCCTGTCTTGTGTTCCAGGAGCAACAAAGGGGCGGAATGCATCCTACCTGTGAGGACTCCTAACGATAAGTAGAGATGTTCCAGACTGGTGGCGAATGAACTCAGAATTAGTCCAGTAGAGGCAAGCAGCCCTCCTAGCATGATACCAACTTGGCAGGATACATGATTACTGATTAAACTCCCAAGCGGGGCTTTAAAAAAACAAATAAAGCTGGTAGTTAATGGCAGGTCCTCACACACAGTTCACTCCAACAGTCATAAAGGAAAAGGAAGCAGGGGAAAGCAGGAGAAAATTATAATTGCAGCTACAGAGTGGTATTCCAACATCCCCCTATTGCAATGTCATAAGCACCAAAAATTAACAAACAACCAACTTCTAAAAGTAATTTTCCTGAAAGTCAGGATAAACCTGAAACTTACAGTAGGTTTCTCAGCAGCCATTTTCATAGATCAAAGTCATTATGGGACACAGCTAAGCTGCAGTGTCAAGCGGTCAAGGCAGGCCACAGCAACAGCCCACACTGTTCATTACTCCACGCTTACAACACTCAGACCTTTCCCCACCTGGAATTTGCACTTCAACCCTCAGTAACTTCAGGTGTCCTTCCTCACAACTCCCCAGCGTTGTGGGCTCTGGGTCAGACCCAAACAGGAGAGGTCTCACATACTTTGGACGATCTCCAGGGCTGCTACCCTTCTGCTGCACTTCTCCAACAGTGATGGCTCCCAGATCACCCTGCGTCTACCACAGGATGTCATCACCAGCCCTCTCCCCCTCTACCACCTGCAATTCCAGGGCAAAGTTACCCTTATTTCTCTTTTTTCCCCAAGATATGACCTGGCTGTCACAGGTGAGTTGCTGTGTCTCATTCCAGCTGTGTCCCTCTGCCTTTCTAGCAATTCTTGTGGATTAACCCTCTTCCACAGGACTAGGGCATGGATTTTCACCTAGCTTCATAGCTTTAAAGCAAACCCATGAGAAATTCAGGACAACTGCTGCATTGATACATATAATTTTTAGTAATATCAAATTTTCTTTTAAGGGAGAAGACTATTTGTAAGTATACACTTATGATAAAAGGAGGATGGTTGTGACTTGATCTGGAGGCAAGATGTACATCCTGTGCTGTCTCAAATATGACTCCAATCAAAAGGCAAAAGAAACAAGTTCTCAGTTAATAGTGTTTGAACATGACGTGTCCCAGTAGACCGCAACAAAAGTACATTTCTGAAAAATTAGATCATTTCACAAAACAAACTTCTGCCTCTTCTCTTTAGTATGAAGACACTCCCTTCCTTGCACAACCATGTTGGGGGGAGCAGCTTGGATATACCATACCCCAGAGATCCCACAGTATCACTCTTTGCCAGCTGACTCCACCAACTTGTGAGCATGCTAAAACCAGATGGAGCCAATGCAAAAGCATTGGCTTAAATTTAATTTTTACATTACACTTAAAAGGGTGATACACACCACAGAGCATCGTAGCACAGTCGACAATGGAGTGGATCCAAGCAGTTCTGGCATAATCCTGCCCAAAGTATGCCTGGAACTCCACAAAAAAAATGGAGATGCACCTAGGACAGAAAACATGAACACCAGTTTGTTGAATATGGAATATCTGCCTCACAGAAAACACTGGTCTCACCCTTTAGGTATAAAAAGTACCCAGCTGAAGGTCCTCTCCAGCTCCCACAAAAATCAAAATTTTGGTCATGAACATTATAATATCATATGTTTCTTGCTGGGGTGTCTGCTGCTAGAGTACTTATAACTCATAGTATCTTGAACTGAAAGGAAGTTGAAATTGTAATTCTCACCAGCAACTTGTAGCCCATATTATGATGTTGCTTCCCTGGCACACAAAGCCCTGGCTTCCCAGTTTTTCACTGACCTTGTCGCTCACTATTCCACACCTGCACGCACTGTGAGGGTAGGGTCAATATAGTACCTACAGAGCAAACACCATCCGTGTGTTCAGGGATGGACAAGTGCAAAGCAACTCCTCACAAACAGAGAACCAGAACATGGCAGGAGGTTGTGGACCTTCCAACAGTTTAATAAAATGCTTCCAGGAGAGGTTACTTTGCTCTGCTTAACAAGTGTTACTGTTCAACATGTCCCTGCACAAGAACAGATTGAAAGGCTGCATAGTTTCATTCTCTTTCCTTGATCAGCAAGATATGCCTTTTCCTCCTCTTTTTCCAGAATCAATGAATGACCACTTTCCTCAGTTTTTTTCTTGCACATGCTTCTTTCTTCTATATAGTCTAATGTGTGCCAGCCATTAGATGATTTCCTGCATGTAACACATTGCACACATGAACAAATAATTAAATCCACTAGGAATTCTCTACTGTTATTATGGAATTGGTACATTTGTATACATTAACTAACACTGTATAAGTATTTCTATGCCCTTCTATGCTGTTGACTCCAAGACCCTAGATTCCTAAAGACTTCAGATCTCTAAACCTGGCAGGTTTATTAAAAAAGAAATAAAGCTTATTTACTTTAGGTAGGAAACATTGTATTTGCATTATACTGACTGTCCAGCAAGACACTCAATTCAGTTTTCCTCACTTACCAGGGTGCTTATCTCCCTGCTTAATATAGCTAAAATGTCCATGTTCACACACACCAGGCTCCTCTGACTCCAGTTGACATCAAAGTCACTGTAAAAGCAATCTCATGCCAGATGGCATTATGTTTATGCAAGGCAGCAGTCTATTCCTGTTCTTTCTATTTTCGAGAAAAAATTTTCTGCATACTTCAGATACCAGAAGGGTATAGAGAGGGGTCTCTTCTCTAGGGCTTGGACCTTCTCAGGCAGGACAGTACCTGAAATGCTTGCAGTAGGTGAAGGGGATATTTACATGCTTTTCACATGGACTCAGGAGACAAGCTAATTCACTGGGACTGGCAAAAATGAGCATGGCTGTGGGGTCAGAGGGACACAGTGAACCCGAAGAGACCCTACATGATTCCTCCCTCCCCAGCCAAAACACCCCAGACTGAAATAGCGCTACCTGCCCCAGGCCTTGATTCTGTAAGAAATCAAGGAGCGGGTGCTGAAAGCTACAGCAGCTGTCAGAGGAGGCAAGACTAAAACCAGAGGGCTCATAGTCCCTCGGCCCTCCCCGCAGCCTTAGGGGTTTCAGGAAGCCTTCAAAAATGTAGCAGGAGAGAGTCTGTACCTAACCAGAATAACCCTGTCAGCTGCAGAACATCAGGGGAAATCCCAAACCCTCTTCCTAAGAGGAAAAAAAAAAAGATGCCAAAACAGTTCAGCAAGTTGGACAGCAGTGCCTTTACCTTGTCACGGCCCTGGTGCAGATGGTGACAAGGAAGCAGCCAGCGACGATCATCCATCCCCAGCCTCCGTCGGGAGGGCCGGTGTGCCGGGCCCGCCGGGATGAGGCCATGGCCATCCCTCCCTGCCCCTCGCCTCAGTGGCAGCGCCTGGCTCCGGCCCTCATGCCAAGCACGGGCGGGGGCTGCTCGGCACATGGGTCACTGGCCATCTGGGGAGAGAAGACAGGCAGGGCAGGAGTCAGGACACGTTGCACAGGCTGTAACCTCAATGGCTGGGCCGGACATCCTGCCTCAGCTCTACTGCACAAAAGTGAGCGTTTTCTTTCACACGCAGCTTATGAAAATTTGTTGGAAACAAAAGGGCCATCAGAATCTGACCCAGTGTCTGGCATCACGCTTTTCATGATAATTTGGGTGATTTGCCCAGCACTTGTATCCTAGCACACAGTACCCACTTCCTCACTACGTGTCACTGCACACACGTGCAAGCCACACACTTTACTGCTGCCAGTCACTCATTTACCTCCAGCAGGCTCCCCCACTCATGCCAGTCCCTGGCCTGAACTGTATTTTCAATTGCAATCTCTACTCAAACTAGCTATTCTTCCTTGTACACAATTTAGCACAGAAGTTTTGTCTGAGAGAATACAGTTTTCACCTTTGTACGAGAAGGGAATATTCACTGCACAACCAGAGCAGATCTGATGATAAAATGACCTCCTTGTTCCCACAAGCTGAACCCCAGATGAAAGCTTTAATCAGCAGAACACAGCAACTTAATTTTCTGAGCATAGACAGTTCACAGGAGGTTAGAGCTAGCCTGTCCCTCTCTCCTAACCTCTTAATTCAAAACTGTGTCTGTATCCAGGCCATAAAATGGTCTCTAAATGCACACTGGGTGCTGCAGGACACTGCAGGAGACCAAATGACACCCACTGGACCCTAGGTGAGTAACTGAGTCATGTGCTTTGCTAATGGGACTGGCAGCCCTTAGTCCTTCCTGCATCAGTGACTGAATGTAGGGCTCAACCAAGGGACCTGAGATGCCCTAGTTTACTCAGTGCAGGAACACGCAGTGCTGGCTGTCAGTGCTGGATTTCAGACCATGTTTCTGCCATCACCGGCCAGCCCTTAGCCTCTGGATGGATCAAAGATCTAGAAGGCATAAACAAAATACTTGGGATGTCTTTCAGTTTTGCTTGAAGAGAAAGCTCAAATAGCTTCTATCTCACCTGACTACAACAGATGCTAAGTATGCAACATTCCCACTGACAAGAACCACAGGCTTCCCAGGAAGTGTTACCTGTTACAGCAGGTCAGAGAGCTACAGAGCCACTTAAAATGGCAATTCAAGAAAGCAGATACATGGCTGACAATGTGCATCCTCAGTCCTTGAAGCTGCTCAGACAGATGATGCGCAAGGCTTGACTCTGAAAACCCAGAGCTCCATGACCCAAAACACCAAGGCACCCCAGAACCAGCCCTAAAAACCACCACAGCTGAACCTTTGAGAAGTGTTCATCAGAGGCCACCTTGAGATATCCGGAGTTGCACCTCAAAACCAAAACCAGAGTTATTTTAAGAAAATGTATACACACTGCCAAACTTAAAGGTGAGAAAAAAAGAAGAAAACAGGTACGACAAACAAAAACCACAGCATGTTGAAAGCTTCGCTGAATAAAAGCTAGTCCTACCATGACATGTGAGCAGATCATATTTCTCATGTGTAGATTCCATCCAGGCAACAGACAGTTTTGCAGGGTTTATGTTACGTTTCAAGTAAGTAAAGTGTTCAAGGACATGAACTAATGACTGATGCTTTATTTTTAAGTGATAAGGTCAATTGTAGCTTCAATTGAAGCTTTCTGTATAGCTTCAATCAACAACTGTCTTATGAAACATGCACAAACATTGGATCAACAAGTTATCTGATGGCTAAGGCAGCAGTTACATGATTCTTCATGTTGGATCAGTGAATGACCAGATCATCAAGAGGTAAAATTTGAGTCAAACCACCACCACATCCCTGTCTACTTAGATGGAAAACAAAATTCAACTCACTTTTGTGTCTACGACTAATCTAGCCACAAAAAAGCCCTGCTAGATAATCTAGCATTAAGCCAGAGTGGCACAAATAGATTATATCCTGATTTGTCAGTGAAGTCTACTGTCAACTTATCCTGTCAAATTCACTTGAACAAGCAGAACCAGTACCAGTGTTTTGTACCATGTGGCCACCACATTTTGCATCTAACACTGAGGGCCTCACGGTGGATTTATTGCACTATTACAAATTTAATAAGTTGTGTTCAAATGCCTGGATGATTGAATAGCCCATAAGAACCCATGAATTAACAGGGCATTCGTAAAGTTCAAGTTATTAAGCTCAAGAGTATCCTGGCAATCACAAGTAATATAGTTAGTTTGCATAAGCACATGATCCATCACAGAGGGATCCTGAGCAATTCAGACACACCACTGCAGCACTTCTGCAGAGTCTTGGCAAGGAGACGCTTCTTATTTTGGACCTGAGCAGTATCTTTCATTGCCCCTTCTACAGGATTTTTTTTTTCAAGTTATGATTATTTAGGGTGGAGGAGGAACTTCCAGGAATGCCAGAAGGGATAACAGTAACCCTTCAATAAGCAGAAATATACACAAAAATGTTCAGAGGAGTCAACAGTCTCCACATACAGAGCCCTAACTAATTTTAATGCACAAACAGCAGTAACTGGGTGGCATGGCCTCGGCCTAAATCTCTGGCCCAACTCCCCAGGCAAACTTCAGATCAGGGTTGAGACCCTAGTTCTGTTTTTTAGCTGTACATTAACGTACTTGGGAAGAATCTGATGACATATCAGGCTAAGTAAACATAGATTAGCTATTTGGTTACATGGTTACTTGCTGTTATTTTCCCAGAGCCCTGCCAGCAAACATTTAATGAGGTTACAAGCGACTGAAAACAACCATTTTATAAGAAATGCCTGGCCAACAGAAAAAGGCCACCCAGCCTCCCTACGGCAGATTAGCACAAACCTCATCTCCTTGACTCCCCACTCACTTCAAGGAGTGCTGTGCCTTTCACAGCCACTGAACTAATAGGCGAGTTAAATAATTACCTTTCTTGTTGCTGCACATGTCTAAAAGCACTTATTACGTCAACCTGACAATTTCATTCTGAGGTTAGGAAAGTTCGTTTGCTTACACCTTGGTGCTGTTTTCGAATTACCTGTCTGGTGGATAGTACAGCTTGTGGACTCTGCAAATGAAATTGAACAGCAAGAAAGCACACTTTAGCTGAGCAATCCTGTCCTCCCCCTTCCCAAACCTCAGTTTGCTCTCATGTTGCACCTTTATCTTAACCATTCTGGTACAGGATAAGACTCCTTTTGCATATCTGCTCCACTGTAAGGCCTGGCAGCACTGGCTGCTATTATAACACATCTCAGATGTACATGAAAGCTCCTGCTGCTTGAGACAGCTAAAGGAAAGCAGGGTTAAAAGACAATCTCGTGAAACAGCTCTATATTTTGCAACCTTTGCTAGATAATTTTCACTCAAGCACTAAGCAAATGTGCTTTGCTGTGAGTTCAAAGTTGCAAGTGGGGTGAAGATGGTACAAATTCTGCTGATCCCTTAGAAATCCTTAGTTACCCAGTGTGTCCTGGCACCTCACTAAGCAGTGACTGTTCCCCCAGGTTAAAACATTAGGTTTAATTTGACAGGAAAAATAACCTATCAGTTACTTCAGCAGCTGTTTTTGAGAACCCTGCAAAGAAAACAAGCGCTCCTGAGAGCATCTCTCCCAGTCACTCAGCGAGCAGAAAGGAGCGGGTGAGGTTACTAAAAAGGCACTGCTATAACCTTGCACCTCATCACAAGGTCTCTTTTGCCAGGAAAAGGAGCACAAAAATCCACGGCAGCTTAGCAACCAGCCAGCACAGTGACAGGAGCCACTGACCTTTTAAACAGCTCACAGCCAGCAAAGCGCTCGCTGCTCCCTCTGCCCGCCTCTCCGGCCACCCTGAAGGCTTCCTCCTCTAAAGAAATCGGTTCAATAATGGTATCGCAGCAGTGTGAAGATGCAAAGCATTTGTATGACAAAGGACAGAGGAACAGCAGGTTCATGCTGGCCTGCCCAGGGACCAGGGGTGGGGTTTTTCCTACCTTGTTCAGCTGCTCCATTTACAGTATTGATGTACCTGGGCAACTCCAGTGCCAGACAGTTTGGGGGCTTTTTTAAAATGCTCCATTTGCAGAGGGATGTGGCTTCAGCCAGAGGAACAGGCATAAGGTGAGGTTTGTATCACAGCTGCCCCAGGCAGGAACACACAGATCCCAGGCCATACCCAGGGGTCCCATCCACTACTTTCTTATTCTTCACCCTATCCTGACCACACAAAATCAAAATGGCTGTGTGTGTTTCGATGCCTTTGCAGTTTCTTTCAGAACTGCATGGAAGGATTCTATGCAGTTTATCCCAAAGGAGCTGGCCCAAATATGTATTACCAGCATAAATAAGCACAGAGTCCAACACTTATTTTTACCTGTTCCATAATATGGAGATGCACATGTCAGAAGAATAAGAAAGAGACTTACCCAGAATTTTCTTTCTGGACCAGTGTGAGATACATACAGATAGTTAAACTGTATGTGGCATTTGCTGCCTTTACCATGAAGATGGGGTGGACAAGGCCTGAGAAACTTGGAACAGTCTCTGTGCCCAGAATGCCAGGACGAACTTCCAGAACAGGTTCATTCACACCATTGAATTTAAACTGTTCTTTTCTGGTGAACAACAACACACACAGCTTCCAAAGTCACTGTAAGAACATTCGTGCAGATGAATTTTATGAAGAACAAGGATAAAGCAGTTTAAGCACAGCTACGGAAGATTCATTAATGCGTGAAAGGTAACAGAATTGCATATATTTACTGCATTTAACCTATGCACCTAGCTCTAGGGCAGTTTTAATATCTTCTTGTATTTACCCAATGCATATAGCTCTAGGACAGACCTTTTATCTTTCTTGTTCTTAAAATTGCACCAAATATTATTCCTAGGCACTTGCTACATTCATGTTGACCTCTTGTTTTAATACCCTCTTGCTTTCTCCTCCCTTTGACTGCTGCATCTTTAATGAAATGAAAAATAAACAAACTAAAGAACTATGAATAAAAGAAAAAACAAAAAGGGCATGGTATGAGTATCAAAGAAGAGGAAGAGGGAAGAAGCAAAAAGCTAGCTAACAAAAAGATGTTTGTTCTGTGGGACAGCAGAGCATAAGATTAAATATTTTACAGATTTTGAAAGAGTTCATTTCTTTTGTGCATCTTGAAGGATCAAGGATGACCACATCTGACCACTGACCACAGTCCTCCCAGAAGTGTGCTAGCCCCCTTAACTTACACAATAGAGCACATTTAAATGGAACATGGTATTTTATATGAGCCCAGAAGAGGCAGACAGCTGAAAACCTTCTATCAACTGGTCTAGTTAGGAGAAGAGGAGGTACTCTTTTTTTTTTCCTGTTAGGAAAAAACAAGGCACTTTTTCAGCCTCTTTTTCTTCCCCATATTCCCACACTAGCAAGTGCATACTATGGCAGGCACTACAGCCAGCATTCTCGCAGGCAGCTAAATCCTAAATTGTTCTAAATACATAGAAAATAAAGACTTCAATTCTGTACAGCTCTTGGGACGCAAACACTATTTTTAATCTAATCTATTTTCTCCAGTCAACAGCTGTCCCATTCTGCACCCTGAGTTAGCTAGTTAACTCAGAAAGAACAGCTTGTTTTGATTTCTGCAGAGTCTATTTATCAAGAATTATATGATTATGACTTTGACTTGTTTAAAAACAACCCAAGAGGTCCTTTGAAACCCTCTGTTCCTAAATAAAAATAACTCCATTGAGCATCTTAAGGCTGTCACTCTATATTGTCAGCTTTTTTTCTGTTTAAATATGTGTCTGTCCAGTCTCTAGACAGAAGCAAAGTTTATGTTTTTCTGAAAAGAATCGCAGATGAATCCATGGAAATTTTGCTTCTGTGAGCAAGTAATCTTGCAGATTATGCCCATCTCTACACACAGGGTACACATTCAGCTTCTCCTCCATAAATTCAGTATCTCTCCAGCACTGTTAAAAATGGTTAAAAAAAGAACTGCTTACCTGAAAGTTCATTTAGGGAATTGTACCAGAATTGAAGCAAACAAACAAATACATAAAAAAATCCCAAAACAAAACCAAAATCCAACCTGACTTTCAATTGCTGCTGCAGCACTAAGACAAGAAGCACATTAAGACAGATTGTAGTAAGTGCTTCATTCTTTTTCCAGTTTTTTATCCATATATTCCTGAATAAATCTGGATGTTTTATTTTGAAAATGTGTAACCACTTTTATACTTTTAAGGAGGGATTTCCCTATGATGCCAAATAAGAGCAACATTAATAATCTATTTGTCTTGCAGTAGTTCTTTAGGGCTTCTAATGGGGGAACAGTGTCACAGGGCTGGGCACCATACAAACATCTAATAAAACTTGCCCTCCATCCAAAATGTATCCAGATAGAGAAGATGAATTGTGTAACAGCCCAGCTTAGTAACTCCTATCACTATGCTGAACTGCAAATGTTCTTTGTCTGCTTCAGTCTCTGCATATGAGGGAGGTGTTTGCTGGAGACAGATTGAACAGGAAAAGCAGTCTGGAGACTGGAAAAGCAGTCTGGAGAGCAAAGGGATGCTAAGCAGCTGGTAGAGAATGGAGGTGCCAGAGAGGGGCAGAGGTGAGTGGGGTGACACAAAACAAGGGCAAGAGTTTAGAAGCCTCCCTTTTTACCCAAAAGTAAAAACACTCAGAGCTGAAACATGAAAAAGATGGCAAAAGGAAGGGCTGTAGAGCAGCACAATGTTCATTAGCTGCTCCTGTACCAAGCAGTGGCTGGGACAGGAAGGGCCATGCTTGCCTCCCACACAAATCACTTTGCCACGCTGGCTCCTTAATTTGTCAAAGTTGCCAGAAATCTTTAAAGCAAATGGTGAAGCTTGAGTCACAGCAGAAGTAGTTACTGTCTGCTGGGTCAGTAATGAGAAATGTGGTGTGAACATCCCTTGTCTGTTAAAACCATTGTGTGGGGCTTACAGAAAACCAACAGCCTGACAGAAGGGGTCTACAGAAAAAGGTTAAGCGAATGATAATGGAAACCTCTTGACCCTTTTACATAGTTTTTGGCTAGGTTAGTCCTTAAATAATGCTGTGTAACTACAGAGGGTAAAAAACACTAAGGAATATTTTTGTAGGAAAAAACCTTTGCAGAGAAAAGCTTGACTTTAAACCCACCTGAAAATGTGCATTTTTGATTGACAGTTTTAAGGGTTTTTAAATAGGCACAGTACTCACCATTTCATTTTTCACTGTGATGAAAAGAACAGAGAGCCAGACAATTTTGCTTGAGTACATGGCTGTTACCGAAATCTGAGCTGAGACTGTCAGAGAGCACACCCTTAGCAAGGCTATGCTCACACATGTTCCATTTTATGATGTCAACATACAGATGTGCTAGAAATTTCTGATGTTTGCTGTTTTTCTAATATCTCTCCATTTCTCAGTATTGCTACATTTTCCCAATGTAGGAACAGATGATGGGTAGGCAATGGTTTTTGGTAGGGTTTTTATTTACTTATAATTACATTATATTTGTATGTTAATTTTGAGTTTTATAATAGATCATTAATGATGATTAAACATTTCTTCAAACACTTCTCATTTACTGCTAAGCTTAAATATGTGATAGTAAAATAATTTTTCTGAGTCATTCCTATCTGTTCATGGATCTGTGCACTTCTCTGGGTCAGGCACTTATTAGTGTCCTCTTATATCCTTGAAGAAATGTTAACATCTGACCATGATTGTTTGGAAACTCTGAAAAAGCTTTTTAATCAAAATGATCTTCAACTGACATTTTTTCCACATCTGGTATATTAAGTTTTCCATCTTCAGGACGATCTTGCCCTGAGAAAGAATATCACTTCAAAGCTGCCATGGAACATGTGAGAATAGCACATTTTTTTTCAGACCATGACATAGTCAGTCTGTGGAAATCACTACTCTCCCCTTTCTTCACTGATTCTGCACCCCAGATCCTACTTTGGTGATAAGGATCCAAAAATTAACCTCTCTTAGGTTAGCTGGAGATGACCTGGTGAATCATATAACAAGCAAATGCTGTTCTGATCCCTCCACAGAAAATTAGGATGTTCTCAGGCATGCCAGAAGTGCTCAGGCACCAACAGTGCAGCTCTGCCTGGGTAAAATTGAGGGGCTGACAACCATGGAGACACGTCTCCCTGAAATACCTGGAAGTGCCAAAGGCCACCCAAAACCTGTGGTTGCTGCCAGTTTTATGTCTCGTCTCTGATAAGAAATGAGTGCTGATGAACCCCAGTTCCAGCAAACATCCTGAGTGGGGAGTCCCAGCCTGGGGAAGCACTGACAACCCTTCTGAAGTGTCCTGGGAGAGGTGCCACCAGTGCCCAGGCTCCTGCTTGGCAGAGGAGATCCAAGAAAGCAGGAGGAAAGCCCAGGGGACACTGGTATGCCCTCACCTAGAAGTCTCAGTGATATGCTTACAGAACGTGTACCTGTACTTGGAGCTGTTTCACAGTTATCACCTTTTCAGCCTTTCTGTTTATGGAAAAACGTTGTTCAAGCCATGCAAAACTAATCTGGTTTTTAATGTCCTTGATGTTCCTGGCTGGGTTTTAGTAAGATGCACTTAAACAAAGACATGTTTCCCCACGTTCTTGAAGAGTTCAGAGCCCGAGGGGCATTGTTGGGTTTTTTAACAATTCACACAGAAAAATACTTTTTACAGTTAATTTTCAAGATGTGAATCTTACACAGGTGCTTTCTAAAGGGAAAGGAGATAACTGCTTTAGAAAACAAATTCTGTACCTACAGAACAAGCTATGCAGAAGATTGCCTCTATTTATCTGATGGTTTATGGCTGCTGTTAGCATCAATTCATCATCTTCTTCAATGTGCAATATTTGCAAAAGCTAATCAGGCATGGAAAGGCAAGGCAGGTTATTCCCTTTTGTTCACACAAGCTTATGTTCTGAAACAAAGCTATTAGGACACTTGATGCCATGCATGCTCTTCTAATGGACAATATGCACCATATGATTGCAAACTGTCACCATGACTATTATTTCTCTTGGGAGGTTTTCAGCTGAAACATTGAACTCTGTAAAAAAGTCAGATAGCCCTACTATCATGTCAGATCCAGAGATTATTTTCCCTATAATAACGTTAATATATAATTATTGTACATACAATGGTGCATTAATATAATCCCCAGCAGGACTGGTAGAAAAATCCCTAAGTACTGGACAGACAACTGTTTAAGACAGAAAACCAGGATGTCTCTCATTTCCTGAAACAGACTTCTAAAAGCAACTAGTGATAAATGTGGCTTTACAAGGTTGGGTATTTCCAAGGAGTTATTGCACAAACCACATTTAGTTTATTAAAAAAAAGCACAATATAATATAATAGATCCGTAGGTACATTCCCATGAACACATCTCTGCACATGTAGGCTCATGTATGTGTCACAGCACATAACCTTCAGAAAGTAACAAAAGGGGAGCTACTAAGTTGGGAAGGAAACAGTAAATACTGAAATGAAAGACAAGGAAACAGATGGAAGTCAAGAGGAAAAACTCTTAGCATGCCATACAAAATAAATCTCTGACCAGGAAGAATGCATCAGGCAGCATGCATGTAGTGAAAATATGCATCTACTCACAAGTGACTGCTTTGGTGAAATCAC
Organism: Machaerirhynchus nigripectus; assembly: GCA_013397975.1. NCBI lineage: Eukaryota > Metazoa > Chordata > Aves > Passeriformes > Dicruridae > Machaerirhynchus > Machaerirhynchus nigripectus. The sequence continues at coordinate 556,386 of VZRQ01008644.1, read as the reverse complement.
ATGCTGAAATTTAACAAACAACTGAAGTGTCTTGGGCAGATCAGCACATTCTTCATGCTCAGTCTTCCATTCAGCCTCACCAAGCCATCCATGTTTCAACTAGATCCTTGCTTAACACCATATTTTAGATTTTAGGAAAGCTTTAAAGCTTTGAGAAAAGTGCCTCAGGTTTCCTTTGCTGAGTGAATACTGGTGCAGCTGCTTGATTACATCATTTTCAGAAATGATCCACAGGAACTTTCCATGCTACTTAAGAGTGTACTCCTGCTAGTTAGCACTGCAGCCCAGAAATACAGTTTCTCAGTTTTATGTTAAAGAATATTTCTCTTCATAGAATGTTTTTGTATGGGTAAGTGAAACACAGAAAAAATAATCTCCCTGTTATACCTTAAGTATGTTTTACCGTTGCTCTCCAGATTTCTGTTTTAATTTCTTTTAAAGTTAATCTCCATTTTCATTTTCTCTGACGTTCCCACACATAGCCTCAGCTTGCATCCTCTCAGCTCCGTAGACACACAGAACTGTCAGCAAGCAGAATGTTACAGTAAGTGTTCAAACACACCTGTGATGGAGCTGTAATTGGAAAGAATATTTGAAAACATATCATACCACAAGGAGCACAGGATTATCTTAACTCATAAAAAGCACAAGACCAAGGGCTCTGCACCAAAGGACCCAAGGATGCCTCTCTCAGGGAAACAAACCTGTAAGTAGTGAGGGCAGAAATTTTACAGAAGAGAAGTTTGAGTTACTCTAGCAGTAAATGAGACAGTATGTAGAAAAACAGGAAACCACTTTCCCCAGATTGTATCACATTTGTCTTTTCTCTTCAACATCTACACTATAAAGCCAGACAGCTATAAAAGAAGGAGGAAAGGAGCCCATCTGGAGGAGCAAGACAAGATGTTAGGGAGTCACCTTGTTAAATGTTAGACAGCAATGATAAGAGAGCCCATAAAAGGTGAAATTTTAAAGTACTTGAAAAGGGAAAAGAAGAAAGAGGCTGATGTTATCTAAGAAAAATAACATAGAAATTTATGTAAGAACTGGTTATAAAAACATTGATAAAAATTCTCTGTTTCTTCTTCCTATTAAACCCAGTCCTAATTACAGCAGCTGAATATTTACAACTCCAGAACCAGCACAGCCTGCCAAATCTCCCATAAAACACCCAAAGGCTCCTCTGGGTAAACTCTGAAATGAAAACACTTCAGAATCAAACTGTGCAGGCTCTGCTTTTTCAGCTGATCCTACAGGACAACTTGCTGGCCATTTATCATAGCATCTTGAACCACTGAATTGGAAAGATTAGAAAAACAAAAAACCTGGCTAAGAAATTCAAGAATAGATTGTAGAACTTAGTATAGGCTTTCAACCTGGTACCATGCTCCAGGAGGTACTCCATAGGAGTTATAAGAAAATTTTTCTTAAAAAAAAAGTAGTCCCAGCTTTTTGCTCTCAGGTTCGTTGTTCACATTACTGGTCAAGGAGCCATGGTGAAGAAATGCATTTTCTCTGTTTAGACTGGACAATCATATGAGTATCCTTTGGTCAAAGTCTCACCACATGTCATCTTGGGAATGAAAACAAGATTTAAAAGGACGACTCAACAGTTATCCTCTTATCCTGTTATTCCGGCCAACCTTGTAATTGTCTCTCAACTAGATCTCGTTATCAAAAATCCTTTTAGTGGGATCAGTTTCACTTTAAACAGCTTATTACATGGATGACTAAAGGAGCAAAAATAACTCAAGAATTAACAGACAAAAAATTATTTCTAAAACCAAATATTCATCTATTGATACACTGAGGATGATACTCCTTAAAATCTTCTCAAAGATTAAGGTTTTTCTGTAAAAATGAACAGGTCCTAGTGGTTTTTTCAAGAACATATTCTATTTACAATGGAAATTCCCCCCCTATAGGGGATAATCTATAACTATCAAGATAGTATTATTTAAATTGCATCTTCTGAATTACCTGGAAGAGTAACTTTGAGCATCCCAAAGAAGAGTTGTCACAGGGAGCTGTTGGTTCATCTGTAAATTCATTGGCACCATAATAACAAAAGGATAATCTTGATCTCACGGTAAAACTGATAAACAGAAACTAAGTTCAAATTAAAGTAATATCTGTTTCTCAGCTAAGAGATCTCTCACTGAGTTAAGTTTCCATTTCCAATCAAGTACCACTGGCGTACGTTGGTACCCTGAAAAACACTGGAAAGATGTTGGCAGCAACACCTGCCTATGAAACTACCTAAACAAAGCTCTGTTGTACACTTCAAATCCTTTATAATTAGATAATTTTTCTTCTTGAGTGGGTATTTCACACTAGGGCAGGTTGCATTTAATAAATTTTAAATTGTTACAAAGTTCTAAATTCACCAGAAGCAAAAATAGATCCCAACCAACTTTTAATAAGTCCACAAGTGCCAGCAGATTTCCTTTTCCTCCTCCACCTAAAACACACTCCACTTGTTTCACTCACTGTCCTGTCTGTCACCACACTCACATCCTCTGGGTTTTTTCCCCACACAGATTTTATTTGATGCATTTGTGCCAGCCGCATATACCCTTCCTGTCAGGAGGCATTGATACACTGACAACAGCACTTACATGCTTCCTGTATTGTCTAGAAGCAATAACACCAAGGGGTTTTTTACTTTCTAGGAGTTGCTTCATGTGCCAAGTTTCCACTACTGTCACCCAAGATTTACTTTCTCATTTGGGTAAAAGTAAAAATTGCCTACTAAAGGAATGCTCTGCAAAATACCACTGCTGATATGCCCAAGATGCCCATGCAAGATCTCTCATTTGAAATACTTTGTTATCTAATCCTTTCTGGCAAACAAACAAAGCTTGCAAACTGACAAGTGTCATCTTACCATCAGTCACATATGGGCTGATTTTATGTCGTTTGCACCACAAGCCAAAGGCAGAATTACATCATATGGGTTGCAGCCCCTGAGAGATCACTCTCCACTCCATTAACTTCATTAAAAATAGACCAGCTGTGTGGGATAATTCTATTTATTCTTTCCAACTTGCTACTCCATCAGGTTAAATTAAATGGGCACTGATAGAAAGAACTCTGACCACAAACCAGAGATGAAACACTGGCTTCATGAAGAGCAGAGGATGGTGGACCAGGCAGGGAACGAGTCACAGTTCATCCTAAATTTCTCACTTGCACTGCTTTGCTCTACTGTGCTGCCTACTCTGCATCTGGATCCCTAAGCTAAGCAGAAGGGGAACTGCTCAAAGCTTTGGATCTGTGCTGTGCCCCACGGAGCTAAACAAGGTACAGAATTAACAGTGTTGGCTTCTACAGGAAGCTGGCTCTGGCTGGGATTCACAGGGATGTCTCTGCTAACAAAGCATTTTTGCCCTGCCAATTTGCATCACAGCCACACGCCAACCTGCAAAACTGAAAACGAAATTTTACCAATTTAATTGTTCTCCAACTGCATGCTGTTTTGACTGCTTAGTTTTTCATGTATTTAGGGTGGAAGCCAGGTCCTTCAATACATAATGACAGAAACTGCATATTTTTGCTGAGATTTGAGGGTGCTTTGTGATCAGCTGTGATGCCACATTCAGCCCATTCTTCATCTAATACTAATTTCTCTGCTCTCATCAAATTGTATTTTATGGCAGCTGCATTTCCCAAATTAAATATTTGGGCCACTTTCAATGCAAAATACCAGATGCACAGAGGAATAGTCTGAACTGCTTTAGATGAGGAAACAGAAAATGTTAATTCTATACTTAACACTGAAAACAGCTTTCATACAAAAAACTACAGCTGCTATTGGAGCACAATATTGATACTGATCAAGTGGAGAATCTACCTGGTGTTTGTATTAACTCAGTCCTTCCAAGAGGGAAAGCGCTTCTGCTCTCAGCTGGCTTTCCTTGCTCAGCTAATTTCTATTCCAATATTCTCTCTGTCCACAAGAGAACTTTTTTCAGTCCTTTTAAAAATGCACTTCAGCTTGCTGCTGGGGGTATCACACTATAGCTTCCCCAAGGACCATTCAAGACAAAAGAAAGAAAGAAAAATTATTACAGAAATTTAGAAAGAGAGAAGAAGGGAGTTAACAGGCAAAGGGCACTTTACAAAGAAGCTTCCCAAATTGTCTTGAGTCAAAACAAATAGTGTTGGCTTATTAGATGAAGCAGGTCAGATAGCGTGTCTTTCAAGCTTTTATGGAAGAAAATGTAATTTAAGAGGATGTTTGCATGAAGGCACGGTTGACAAGAGATACAGTCAACAGGGAGAGAACTCTCCAGGAACATGTGGCAGCAAGGACATGATCATGGTCAGAATAGATAGGCAGTGGTTTGTTATCCAAACTGCCAGGACTGCATCTGGAAGGCTGCGATGCTTAAAAACAAGCAAGCAAACAAAAAGAAGCAAACTACCAGAAATGTTTGTTTCTTTAAAAAATGAAAAGTTGCTGCCTATGAGAAGTGTAACAACATCAACACATTCAAATGGCAAATAGCACATCAAATCAGTTCTTCAAGGGCTGACTCAGATCAGTTAGCCCATATGATAAAAGGGAAGCCTTTATTCCCATGAAGTTCAGTGCAGCAACTCATTTTAAAACCAGCTGTGAATATTTATTGAATGCTGACACTGAGACACACCTGTATAGGCAAGACTGAGTGTGATTCCCCCTGGCCCAGGAAATTTCAGGCTCAGTAGCTGAGAGACTGGATTCAGCATTTCAATGACAGAAGGATGAAGCTGGCACATGCCTTGAATGTGGAACCATTTGGGGTTTGACTCTTCTTATCTCACCTCTCCCTTTCCCTGTTTTTGATGACTTCTATGGGAAATAAAGGTGATGAGATTGAAGGGCTGATAACAGGGGCCCCTGGAGGGGAGGAATAAAACCCAAAGTCAAGAAATTACCAATCCAAATACTCTGATACCTTTGGGAATGCATAGGAGTAACACAAATATGGAATCCATCCTCCACTGCAGTATGAGCCAGAGAAGACAGAGCAGAGAGGAGCTGGGACAGTGACCACAGAGAAGCAGCACAGCCCTGCATTGCCCCTTTCTCAACTGTGCACCAACCAGCAGGTTGCCTGAGCAAGCTCCAAACACTCCTCTGGCAAAGGAGCTTGATATGGTCAAATATGACAACTTGATGAGATAAGGCCTAAGACAGACAGGAGGAGGTATTTGACTATGTCTGCAGACTAAATTAAGGGCTTTTGTGAGGTCTTCAAGAAGCTCTCAAAGCCAACCTAGTTTATGATGTGTTTACAATGAACACTCTAAGACATGACTTATTTAGTACTGAAACAGCCCGAAGACACTGTGGCCAGCAGGAAAACCACTTGAATTAGCAGAGGTGCTAATTAGGAAACTCAACAGCACCAGAGACTCCAAGAAACCCCTAGAGAGGCAGGGGAAATATCCCACTTTCCACATTTGCATTGCACATCTGGGAAATGTGAATCATTACACCAACACTGGGAGAAATCCAGAAACAGCAGGAAGGAAGGAAACTTTGAGTTAAAAAAAAAAAAAGTGTAAGACAGGAGACTGTTTACATCTTGAACAAAGGGAGAGAAAAATGTCAACACTGTCCTGCTGAAGACTGAGGATAAGGAGCTGAACTCCCAACTCCAAAAATGCTCTCAGGTCCTATTCAGAAAGGGGGATGCAGAAATCTGGTGGTTGCTAGCTAAAAGATCTTCTCTGTTTTGGTACTCAAAACCTCCCTCCAGGACCTTCTGCAATAGCTGGGAAACAGCTTTCATTTTTAAACATCCAAAGAAAATGTTTCCTTCTTGTATTTGTTTTCTAATCAGGAGCTTTGCTTCTGACGTTGCAATCAAGAACTGAGATTTCTTTCACCCTATTTTCATCTGCACTCTCATCTAATACTTCAAATGGATTTGAGAAAAGCTTTCAAACATTAGGTATACTGTTACCCTAGAAGAAAGGGAGAATAAATAGTGTGTAGCAAGGACACTGGCAAACTGACAGTCGAGGAATCCCTGAAGTTTGGTCACATCTCTTGGCAAGATATAGCAATAATTTTGATGGTATCCCAGTCACTCACAGATTGCACAAGAAACTTGTAGAGCTGGACAGAAAAAGGTGGCAAATTGGTTCTCCATAATTTACCTGTCAGTAGGTTAAAAGAACAAATATGTACATTATAAATAAATATCCACATTTGGTCTAGGCCTTCCCATGATCATTATTTCTGGACACATATGACAACCTCTGCTAGCAACTAATGTATTTACCATTCAAAAAGCATTTAAGGACAGTACTCCCCAGAAACTGAATAGATTCTAGTGACAACGAGCACAGTTAAAGAAAACAATGTTTAATAGTAAAAGAGCCCAGATTATTTCCCATGTCTTGTTTTTACATTAATTTTTAATCCTACTCACTTAAATAGCATTACCCAACTTGCAAGTTACTGTAAAATGTAAGCCTGATTCCTGGTGCGTGTAAGTGTGGGTGTACATCCCCTACATAGACCAGACACAAAACACATATTAAAAAAATACAGTTGCTTCATTTTTCTCTGTTATTTACATAATGCTGTGAGACAGCATTCACACCAAAGCCCAGAAAATCATCTTACAATAAAACACCAGAAAAGGGAAAAGAAACCAACAGTTTTTCAGTGAAATCCAGTAATGTTGTCTAAAACTAAACACTAAAGACTCTTCATTTACTGCCTTCTCGCTTCATTATCTCATCAAACAGAACAAGCAAAAACTAATAAATACAACACAGAACTGAAATCAGAACAAAAAATTCTGTTCCTTTTTTTTTTTAAGTCAAGTAAAAGCAGCAAGAATATCCTGGTTTGTGGATAACTTGTAGTTCTCCGACACTGAACTGCAGCTGAGAAATGACTGCTCAGTAGCATTTGTATTGTATGCAAAGTAACTGATAGAGTTTTACTAATGAAGACTAAACTCATCCCAACTCACTAACAAAATACATTGCTGCATGGCCTCAAGCCAGTTCTACAATTCCCAGCTGCTGCAGGCTCTGGGGAAGAAATCTGCCACAAATTGCTGGCTAATCTTACCACTGAATAGCTCATCTTGCTGCTGAAGAGATGATCTGCTGCCTCAGGGGCCTGCACAGCCTAAAATGCTGCAGAGACAAAAGTGATGGATTTTGATCGTGCAGTGTAAAGAAAGATAAGTGCCTTAAGTGCCTCCTGGCTATACCTGAATTCTGTGGGCTGCTCTGTCCTGCCATGGTGTCTGTGACTGTGCCAGGCAGGTGTCACCTGAGCAGCACCCACCCTCTGCTACTGAAAAATGCTTCTTCCAAAAACAGAAGGATGGGGGACTTGAAAACTGAAGATTCATTCTTAGAAATCACAGCTTTCCCTGCATGTAGTTATATGCAGCATCCTACAAGCTGAGGAGAGACAAGGAGCCAATCCAGGAAAAGAGAGTACCAGCTGGGTGTCTGTGCCCAGAGCAGCTGACTCGGTGTACAGCCCCACTGGCAGCAGCTCTTCCACTTCACTGCAAGTGCAGAACACTTCCGGAGAGGAAAACAAAACCATCAGTTCAATAACCTCAGTAGGAAGCACCTTCATTTCCAGTGAAGAAAAACAGAGTGATTAGCTCGGACAGCTACAGTTTTGGTTTTTAAAAATTACACCTTTCCAAATTTCTCCATCCCACAGGCTGGGAGCCCACTTCCCACAGGCAAGCTGAAGCCTGCGGTTTTACTGCTCACAGTCACATCAATGTGTGCCAATCAACACACGCAACAATATAGCTCATAAAATATGTATTTTGCTCTCATTAGTCTGCTGTAAAGAAAACCCTTTCCTCTTAGGAAAAAATGGATAAAATTAAGATTTTTTTTTTTTAATCTGCTTTTAAAATCTACATGAGACTCTACAAAGTTAATCCGAACTGCAGTTGTAGTGACCCACCACAGGACAGTAAGATAAAACATTTTTCTTCAGTCCCATGAAGTTTCTTGTTAGGTTGGAAGGAAAAAGTGGTTTTTCTCTGTTGAATAAAGACAGTAATAGCATGTAAATTCACCTTCAAGTTCTATGAACAAGAATGTGTCATTCTCTAAATATGCGCTCGTGCTAAATGGACAATGTGCTCTGAGTGGTTTTTTACTGGTTACAATAGGACCATGACAGAGAAACAAAGTGTCTAAAGTAGGAATGAGAACAAGTCCTAAAACAATGCACAAAAGCATCAATGCTTTCCAGACTAAAATAAGTTGTAGTAGATTATGAAAAGCTTACATTGAACTGACTTCTTAGTCTCACCACACCAATTCAAACAGTGCTATTTGTCTAACTGCTTCTGTAATTCATAATTTAACAGCAGGTCTACACTACATTCAAAAGTATATTTAACATTTTATGTACATGTAAAACAGAGTAAAGTGAATGCATGTAACAGTTATGCTCTCTAGGATTAGAGGCACCCTCTTAGGGGTGGTTTCATCTTCCCTTTTAGAATTTTAGTCATTCACCTATCCAGCTAAATATAATCTGATTAATAAAACTCATATTCTTATGACACCTAGGTCTATTTTCCAGAAAAATGGTCTTTTAAAATGCTCATACTCCAAGAGAGAATAGTATAGGGAATGTATCCTGAAGTTGCACACATAGCTATATATCATGGAAGTAAAATCATTAGGTGAAAACTCAGAGTTACTACAGAAACAGAGAATCATATCTTCATGTATACAGCTAACTAACTGCACGTGCACACAACTGCAGTAAGATATCTGAGCATTCAGCTACATTTTTCAGGCAACTGCCATAACCATATGTCATCCCCCTCTGCCCACAGTTTGATAAGCAATTACTTCTTTCAGCAGCAGTGATGCTGGTGAAACAGCCCTTACCTCCTGCTCCCTGCCACATGTTCCCTCCTTTCAGGCCACCTTCTCAGCCCCGACAGAGCAGCCACACAGTCAGATCAGAGTTACAAGTAACCAACACAAAAAAAGTAAAGGTGCTTTTGAAGCCACTGCAGTCCCCCGATGCAGTTCCCCATGAGCCCCACAAATGGCTGTGCTAGTCCAGCTCAGAGGGTGGCAGGGGGCTGCTTACGCAAGCACGGTTCTCTCAGGAAACACACGCCAAATCTCTCCCTCAGGAAGCAATTGTGTTTGCACCAAAACATCTGAAAAATCTTCCCCCTCTGTGCCCAGTCTGTTGGACCCTGGCCTGGGAATATGGATCCGGAAGGGATCCCTGGGGGTGTCCTAGCCCCCTTCCTCACAGCTGCAGACAAGAACCAACTCAGCAGATCCAATCAGTCAGGAGCCTGAGCTGTGGCAAGCTGTTAGGTAAACCGTGCACAGCTTGAAGCTGAAGTGAATGTGCAAGCTGGGGCAAAAAGAAAGTTCCTGAGGTTTCCCCTGTTTACATACCAAGCTGAATCAATTCTCCTAAAGCTTTGTAAAATTAAATTACACACTGTGCTGTATTGTTTTTCATCATCACTTTCCAGCTTCAGGTTAAAGCAAAAGTTAATGATTGAATTTTAAAGGCATTAATGTAGAAGCCCCTTAGGGAAGCCCAGAGAAACCTTCTATTAAAATACAGCTTCTGTTACAGTGCTGCAAAAGATGGAAAAGTAAACATTAAATATAATGCAACTGAAAAAATATAAAACAAGAACACATTAGGAGCTATGTAGCACTAAAAAAAAAATACAAAAAGACAGTAACAGCCAATGATTTGAGGTGAGAAATAACATGGCCCTAACTGAGGCATAATAGAATCACTCTGAGGAAAATGCAATCCCGCTTCACTTCATTAAGTTTCATGTTATCCTCCAGTTTCCCAGCGCTAACGGAAACGTTTCCTCATTGCCACTGTAAGAGCAGACTTACAACAACAAACAGACTCAGCTGTCCCAACCAGCTTGTTAACTTAATGAAATCAATTCAGTCAGAATGTTACCACACAAACCCAAATTCATCCCAAATACCTAATTAACAGCTTACCTGTAGAGCTATTAAACAGAACAGGTTGATAAATGTGTGGCAAATTATCAGAAAGTTCAAAATAAGGATAGTACTCACTGTCTCTTGTGGCTTTTTTTTTTTTTTCATTGAATAGATTCCCTAAATTTAGTCAGCCTGTGAACACACAATTTCCTACAAGACATGTGCCACTTGGCCCGAGTCTATTACTGCACACCTGGCTCTCCTACAAGGGACTAAGAATTCTCCTGGAAATCCATTATAATAATATCCCAGAAGAAATATCAAGGCTGTTTAGGATAAGGATCGCTGTGATTAGCTACTTCCATAGACAGCTATCTCTGAAGGAGGCCACAGGCCAGCTCTCCAGTCCGTCACTGAGCAGCCTGTGCCTCGGGTTTTGGAGCTTTTGGGGAGCTGCTCACACAGACACGCAAACAGACACAGACACACACAGAGACACACAGAGAGACACACACAGAGATACACACAGAGATACACACACAGACACACACACAGACACAGAGACACACACACAGAGACACACACACACAGTCACTCACGCACCCCCGTGCACGGGCATCCCCGTGACAGCCGCGGGCCCGCACGCACGGCGGCGGCAAGTGCCTCTCACACCTGCCTCCGAACAGGTGTATTTGTTCTGCTTATGCAACAGAAATAAAAGATACCTGAGTTTCCTCATACCACCTAGCAACTTGAGACGCTGTTTATCCTTAAGCGCTGTTTACCTGACTAGCATCTTACCTATCCAAAAGCTTATACGTATGTATGCACGTATATACAGTTCCTTCATTAAAGAGTGGCGTTTACATTCATTTTTACTGATTTTCCAATGTTTCCGCATTTCTACCACGACGCAGGCAGGGCAGGAAAGCGCCCCGGCTGCAGCCTCACCGGAGCGCTGCGAGCAGCCGCCGGGGAGCCGCACTGCCCGCCCCGCTCCGCGCCCCGCTCCGGGCCACCCCTCTGTCCCTGCTCGCTGCTCCCGAGCCCCTCAGCCCCGCACGCCCTACCTGCAGGCTGCAGCGCCCACCTGCAGGCTGCGGCCCGGCAGGAG